>LPNX011031883.1:0-141143 GCA_001517045.1 Pseudotsuga menziesii | reverse complement strand
CCAAGGTTGAAGGTGGAAGACCAGTGATGCTCCTGTTATGTGTCGATGCACTACTGTTCTAGGTATGGAGGTGTGGCAGAGTACAGATGGGATCTTCCTTTGACAAGGGAAGTATGTAGTAGAGATCCTGAAGAGGTTCAGGATGATGGAATGCAAGGCGATGGCCACACCTATGGCATCGAACATGAATCTATTGAGTGATGCTTCGTCAAGAGTCGGTTGATGCTACGATGTATCGTCAGATGATTGGGTCATTGATGTACCTGACGAACACGAGACCAGACATTTGCTTAGTTGTGAACACCTTGAGCCAGTACTTGACAGATCTGAGGAGTGTTCACTTGATAGTTGCAAAGCATATTCTGAGGTACCTGAAGGGTACAATTGATTATGGGCTCAAGTACGATGCAAATCAGAAGATTAACCTGGAAGGTTATGTTGATTTAGATTGGGCAGGAAGTGCCATCAAAAGGAAGAGTACTTCGGGATGTTGCTTTAGTATGGGATCAGGTGTGATATCTTGGTTTAGCTAGAAGCAATCCTGTGTGGCACTGAGTACGGCTGAAGCAGAGTATGTCGCAGCTTGTTCAGCTAGTTGTGAGGTAGTATGGCTACGGAAGCTACTGTCTGATATATTTGATCTCCAATTAGATGCTACTTGTATACATTTTGACAACCAGATTTGCATGAAGTTGTCAGAGAATCCAGTGTTTCATGAAAAGTCGAAGCATATCGAGATCAAGTATCACTATATCAAGGATATGGTGTAGAGAGGAGCAGTGAAGCTCCTGTATGTTGCGACGGAGGAACAGATAGCTGATGTATTGACGAAGCCATTGGCTAGGCTGAAGTTCGAGTAATTCAGAGAGAGACTTGGTGTTCTCCAGATCGAGGCTTCCTCCTAGAGAAATTGATGAGACCCATAGCCATTCTGTCATGGTGAGAGGATTGGTTCCTTCCATGTCAGATATGAGTGCTGAGATCCATAGCCATTCTGACGAGTAGGTCAGATATAAGGGCTGAGACATTCTAACATGGTGGTAGGGTTGGTCCCTTCCATGTCAGATATGAGTGCTAGCCATTCTATCGAGCAGGACATATGTAAGAGAAATTGCCATTCTAGGAATGGAGGCACCTGGTCAGTTACCAGGAACACTCAGTGTAAGAACTAAGTAGCCATTATGATGTGATAGAGGGATGTGTTCCCACTTGATCAGATGTAAGGTCTGAACCATTCTGTTCATGGCTAAAGGATTAAGTTCCTTCCATGCCAGATGTGAGTGTTGGCCATTCCGATGAGCAGGTCGGATGTAAGGGCAACTGCCATTCTCTAGGAGAATGGAGGTGCCTGGTCAGTTACCAGGTAGCTCAGTCGAGGAGGACTGGGGTCCATTCTGATATGATTATTGGGATGTGTTCCCCTCATGATTAGATATGAGTGCATGCCCTTCCATCATTGTGAACAGGATGTGTTCCCACCTGGATGGATGTAAGTGCTGAGCCTTGTCACAGATGATAGTAGGTGTGTCCTATCATGCTGGTGACTATAAGTGCTGTGCCATTTCAAAGATGATAGTAGGTGTGTCCTATCATGCTAGTGACTGTAAGTACAGTGCCTTTTCACAGATGGTAGTAGGTGTGTCCTACCATGCTGGTGATTGTAAGTGCAGAGTCTTTTCACAGATGGTAGTAGGTGTGTCCTACCATGCTAGTGACTGTAAGTGCTGTGCCATTTCACAGATGATAGTAGATGTGTCCTATCATGCTAGTGACTGTAAGTGCAATTCCTTTTCATAGATGGTAGTAGGTGTGTCCTAGCATGCTGGTGATTGTAAGTGCAGAGCCTTTCCACAGATGGTAGTAGGTGTGTCCTACCATGCTGGTGGATGTGAGCGCTGTGCCTTTCCACAGATGATAGTAGGTATGTCCTATCATGATGGTGGTTGTAAGTGCTGAGCCATTTCACAGATGATAGTAGGTGTGTCCTATCATGCTGGTGAATGTGAGTGCTGGGCGTGCCTTTCTGATGAGCAGGTCAGATATAAGTGTTGGGCGAAGACCTACACGAGGGTAGGCCTACAACCAGTATGAAAAAGGGCTGGCTCTATAGAACTTCCTATGACAAGAAGAATCATGAGATAGCACCAGTGTTGATCTAGATCGAGCGATGATACAGATCCAGTAATGATGATCCAGCAGTAATGATCCAGATTGAGTGATGATCTAGATCTAGTCCAGTGATGATGATCCAGATCGAGAGATGATCAAGATCTAGTGATGATGTTTGATGATGATCCAGATCGAGAGATGATCCAGATCTGATGATGACTTGAAGATGAAGATGACTTGAGACGAGATGATCTAGTTGATACAGAGAAGAAGACCAATGCTGAAAATTGTGTCGAAAGAATACCTTCCTAGTTAAGAGGGAGTGTTGATGTATATGTAACTTCAGAATGTATTCTTCTATGTATCTTATGTATTGTAACCCGATGTTTATTCCGGGATGTCTCTATTATGTATTTGATTCATGTGGTCATGCCCCAATGTTCTGATCGGGAGGATTAATAATGTAATCAAGTCATATCAAGTCATTAGGTAAGTCCCCTCAGTTTCGAGGCACTTGAGTTATTATACACTAATTAAGGTGTAGGCTCGAGTAGTAAGTATTAGGTTGAGCCTACGTGTGAAAAGGCAATTCAAGTGAATGGATGAATATAAATAGAGAGTGAGAGTCTCTCTATTTATCACTTGTGAAATACATCACTTGCTTTCCCAAGTGTGGCACACTACTGGAGAAGGAAATTTTTGGACTAGACAGAAGACAGAAGACTACTGCTATTTTGGGAGATCTCTTACTGTTTTGTTGTTGATTCTATCTTAGAGGAAGTTGCGGGGTTTTCTCCTTTATGGTTTCCCCAAGGAAAACTCTTTGTGTCTCTTGTCTCTTGTGATGTGCTTTTGTTTTATTGCTGTGCTTGTTATTATCTCAGTGAAAATATCCTAAGATCATAATGCTAGCTTAAATGTGATGAAAATCTAACAACATTGTTTGTTATGGTGTGCATATTTATTTCATTGCTGAGTCATAATGTCATTAGTTGCACGGCCATTTTCCTTTGAGTAATTACAGCCAACTAAAATCAACGCATATTAAAATGAATTACACTCTTTTCTTTTATAGGGTGCACCAACAAGCTTAGGTTTTAGGATCTTGGAATAGTTCATTGTAAGTCAATTCTCCAAGATCACTAAAGAACAACATCTAGGTGTCTGTCCAGGGAGTGTGTGAAATCCTTGGTATAACCATTGTTCTCAGGATCCTCCTCTCAAATGGGAGTTAAGCATGAGGCAGTGTGAGTGGTTATTGATTGGGATGACCCCAAGTCATAACTGAGTAGCACCGGCGATATTGCCAGGATTGTATTCGTATCTGGGGGCTCTTTTGAGAGTTTCGGGATTTGCTACCCTGTCCATATGGTCAATCCTTCCTGCGACTGTCCGCTTGAGTTTGGATTATATTGAGGTGACCTTAGTGACCTTACCTAGGATATCGAGGGGGTACTTGTAGAGGTTATTCTGCATGTGTCCCAGCCAAGTTGGGGTCGGACAGCATAGTCGCTTTATGCGTTGAAGCCGAGGGCCACTATAATTGGTTACATACCTCCTCTTGTAGTGTATGGGAGTTTCGAGCCTCTCCCAGGTGAGACATACCTGCTGCATTCAGGAGCTCACATATCCTCCCCTTGGTTTGCTTGTATTTTGGCTGTAGATTTTCTTAGGAGTGTGCTCTTTGTGCGCTAGTTGGCCTTTGGGATCGTGGTTACTTGAGTATATTTATGCTCTCTTGAGTTCGGGTCCTTTTATTTTCGACATGCCTGGTATCTTATCACCCGTCTTGGTCCTAGTGTGGACCCTAGTGTTAGACTTGGGGGAATCACAGCCCCTTACCGTGCTCATAGATTTGAGAGTGGTCATATTCCATCCTCTACTCCATGTGTGGAGGATTTTTATTCCCTTCGCTCGGTGTTTACACCAGTGGTCACCCTCATGGGGGTGGTAGTGGATGCATGAATGTTGGGTCTACACCTTAGTTTCCTTTTTATGTCTCATTGTTCATCACATTGTTTCCTTTGGGTGTTGTTGTCATGATCATTCCTCCCTATATCCTATAGTTTGGATTCTTTATTGACTATCTTGGGTTGTTTTGGACTAATATGGTTGTCATGTAGGGTCTAGTTTTGTACACTCTCTCCGAGGTTTCGACCCGTTCATGCCTGTCACAGGTATTATGTCTGAACTGGCATATAGGTTAGGATTTTACATCCACTTGCACTTATGCATTGCCTTATGACCGTTCCATCTTAACCTTAGGTACAAACCCATTCCATGGTATCACAGAACCTTCATGCTGCTGTTAGAAGTGGTACTATGTGAATGGTAGAGCTTTCCTTTACATGGGTGCCCTAGTTAGCTCCCTTTTGCATTTGGTACCCATGCTGTGAGTCCTCTCTTAGGTCTGGGAGTCCTTTGTATAGTACTGCCATGACATTTTGCAAGAGCCTCATACTCCTCTTGATCTTATGCTAGCCTTTTTCCCTCCAGAATCCCCTTATGTCAAGTTGTGAATGCATTATCATGAGCTTTGCCTGCCTTATTGAGCTTTATGCCGGCTCCCCTGACATTGTGTTTCAGCCATATAGCCTGAGCTTGTCTCATGTCTAGCCATGTAGAGCCATTTTTATATCCTTCGCAGCTTGATTCCCTTCTTATCGGGAGGGGATTTTCCCCCGAGTGTCGATACCCTACACATGTATCCTTGCATTGAGCATAGGTATGTTCCACTGCTTGGAACTAGCTTGTTTACCCTTATGACACTCGTCTCCTCCTAGTTTGTAACTATAAATCTAGTTTATTCTTTTTTCAAGCTTTTCAAATAACTGAAAAAGTCCAAAAAAAATCAAAAAACCAAAAAGCCAGACAAGGAAAGATGTTATCTTTTGGCAGCTGTCGAGTCGTGTCTCCTTCGAACAGAGCACTGTATATCACATCCATTAGTTGGGTTATAGTTTGACTTAGGAGCTGTACTCGTTATCTGAGTTTATCTCCACCGACTAGTTAAGCTTGCAGTCCCTATGGAGCCTCTGTTGATGCCTCCTGTGTCACAGAGATGTCCCAGTTTGTATATTGAGTCTATGCTGCCTTCATTCAGTCACCATACACTGTCATGCTCTTGTTCGAAGGAATTTGAAACTTGTGTTGGCCATTCCTCAGTTATCTTGACTTTGCATGTCGGCCATTCCTAGTACAGTTATTGGTTCATGCACTTTATGGTCGAGTCCTTCCACATTAGACAGCTTTGCTGAGTACCTCGTGTTGGATGATGGGGGATGCCTTAATGCCCTCCTTCCAGCAGATTTCATCCCATCGACTTCAGATCATTTATTCTGGGATAGGAATCTAGAGTCCTTTTTAGTGCCTTGAGACTTCAGCCATCAGTGGCAGGTTCTCTTGCCATCGACAGTTTCTTGAGAATACATCAATGTCCCCTAATCGATGGACTCTCTCAATTGTTTGACCTCAACACATCTATTCACACTCGTTAGTTTTCACTCTAGTACCTTGATTCCCATTATCATTATCGGTGGGTAATCTCGCGTCTGTTAATGGTATACATCAATGACAGGTAATCAGACAATGGACTACTATGTTCGACCTCGACACCTCTATTTGTATAGTAGGACATGTACTCGTAGCGGTTTGTGTAGAAGACCTTCCAGACTGGTGGCATCTTTTATATGCTACCTCCTTGATCGTGCCAATGTTCATGAGATTTCAGCTCTTGTGACTTGATTCCAATGTATGTCAGACATTTCCAGCCACTATGGAGATCTTGATCTATTGTATATCCTCATCCATTTTGGAGATCATGTTCCTTTGTATATATTCATCATGGAGATTCTGATTTATGTATATTGTATGTGGTGATGACCACATATGTGATATCCTATATTATGCCTATTCATGGCCATTGTACTCTTATGTATCCAGGACTGCTATATGTACTTGTAGTTATATGCAGAGTTGTATCATTGTACTATGCTGATTGGGTGGTTGGTCTTCCATTTGGGATCCTTCATCACTCCACTTCTGGGATGGACTTATAATGTATTTCGGCCATCGTATGACCCCTCTGACCTCACACATTAGGGGGCATCCGTTATAGTGGATTTCACCACTCTAGGTGAATCACACTTTGTATGGCCTTCCCCTATGGTGCTGCAGACTCTTTAGACCCCATGGACCATATTTTATCCTTTGATGTTTCCTTGATCATACATAAAAACTATATAAAATATTATATACGCGGCTTTTTCCCCGATAACCGCGTACATACACGAGTTTGACCCCTGTATCCGCGTACATCGGGATGTGTGCATAGTCCAAATCCTTTTGGAGTTTTCCTTGACATGGATCTGACTCATTTGACTCCTGGCCTTCCATATGCCTTGAGATTGCTCGGATTCGACCCTTCATTATCCCTTTTGAAGCTATCTAAGGAACCCCTTGGTACATTGAAGGCATATAGAGAGATTGAAAGCAACGAAACTATAGTCCATTGTTACCGAAATTTATGCTTGAGTCTGCATCCCTTTGTCCCTTTGGAGCACTGTTGTGTTCTTCCCAAGCTTGCCCTTTTATAGTGAGCTTGCTATCGTGAGATGGAGGATTGAGGTGGTGGAGGACCAAGTGGGGGATTCAGTTTCTCCGATTCGCAGACGTGTTGTCAGAGGTTGTATCTATCTTGTAATCTCTGATTTATATTAATAAGAACTATCTTTCCTTGTCCAATGATGTGTATTTGATTGAATATTGTATCCATTGGAATATGTCAAATGCTTTTACATTATTGATTATATATGCTATAATAGATCTAACACCATAATATATAGTATGCTTGTATTGTTTACTTGTTGTTGAGGAAGTATTATATCAATTCAAGCTGAAGATTGGAAAGCTCAATGGGGATCTACTTCAACCGTCCGGAATAAGGTACGAGGTCTGATCCTTTAGTGTTAGACATTTTATTTCTATTGCATATTGGGAAAGATTGATTTCTGGAGTCAAAGATTTCTATTGTGGTACCCCAAGCCATAGGAATTGACATGCCGTCAGAGGTTGTATCTATCTTGTAATATCTGATTTATATTAATAAGAACTATCTTTCCTTGTCCAATGATATGTATTTGATTGAATATTGTATCCATTGGAATATGTCAAATGCTTTTACATTATTGATTATATATGCTAGAATAGATCTAACACCATGATATATAGTATTCTTGTATTGTTTACTTGTTGTTGAGGAAGTATTATATCAATTCAAGCTGAAGATTGGAAAGATCAATGGGGATCTACTTCAACCGTCTGGAATAAGGTACGAGGTCTGATCCTTTAGTGTTAGACATTTTATTTCTATTGTATATTGGGAAAGATTGATTTCTGGAGTTAAAGTTGTCTATTGTGGTACCCCAAGCCATAGGAATTTCTCTCCGTAACACAACCAAGGCTCTAAATACATTGAAGAGGTCAAAAACTTCAGACTTATGCTTTAGGAAGTGAACCCAACAATACATGGAAAAGTCATCTATGAAGGTAAATGCATATTTGGATTGACTCATGAACATATGAGGTAATGGACCAGAAATATCACCGTGAATCATCTCAAGAGGTGCAACGGTTCTCTCATGACTAGCTTTCTCATACTTATGCTCTGGGTGTTTTCCTAGGATACAACCTTGACAGACTCCCTTAGAAAACTTGATCTTTGGTAACCCTATGACCATATCGTTTTTCACTCAAATCAGAAAGATACTTGTAGTTAAGATGGCCAAATATTTCATGCTAAAGCTTGCTTGCTTCATTATCATGAATCAGAAGAGCAGAGGGGTTTGAGTAAGGTAGAAAATGGGAAAACTTGTATACCTTTGAATTGTGATCAACAACACCTTTTGCTATGATTTTACCATTCGAAATCTCAGTGATTTGAAAATCATCAGGGGAGAAGATGACCTTCTTTGGAGACCCAATATGAGTCATCTGATACCCTGACAAGAGATTAGAGGTAAGACCTAGAACATACAACACATTATTGAACTTACCATGGTCAAGATCAATCCTTCCCTTCCCCAAACTATCAATGAGAGAGTCATCTCCCAAAACTATTGGTGGACCTTTTGACGTGTCAAGAGAGGAGAATGTCTCTTTTTTTGAAACCATATGTCTAGAAGCTCTAGAGTCTATGATGAAGCTAGGTGAGCTTGATGTCCCAGCAACCAAGGCATGTACTCTCTCTCTGTCCATTGAATTTGATCCTCCTTCCCTCTTCTTCGAGAAATCAGGAAGGGAGATGTTATTCTTCTCTAGGAGTTGGGTCAAAATGTAAATTTTCTTCTTCACACAAGAGCTTTTAGGATGATAACCCTTACTGTAGTATGCACACTTGCTCATTTCTTCTTTGTTCTTGTTCTTTTGGGAGTTCTTCTTGGAACCTTGGGGATTCTCTTGAGGCTGGTTCTTGTCTCTATTTTGCTCAGGTGGATTTTTAGCTTTTTTCTTGCTTTTTGAATCCACCCTTGAATCTCCAGCAACCAAAGCTTGGTCTTTGGAAGGTTTGATGGTGCCCATCATCACCAACTTATCTTGCTTCTGTGTGAGAGATTCCATGAACTCTGCAAGCTTAGGCATCTTCCAGGATCAATCTATCAACTTGGTGGCATTAAAGGTCGAAACAAACACTGAATAGTCAAGACCAATCTTATAGAGTATGGCCAAAACTAGTTGATCTTCCTTCTTTTCGATTCCACACTGTTTCAACTACAAAACAAGGCCCTTAAACTTGGAAAAGTAGAGTCGCAATGATTCGAAGCTACTGGGACTCCAGGAGATCCACTCATTCTTGATTTGATGTCCTCTCATCTCATCTGTCTTTCCAAAAATCTCGTCTAGATTCTCCCACACTTCATTAGGTGATGCCAAACCATCAATATGGAAGAGGAGGTCTCTTGAAATGCTCAAACACAAAAAACCACAGGCCTCATCACTCCTGTTGTGCCATTTAATTTTCTCTGCAGCTGCATTGGGCTCTGCCTTAGTTTCCATAGTCACCTTGTAGAGACATTTCTCTCTAAAAAATATCTCCATCTCATATTTCCACTCAAATAAATTGAATGGATTCAAGATGATCTTATAAGATTAGTCCATAGCTCAAAAACGGTGCCCTCCAATCAGTGGAATGCGCTCTGATTCAAGATGTTGCACCTGCAATAGAAATATGGAAGGAGAGAAATTGATATAAAAAGGCTTTGATACCATGTGGAAATTGAACCCAAGAGACAGAACAATTACACTCACAAAATTGCTAATCAAACATGCAAAATTCACACCAAAGGAGACTGAAATTGGAGCATAACACTAATTTGTATTGAGTAAGTGTACAATAGCCAAACTTGTGAAGTAATAGGATAGTGCAATATATAATTACATGAGATATTTTAATGCATAAATATTCCATTCGAAATAGTCAAAAAACAAGCTTACAAAAACTAGTCAAATCCCCCATAGGTGCATAAAGCGGTTTCCAAATCTAGGTAAATGCTCACGAATTTGGTAATTCAAATGGGAAAGCTAAAGAGGGACAGAAAGAAAACTCATACATGTTTTTATTTGGAGAAAAGGAGGGAGGATGTTGTGGGAAAAAACAAGGAAACTACACCTAGTCTAGCTTTTCATTTTGCCTTAAATAAGAAATAAAACAAGGAATATTTTCAGAAAAAGAAGATATGCACTTTAGAGAATATGGAATAAATAATACATGCTAATTTGGGTTTCCAGGATGTTTCCCAAGCACTCCATGACTCATTTTTTAGCATGTGTTGACTTCTAGGACATGTAGAAGGCAACTAGCATATAATGGAATCTAGGAAACTAGGTAATAAGACCAAAATAATTAAATTAATGCTGAATGTAGGTAACCATGGGTTGATTATTCTAACACACACATTTCTTAGGATTTAAAGAAATGCCATCTTTTCTACAAAGTTCAAAAATCTATTTCAAATGAAACGCATGTTCTTCTATCTTCTTAGAAAATATCGTAACATCATCTAAATAGACCACAACACTTCAGCCAATTAGACAGCAGAAAGCTATATCCATAGTGTCAGATGCCCCAATTTTCAAAACAATTTTATGATATTGAGGAACATTATTTTATATTTTATGTTAAAGATTGTAATTAATGACCAAGGGGGGTCAAGGATAATTTAATGTATTGCAGAATATTTTATTATTAAATAAATAAAAGATGAGACAACAGCTTAGGGAAGTTGTTAAATGATTGTATACTGGTCACTTGGTGGAGGAGATTGGGTTGAGAGCATATTGACAAGTGGAAACATCCTCAAACTAATTCTAGCAGTTGCAGGTGGAAACTCCCCTATATTTGTGGTCAAGATTCCCCAAGAAACTGGAACAGGAGCAGGTGGCTCAGTAAGTAAAAACTGACCCAAAAGACCTAGAAATGCTAATAAAACTTCCCATTGAAGACAGCTGAGGCTGCTCAATCTGTACTTCTGATCATTCTGAGTGAATGAAGTGCACATTTGAATTCGATGGAGGGGACTAGCTGAAGTAAGTTTGAGGGGATAATTGGTGAATATTGAACTTGTACAACTATTCTAAGCTAAAGTTCTTACTATTGTAAGTAGGACTAAGTTACTGTTGAACACTCAGTGGAGTTTCAGAGGATCTCAAGACTACATCTCTCACCCAGAACTCGACTAGGAGGACCAAGAGACAGGCTTGGGGGTCTTGAGAATTGCAGACTATCTCTTCTCCAGAATTTGGTTGGGAGGAACATCCTCATTAAGCTGTTATCACCTCATCTATTTTACAGGTTCTACTTGTTTAGCTTCAGTTACTATTTTATTTACTACTTCAAAAAAGTTTAAGAGTTTCTCATGATTAGTATATTGTTATTTTATTGATGTTAAGGATAAAGAAAGAACAATTGTTTATACTACAAAAGTTAGTAAAGAAAGAAAAGTTATTCATACTGTGAAATTTGATAACTAGTTAGATTAGGGTAAATCAATAGAGATATTGTTCAGTTAATTGATAGATAGGAAAATTACCCAAACTGTATTTTTCCACACCTCTTATAAGGCAGTACTCTAGTACAATAGGTATGCTTAATTCAAATTAGTAGATTTAAATAAAATTGAATGCTGATGTAAATGATTACTTCTACATGTTTTTATGTAATCTAATTGCAAAATTTTAGCTGTATTTGTAATGTCTATTGAAAATATCTAAATTATCTAATTATAGGTCAAGAATAAATTTAAATAATAAGTACTAGTAAAGTACAAATTATAAATTCAATAAGTAAACTTAAATAAATAATATAGAATAGTAAAATATTTAAATTAGGTTTAACCTAGTACACAGTAATTTAGGTTATCTAATTACCAGGTTAGTCATTCATTATAGCTAGGTTTACTGGAAACAAAAAGTACTAATGCTGCAAACCTCTAGAAATAACTAGTGTTTACAAGAGATCTGTACTATCACACTAGGGTAAAATACACAATTTTATAATACTAAAACCTACCAGTATTTTTTCTAGAATTTATTACAGTAATAATAATTTTACTACTATTAAAATAATTTCTAAACCAAAGATTATTCAAATATAGTTGTTTAATAAGAAACAAAATATCTTACTGATCTAGTAACTCTATTCATCGAAAAATTGAATAACATTAAAATATTTACAATAAACCAATTATACCTAAATATAAACCAAACTGAAATACTGTTGAATCAACACTAAGTAGTGAAAAATTCCTTTGTTCATAAAAAAAAATGAAACTGAACAAATATAGTATGGAATATGGCCTTTCACATTATCTATCTAGGCTTTAAAGACTGACCAAAAACGACTTCTTCAATTTTAAATAGAAGTCACAAAATAAAAAATAAAACACCATCAGTTACAGCTATGAAATCCCTTCACCATTTCAAAAATTGCTAAAATTATGGCCATTCAATATTCTGTAAAAACCAAATTAAATCTTCAAGAAACCACCAAGTGGCCTGACAGTATAGTCACGGCTTAGAGACATAATATTAAAATCTATTACCATCTATATCAATTCAGGCTGAGAAGGAGAAAACTAAAATCATGAAGTCACAGCTGTGAAAGCCATATCCATTCAATACAATAACCACTAGTGCTTTTAAAACTTGCAAAGTAAAAGAACAACAACATCACTAATAACCACGACTAAGCCATCAACCAGCACACACAGAGGCACTATCTTTCTTTCCACAATACTTTATGTGTAGGAAGAACCCCAGATTGTCCCTGAGGCTTACGAGGGGGAAATGCTCTTGCCAAAGACTGTGGGTAGTGATTTCTTTTCAGCTTCAAGTTCGAATTTGGGGAAACCTACACATGGAAAAAATTATCCTGTTAGTTTACCCTTATTTTTTTCAAACAAATATGAAACCCATGTCTTTTAAAAATTGAAAATAAAACAAGGTGTTTTTACCATATAAAACAGTGCAGCAGTGAAGTTGTGGACGCTACTCAAGCCTGGTTCAATGGTGCATCAATGAAGGTAAAGCCCTACAAATGGGATTGCATAGAATGCAGTAAAAACCTCAGCCACGACTCCCCTTTCACTTTCAATATCTTCACACTCCCATAGAACTAAAAGTCAAAGAGAAAGAACAATGGCGAAGAAAAGCAAACCCACAATACTCCTTACACAGGTGGAAACCACTTACAACAGCTATCAGCTTCTTACCCACTCCTCTACACTAACTTAGTAAGGTTATAGGGACCGTGTGCAAGTGTTTTGTAGTGGAGAATCAACATCAAGCTATGGTGGCCACGAGCTCTTGGCTCTACCTTTCCACAACCCCGACAAATAAGCACAAAGTTAGCATTTAGGAAAGATATATGGTGGATCCAGTCAACGAGAAACCCTAAGCCCCAATCATCAACCACGTGTCCTACAAATTCTTTTGAAATGATGGGTATCGGGCTATAGTATAAATTATCTATCTTATCCTGCATAAAATCATTGGGGTGTTAAGTCAAATCCCTTTTTACATTATTCGATTGTAGCAATACTTTTCCTTGTTTTTATTTCTAGGTTATAACCTTAGGATAGATAGAAACAGTTTTTAATCTTGCTCATTATACTAGACAATTTTTAATAATAATATTCTAGCTATACTCTTCATATAATTAACAATGTTTACTCTTATATCGAAGTAAGACATCTTCGGTAGGGGTAATTTAATCCTCCCTAGAAATACCTAACATTAAGTTATTGGATTTTGGAAAGTGATTCTTTTACAATAGAGTTTTATGTATAGTTTAAATATAGCATAAGAAGTTATAATTTTTCCTCTAAACACCTATCATGATAATAATACTTTTAGAAATTACAATTTATAACCATTGTAATTGAAAGTTCATATAAAGCTAGGTTTATATACTAGAGAACTAGGTAAGAAGACATGGTTCAAAAGATTTACTAATGTAGAGTTTTTAAATATTTACAAGAACTCAAACAAATATGAACAAATACCATAATTCAACCTCTGCACAACAATGTGTACTTAGGGTTACAAGTACGTGCAACATATCATCCCTTTTACAAAAATGTTAGGTCCTTATGTCTTATGAACAGAAGTAGAATTGTTCTTAAATGTTTTCAAATTTAAACATATAAGCATATAGTTGAAAAGTTCAAGAAGGAAGAATTAATTGGATCCCATATTGGTGGTAAAATTAAGTACACATAATCCATCCTTTCACAGTTTTGTTTTACCATCTTTATGCAATTTGATAACATTAGCAATACCAACATTACCTCTTACAGGGTCAAGCTGCAAACAAACATTTTATTTACTAGCATTTTATCCTATGCTAGTGGAGTATCTTTCTTGATCTAGAATTTTACTGGAACTAACTGCTTACTTGTTTGGAACCTGTAAAAGAACCATCATTCCACTGCGCTAGTTGTAAGCTAAGTAAGCCCCGACATCATCTAAGATTCTTTCCTACTTGACAAAAGAAGACATTAACAGAATTAGCATCGGATTAAGATACACTATTCTTTTCTCACCTTCTGAGTAACATAAACTATTGTGTTTAACATTCCTAACATATTACTTTAAGATAAACTAATAATTTATGCATAATCAAAGAAAATAAATGCTCTGTGTTATTATAACTGCTTGAGTATCCACTATCTATTAATGGCTCATTGGAAATAACAACCTTGACATTTTATGTTGCATGAAAAAT
Organism: Pseudotsuga menziesii; assembly: GCA_001517045.1. Taxonomy (NCBI): domain Eukaryota; kingdom Viridiplantae; phylum Streptophyta; class Pinopsida; order Pinales; family Pinaceae; genus Pseudotsuga; species Pseudotsuga menziesii. Next base: position 126,754 of record LPNX011031883.1, on the reverse strand, counting down.
TATAAATTTTTACGAATTTTTGGGTTATTACATGTGGTATCAAAGCACAAGGTTCAGATACTAGGCTTGAACGTGGCTCAACATGCATAAATAGAACAATAGATGTAAAACATGCATACTGATTTTTTTAATTTTTCTTTTGAATTATACTTCCAGAGAATTTTTCTTGGTTAACTGTAGGTATGGAAAGATTGGAAGAATATGCGGATGAGGAGTCCCCCTATACTGAACGAAATAATTTTCAAATAGAACCTTTACAAGAAGAAATAACTAATAATTCTTCTGAACTTCTACAAACAGTTAAGGAACTGAGAACAGAAATGGAAACAGTCAAAAAAGAAAATGAGAAAATTCTGAGAGCTCAAGAGGAGCTAAATCAAATTTTGATGGAAAGATTTCAGAATGAGGAAAAAGATAAACGAACAGAGTTTGAAGATATGCCTTACCAATCGAAATGGTCAAAGAAATAAAGAATCTGTTAATAATCATGGTAATTATACCAAGAATTTTGAACGAAAGGAACCTATAAAGTCCTGGGAATGTAATGGTCCACATTATGCATCAGTTTTCCCCAATTGAAAGAAGACTGCTAGCAACATACACACGATATAAGAGGAGATGACTATCGGTGATCTAGCGAGGACAATGCCCAGGATCAATGTAGCATTGGAGAGCATGCAAGCAGATTATCAAACTTCCATGGTGGAAGTGGAAGGTAAGCTAAATGAAATACATATATCTATTTTAATCGATCCAGGAGCTAGTTTAAGCTATATTTCTCCTGATTTAGTAGAAAAGTGTAAGCTATTAGTAGAAAAGTTTGCAAAGTCTTGGTTAGTGTGGCTAGCTACTGGTGCAAAGAGGAATGTAATTATCTTTGTTAAGAATTGTACAGTAACAATGGATCAGTTTGAAACCTCTATTAAGCTTAATGTTTTACCTCTAGGTTCATATGATATGTTAATTGGTATGGATTGGCTAGAACAACATAGGGTAGTCCTGAATTCTTGCGATAAAACCTTTACTTGCGAAAATAACAATGGAGAAATAATAAATGTAAAAGGAATCCCTAGTAAAACAACAATAAGATAGATTTTTGCTTTGCATCTTAAGAGAGATATTCAAAAGGGCTATAAATCCTTTGATGTAACAGTAATTAATGAAGAAAATACTAATAACAAAGATAAATTAAAACTCGAAGACATTTTGATCCTAAGGGAATATTCAGATGTATTTTCGAAAGAAATTCTAGGATTACCTCTGAAACGGGAGTTATACTTTACTATTGAGCTGGTACCTGGTGCAGTGCCCAGCTCAAAATACCCTTACCAAATGAATATACTGGAATTAAATGAACTAAAGTCACAGTTAAAAGAACTCATTGATAAGAATTACATTATACCCAGTGTGTCTCCCTAGGGAGCACCTGTTATTTTTGCTAAGAAGAAGGATGGAACTCTGTGACTATGTATAGATTACCGTCAACTAATTAAAATGACTATCAAAAACATATATCTGTTACCCCGCATAGATGATCTATTTGATCAAATATGTGGAGCAACGGTATTCTCGAAGATTGATTTACGATTTGGTTACCAACGGGTCCGAATTAAAGATGAATACATCTTTAAAACAACTTTTAAGACCTGGTATAGTCATTATGAGTTTGTCATTATACCATTTGGGCTTACTAATGCCCCAACGATTTTTATGTGTCTGATGAATAATGTAATGCATAAATATCTTGATATGTTTGTGGTCGTATTCATCGATGACATCTTAATTTATTCAAAGTCTGAAGAAGAACATAAAGAACATTTAAAAATTATCTTGCAAGAGTTACGAGAACATCAACTCTATGCAAAATTTAGTAAATGTGACTTCTTTAAAGATAAAATTCAGTATCTAGGTCATGTGGTAACTAAAGAACGAATTTCTGTCGAACCCAAAAAGATAAGGAAAATCGAAGAATGGCCAGTCCCAAAAGATGTAACTGACGTACGATCATTCATGGGGATTACTAGGTATTATCGAATATTTATCGAAGGGTTTTCAAGAATTGCATATCCCATAACTTATTTACAAAAGAAAGGGAAGAAATTCGAGTGGAGTCAAAAGTGTGAAGACAACTTTAAAAAGTTAAAAATATTATTAACTACCCCACCAATCTTAATAATTGTTGTCCCTAATAAATATTTTATAGTATGTACTAACGCAAGCAATGACAGTTTAGGTCGAGTTTTAACACAGGAAGGACACGTCATTGCTTATGAGTCTAGGAAGCTGAAGATTCATGAGAAAAATTATGCAACCTATGACTTAGAGTTAGTTGATCTCATACATGCCTTACATTAGAGGAAAATTAATGTCTAAAATGGGCCTCCTAAGGAAAATAATAAAATAATAGTTATTAATTTTGGAGGAAGAATGAAAAATACTACTTTTTTTGTTTGTATTTTTGACATATCTCCTCATGTTTTTACTCAAATTCTGACTGAGAGAGCTCATTGGATGCGGAAATTAATTTTGCATCAGATGAGTACCCACATTGCATAATTTTAATAGACCCCTCTACCCCAAAAACAAGAAATATCTTAAAAAACATGATGATGACAACATCATCACGTTTTTTCAGTTATTTCTTATTTTTGGATTAGAGGGGTCCATCAAAAGTATGCACTGTGGGTACTCGTTGGATGCGGAATTAAATTCTGCATCCAACAAGCTCTCTCGCTCAGAATTTGAGTAAAAACACATGGAGATATGTTGAAAATACGAACAAAAAAGTAGTTTTCTTTTATGACAAATATGTCAATTCAACCATTATGGTTGACTCATTTTATTGAAATTCTATTGGTTCTTGAATTCCAACTCACAAAATTTATTGGTTTATATTAATGATAGATAATAAAGGGTTAAAATATATGTTGGATCAACCTAACTTAAATGCTAGGCAAGCTAGATGGCTAGCTTTCCTTAGCAAATACGATTTTGAAATCCAACATATTAACGGAAAAGAAAATATGGTTGTTGATGCATTAAGCAGAAATGCAAAACTGAATTTTACAGTAGTCATCAACACCCATAAAACACATTTAGAAGAACATCTAGAAGATGGAATACGACAAGATGCAAATTATCGTAAATTACAAGCAAAGGTAAGAGAAAATTTAATAGAAAGTCTAATTAGAGGGTATAGCTTAAACGAAAAAGGATTATTATTGTATAAAGATAGACTATACGTACCTGATGTACCTAAGATTAAGTTGTTGATTTTAAACAAAATTCATAAAACTCCTTATTTAGTGCATCTAGGTTATCAAAAAACTATAACCATGCTAAGAAAGGATTATTTTTTGCCAAACATGAAAAATGAATTGATAGAATACATTGCTAAGTGCTTTGAATGTCAGCAAGTAAAGACTGAACATTAGCATCCAGTTGGGCTACTTCAGCCATTGTCTATTCCTAGCTGGAAGTGGGAGATAATTAGCCTTGATTTTATCATGGGACTACCTAGAAATAAAAACTTAAATGACTCAATAATGGTAGTTGTTGATAAATTGAGCAAAGTAGCTCATATTATACCTGTAAAAACTACTTATAAAGCTACAAATATTGTTGATATTTTCTTAAAACAAAATTTTTGGTTACATGGAATACCGAAGGTAATAATTTCAGACATAGACCATAAGTTTACGGGAAAGTTTTGGAAGTCTTTGTTTAAAGGATTAAATACTACATTAAACTTCAACACCTGTTTTCATCCTAAAACAGACGAACAGGATGAAAGAGTAAATCAAGTATTGGAGGATCTGTTAAGAATGTATGTAAAAGAATAGCCAGGTAAATGGGAAAATTACTTACACCTGGTAGAATTTGCTTACAATAATCACTATCAAGCCTCAGCAAGGTATAGTCCTTTTGAAATTTTGTATTGTAGGAAATGCAATACCCCCATCTCATGCGATAATCTAGTCGACAGGCTAGTATTTGGGCCTGAATTATTAAAAGAGATTGAGTTAATTGTAAAAAAACATACAAAGCAACTTGAAAGTTCCGCAAGATCGACAAAGAATTCAAGCAGATCTTAAATGAACTCCCAAGGAGTTCTAGGTAGGTGAACATGTCTTTATTAATGTGATACCTAAAAAGAGTTCTCTGAGGTTAGATAGTTGTGCTAATTTAGCACCCCGATATTGTGGACCTTTTGAAATACTGTCCAGGATGGGACAGGTAGCATATTAGTTAGCTTTACTGCCAAATTTAAGAGTTCACAATGTTTTTCATATTTCTGTATTAAAAAAATATATACATGAGGTTACTCATGTTATTAACTAGAATGATGTGCAGGTGGAACCCGAAGGATATTTTCTGGTGGAACCGAATTGTATCCTCAAAGCAGCGAGATCTCGCTTCAGAATTGCACCATTGGTCAGGTCAAGGTGTAATGGAAGCACCTTAGTCCAGAAGAAGCCACCTGGGAATTGGAAAGTCATATGCAGGATGCATATCCAATTCTATTTCAAGGAAATTCTGAGGACAAGGAATAAATAACATCAGGGATGATGTTATAAATTAAGGGGGTGTGTATGTCACATGCCCCAATTTGCAAAACAATTTTATATTATTGAGGAACATTATGTTATATTTTATGTTAAAGTTTGTAATTAATGACCAAGTGGGGTCAAGGATAATTTAATGTATTGCAGAATATTTTATTATTAAATAAATAAAATATAAGACACCAGCTTAGGGAAGCTGTTAAATGAGTGTTTACTGCTCACTTGGTGGAGGAGACTGGGTTGATAGCATATTGACAAGTGGAAGCATCCTCAAACTACTTCTAGCTGTTCCAGGTGGCAACTTCCCTATATTTGTGGTCAATATTTCCCAAGAAAGTGGAACAAGAGCAGGTGGGTCATTAAGTAAAATTTAACCCAAAAAACCTAGGCATGCTAATAAAACTTCCCATTGAAGACATCCGAAGCTGCTCATTCTATATTTGTGATCATTCTGAGTGAATGAAGTGCACATGTGAACTCACTGGAGGGGACTAGCTGAAGTAAGTTTGAGGGAATAAGTGTTGAAGACTGAACTTCTGCAGCTATTCTAAGCTGAAGTTCTTACTGCTATAAGTAGAACTAAGTTACTGCTGAACACTCAGTGGAGTTGCAGAGGATCTGAAGACTACATCTCTCACCCAGTACTCTACCAGGAGGACCAGGAGACAGGATTGGGGGTCCTGAGAATTGCAGACTAGCTCTTCTCCGGGAGTTGGTTGGGAGGAACAACTTCCTTAAGCTATTGTCACCTCATCTATTTGAAAGGTTCTACTTGTTTAGGTTTAGTTATTATTTTATTTACTACTTTAGAAAAGTTTAAGAGTTTCTCATGATTAGTATATTGTTATTTTAATGTTGTTAAGGATAAAGAAAGAACAATTGGTTATACTATGAAAGTTAGTAAAGAAAGAAAAGTTATTCATACTATGAAAGTTAGTAACTAGTTAGATTAGGGTATAGCAGTAGAGATATTGCTGATTTAATTAATAAATAGAAAAATTACCCAAACTATATTTTTCCACGCCTTTTGCAAGGTGGTACTCTACTACAGCAGGTATGCTTAATTCAGATAAGTAGATTTAAATAAAATTGAATGCAGATGTAAATGATTACTTCTACAGGTTTTTATGTAATCTAATTGCAGAATTTTAGCTGTATTTGTAATGTCTATTGAAAATATCTAAATTATCTAATTATAGGTAAAGAATAAATTTAAATAATAAGTACTAGTATGTATAATATTTACACAACCAAAACTAGTAAAGTACATATTATAAATTCAATAAGTAAACTTAAATAAATAATATAGAACAATAAAATATTTAAATTAGGATTAACATAGTACACAATAATTTAGGTTATCTAATTACCTAGTTAGTCATTCATTATAACCAGGTTTACTGTAAACAAAAAGTACTAATTCCGCAAACCTCTAGAAATAACTAGGGTTTACAAGAGATCTGTACTATCACACTAGGGTAAAATTCACAATTTTTTGAATACTAAAACCTAGCAGTATTTTTTCCAGAATTTATTACTGTAATAATTAATTTTACTGCTAGTAAAATAATTTACAATAAACCAATTATACCTAAATATAAACCAAACTCAAATACTGCTATATCAACACTAAGCAGTGAAAAATTCCTTTGTTCATTAAAAAAAATGAAACTAAAGAAATATAGTATGGCCTACAGCCTTTTATATTATATGTATAGGCTTTAAATCCTAACCAAAAATGACTTCTTCAATTTAAACAGAAGTCACAAAATAAAAAATAAACAACCATCAGTTACAGCTATGAAATCCCTTCACCATTTCAAAAATTGCTAAAATTACGACCATTCAATATTCTGTAAAAACCAAATTATCTTGAAGAAACCACCAAGTGGTCTGACATTACAATCACAGCTAAGAGCCAAAAGCCTAAAATCTATTACCATCTATATCAATTCAGGTAGAGAAGGCTAAAACTAAAATCATGAAGTCGTGGCTATGTAAGCCATATCCATTCAATACAACAACCACTAGGGATTTTAAAACTTGCAAAGTAAAAGAACAACAGCATCACTAATAACCATGACTGAGCCACCAACCACCACACATAGTGGTGCTATCTTTCTTTCCACCATACTTTATGTGCACGAAGAACCCCAGATTGTCACTGAGGCTTACCAGGGGGAAACGTTCTTGTCGAAGACTTTGGGTAGTGATTTATTTTCAGCTTCAAGTTCGAATTTGGGGAAACCTACACATGGAAAACATTATCCTCTTAGTTTACCCTTATTTTTTTCAAACAAATATGAAAACCCTATCTTTTAAAAACTGAAAAGAAAACAGGGTGTTTTTACCTTATAAAACCACGCAGCAGTGAAGTAATGGAGGCCACTAAAGGCTGGTTCAATGGTGCATCAGAGAAGGTAACACCCTACAAATGGGATTGTGCAAAACATAGTAAAAACCTTAGGCATGACTCCCTTTTTACTATCAAGATCTTCGACACTCCCACAGAACCAAAACTCACACAGAAAGAACAATGGCAAAGAAAGGCAAACCCACAATACTCCTTACACATGTGGAAACCACTTACAACAACTATCAGCTTCTTACCCACTCCTCTATAATAACTTAGTAAGGTTATAGGGCCTGTGTCCAAGTTTTCTGCTATGGAGAATCGACATCAAGATATGGCGGCCACGAGCTCTTGGCTCAACCTTTCCACAACCTCTAGAAACAAGTGCAAAGTTAGGGTTTAGGAAAGATATATTGCGGATCGATTCAACGAGAAACCCTAAGCCCTAATCATCAACCACGCGTCTTGCAAATTGTTTTCAAATGATGGGTATTGGGCTATAGTAGAAAGTCTCAATCTTATCCTGCATAAAATCATTGGGGTGTTCAGTCAAATCCATTTTTACATTATTGCATTGTAACAATACTTTTCCTTGTTTCGATTTCTAGGTTATAACATTAGGATAAATAGAAACAGTTTTTAAACTTGCGCATTATACTAGACAGTTTCGAATAATAATATTCTAGCTATACTCTTCATAGTATTAACAATGTTTACACTTATATAGAAGTAAGACATCTTGGGTAGGGGTAATTTAATCCTCCCTAGAAATACCTAACATTAAATTCTTGGATTTTGGAAAGTGGTTCTTTTACAATAGAGTTTTATGTATAGTTTAACTATAGCATAATCAGTTATAAGTTTTCCTCTAAACACCTACTATGATAATAATACTTTTAGAAATTACAATTTATAACCATTGTAATTGAAAGTTCATATAAATCTAGGTTTATATACTACAAAACTAGGTAAGAAGACATGGTTTAGAAGATTTACTAACGTAGAGTTTTTAAAGATTTACAAGAACTCAAATAAATATGAACAAGTACCATAATTCAAACTTTGCACAACAATGTGTAGTTAGGGTTACAAGTACATGCAACATATCATCCCTTTTATAAAAACGTTAGGTCCTTATGTCTTATGAACAGAAGTAGAATTGTTCTTAAACGTTTTCAAATTTAAACATATAAGCATATAGTTGAAAAATTCAAGAAGGAAAAATTAATTGGATCCCATATTGGTGGTAAACTTAAGTGCACATAACCCATCCTTTCACAGTTTTGTTTTACCATCTGTATGCAATTTGATAACATTAGTAATACCAACATTACCTCTTACAGGGTCAAGCTACAAACAAACGTTTTATTTACTAGCATTTTATCCTATGATAGTGGAGTATCTTTCTTGATCTAGAATTTTATTGGAACTAACTGCTTACCTGTTTGGAACCTGTAAAAGAACGATCATTCCACTGCGTTAGCTATAAGCTAAGTAAGCCCCGATCTCATCTAAGATTATTTCCTACTTGACAAAAGAAGACATTAACAGACTTAGCATCCGATTAAGATACAATATTCTTTTTTCACCTTCTAAATAGCATAAATTGTTGTGTTTAACATTCCTAACATATTACTTTAAGATAAAATAATAATTTATACAGAATCAAAGAAAAGAAATGCTCTATGTTATTATAACTGCTTGAGTATCTGCTAACAATTGATGGTTCAGTGGGAATAACAACCTTGACATTTTATGTTGCATGAAAACTATTAAATTTTTACGAATTTTTGGGTTATTACAATAATAGTTACAGTTGCAACAATTGGAGACTATCTGGTGGACATAGATCTCTGAACAACTAACCTTTGAAACAACAACTGCTTTAATGGTATCCTGTTAGATCACTTTATTAGATTTCTTTAAGATGCCTAGATTTTCTAGAATACAAGATTTATGAACTTTAAAACATTGATTATGGTCCAAACAGAAAAGGGGAATCGAGCTTTCATAATATCGATAACTCTTCTGAGGCTAATATATGTAGTTTATTTTACCTTTTCCTTTGGATAGCTTCCAACATAGACACCACAGGATTGTAACAGATGGTGACATTAGAGTAATTTTGAGGTCTAAAATGGGCCTCCTAAGCAAAATAATAAAATAATATTTATTAATTTTGGAGGAAAAAAGAAAAAAACTACTTTTTGTGTTCGCATTTTCGACATATCTCCCTGTTATTTTACTCAAATTTTGATAGAAAGAGCTCATTGGATGTGGAATTTGATTCCACATCCAACGAGTACCCACATTGCATACTTTTGATGGACCCCACTACCCCAAAAACAAGAAATACCTAAAAAAACATGACATCATCACGTTTTTAAGGTATTTCTTGTTTTTTGGGTAGTGAGGTCTATCAAAAGTATTCAATGTGGGTATTCGTTGGATGGGAAATCAAATTCCACATCCAACCATCTCTCTTGATCGAAATTTGAGTAAAAACACATGGAGATGTGTTGAAAATATGAATAAAAAAAATATTTTTTTATGACAAATATGTCAATTCAACCATTATGCTTGACTCATTTTATTGGAATTCTATTGGCTCTTGAATTCCAACTCACAAGAACTTATTGTTGGCACATTTTCTTATAAGGCCCATTTTAGACCCCAAATTTCCTTTAATGACAGATATATTCATTTGTTCCTCATTCCCATGCCATTTTGCATTCTTTTGATGATTCTGGACTTTTGTCCTTTTCAGTCCTCCCTGATTTCTTTCTTTTTGAAATTTGTTTCAGGTTCTTCCATCCATAGTTTCCTTTCGTGTGACAAATATTTTGATTTCAACTCATGGACGGAGAAGAAATTTCGAGCAATCCTATTCAAACTGATTTTGTTCAGTTTGTATTTTGATATATGTTTACTTCCTGGGAGATTTTGAATCTTTTATCCTTTTGGCTTTCATTTGTGGCATGGGATCATCTAAATATAATACAACTGCTTACCCTGCTTCCTCTCCATGGGTATTTTGCTATTAGCCTCCTAGGACAGACTTTACTGTGAAGTGAATGGAGCCTCAAAATAGTATTCTAGACTTTTCTGACCTTAGTTATTTTACAAGGATTAAACAAGACTTCAATGTGTTCATAATATATTCATATAATAGGATAATATTAAAGGATCCTTAAGCATTATGTATGTGCAAATAGAAAGCAGTATTTGGTTAAATATTTTAGTTTATCTAGGACTCTGATGAACTTCAAAACCAAAAGTTGCACTGATTTATTGAAACATTAGGTAAAGCAAACAAAAAATTACAAGAAATCAAATCTTAAGCAAGTAAAATGTAAATCAAGAGAACTAATTTAAATAAAGCAAAGAAAAAAACAATCAAACCATTTATTCATGTACAAAGAAAACTCAAAAAACATTAAGAAAAATATGGCTTGAGAACTAAACCATTTACTAGCAATTTCTCTTCCCGCCCCTATAAATTTTGCAATTTATAAGTTGAGGGGCCTAAATTCTCTACAATTTGAAAAGGGCGTATCCATAATTGATGAAATTTAGTTTGCTTTCCCTTCTAATCATGTGGGTGATCCCACTTAAGAACCAAATCACTGAATTCAAATTCCTTTTGCCTGGCTTTGTGCTTATCAAACCATTTCTTCACCATCTCTTGCTAATGTTTAAACCTCTCTCTTACTTTGGATCTAGATGCCTCTAACTTTAGCAGATTATGGATTCGGATTTGCAGAACTTCATTGTCAATTCTCCTAGAGTCTTGGTCTAGTTTAGAGGATAGTAACAAAATATTAGGAGGCAGGATAGCTTCTTTCCCATAGACAAGAGTGTAGGGTGACACACCTAAGGAGTTCTTGGGTGTGACTCTATCAGCCCAAAGTGCATTAGGAAAATCTAGGTTCCAACTCGTTTGATTTTCTATGATTGTTTTCTTCAAAATACCAATGAGGTTTTTATTTGTAGATTCTGCCAAACCATTTCCTTGTGGATAGCAATTAGCAGAATAGTGCAGCTTAATTCCTTTTTCATTTGCAAATGCAGTCAATTTAATAGATGAAAAATATGAAGCACTATAAAAAACCAAGGAAATTGGAACCCCAAACCTGGTCATAATATGGTCTTGTAAGAAGTCCTTAACTGCATCTTCATTCACTTTTCATAATGGAATGGATTCTACCCATCTGGTGAATAGTCTGTTGCTGTCAGGATGTACTTAAGTTGTAATGAAGAATTTGGATTGATCTCTCTGATAATGTCAATCCCCCATTGCTCGAATGGTTTTGAAATAATAACTGGTTGCAAAGGTCATGTTTCCTTTACTTTTCTTCCACTGCTCCTTTGACAAGTATCACATTTCCTGACATGAGCCTGAGCATCTTTAAACAAATTCATCCAGTAATACACAGCTCTTAAAATATTGTGTCTTGTTGTATCTCTTGAGAAATGACCTCCAGCAGGTCCATCATGTAGTTCTATCACAACCGTATTTTCATCTTCACATTCCAAGCATATGAGAAAAACTCCAACGTAGTTTTTCCTAAACAACACTCCATCAATAATCTGATATAAGGTTGATTTTAGGCGTAATGATATCCTTTGTTTGGGATTCCAATGTTCTGGCAAATATCCTTCTTGAAGATAATGAATTAAATATCGATACCAAGAGTCTAGAGCTATGAATAAACAAAATACATCCACCATGTGTAATTCAGCTTCATTATCCCAATTGTTACCTTCATTGTCTTGAATCTCATCCATGAATTTACAGAGCCCTTGTCCTTTAACTATGGTTGCTGGTTTGAATTCTAGATCATATTTGTGCAAGGAAGTTACCCAGTTACCTCTTCTTTCTCCCAACTCTTTTGTACAAAAAGAGATCGTACTGCCTTGTGCGGAACTATTGCCTTGGTATAGTTCTTAAGTAATAGGGTCTCAATTGATTCACCGCTTTAAAAACTGCATAGGCTTGCTTATAAACTATGGGATAGTTTAATTCAGCCCCTTGCAGACCAGTGCTCATAAACGATATGGGGTACTCATCTCCCCCTTCTCCTTTCTATGTAAGAACCATTTCTAATGAATCATCTAAAGAAAAAGTGTACAAGATGAAATCCTTTTTGAAGTTGGGAATTTTAAGTGATGATGCATGAGCTATGGATGTCTTGATCTTATTAAATGCATCCTTTTATGAATCAGTCCACTTGAATTGAACACTTTGCTTGACCATTTGTTGCAAAGTTTTGACTATTTGAGCAAATTATGGAACAAACCTTCACACAAAATTATTTGTCTCCATAAAAGACTGCATACCCTTTTTATTATGGGGTAAATGGATATGTTCTATTGCTTTAATTCTCTCTGGGTCTATTGAGATCCATTTTTTCAACATAACATGAAGCAATATATTTCCTTCAGTAACAGTGAGCACAATGTGGAAATTGAACCCAAGAGATAGAACAATTACACTCACAAAATTGTTAATCAAACATGCAAAATTCACACCAAAAGAGATTGAAATTGGAGCATAACACTAATATGTATTGAGTAAGTGTACAATAACCAATATTATGAAGTAATAGGCTGATGCAATATATAATTACATGATAAATTTGAATGCATAAATATTCCATTTGAAATAGTCAGTTTCAGCCTTACCAAAACTAGTCAAATCCCCCATAGGTGCATAAAGCAGTTTCCAAATCTAGGTAGATGCTCATGAATTTGCTAAGCCAAGTGGGAAATATAAATAGCGATGGAATACAAATCATACATTCTTTTATTTGGAGAAAAAGAGGGAGGATGATGTTGGGAAAAACAAGGCAACTACACCTAGTCTAGCTTTTCCTTTTTCCTTAAATCAGAAATAAAACAATGCAGCTTTTCAGAAAAATAAGATATGCACTTTGGATAATTTGGAATAAATCATACATGATAAATTGTGTTTCTAGGATGTTTACCAAGTTCTGCATGACTCATTTTTAGCATGTGTTGACTTCTAGGACACGTAGAAGGCAACTAGAATAGAATGGAATCTAGGAAACTAGGTAACAAGACAAAAATAATTAAATTAATATCTAATGTAGGTAACTATGGGTTGATTATTCTAACACCTACCCTTAATCCTGACTTTATGAGTAAATATCAGAAAAATATAGGGCCTATTAACAATTCTTAGTCACTCTTTACATACTACTTGTCCAAACAAGCAAGGAAAGAGGCAAAAACCCAGTGGGAAAATCCTCCCTTAAACATGGACAGGAAAAAAAAATTGGAAATATTGTTAGCAATCATGCTTCACAGCATGATCAGTAATCCCCAGTAGTGATTTGAGATTGCTAAATGTATTCTCACAAAAACCTTTGGTGAAGATGTCTGCTACTTGTTCTGAAGATGCACAGAAGAGTCGATCAATGGTACCATCATGCACAAGCTATATGATGTAGTGAATATAGATCTCAATGTGCTTGGTTCACTGTCTCTAAACTGGATCATTAGAAATTTGAATGGTGCTTTGATTATCATAGTAGATAATAATTGAAAACTATGATCCAAAGCCACACTCTCCAAGTATCACCTGCAACCACAAACATTGAGTTGTTGCATTTACAACTCCTCTATACTCTGCTTCTATAGATGAGAGTGCTATGGCACTCTGATTCTTGCTTGACCAGCTAATTGGTCCTTCTGCAAGCATGAAAACATTTTCTGATGTATACTTTCGATTTGTGTTGTCACCTACCCAATCACTGTCAATAAACCCAATCAAATCAAGATCAGATTTTGCTTTGTAGAAGATCCCATGATTTCTTGTTCCTTGAACAAAGTTTAGGATCCTTTTGGCTACTCTCCAGTGGATCTCATGAGGTTGATCCATGTATTTCAAATCCACACTAACTGCATAATATAGATCAGGTCAAGTGTGTGTAAGATAAAGCAAACACACAATCAACTTCCTATACAGTGTATTATTTACCATAGGAGAAGAATCTGCTTCTTCAAGCTTAACTCCTGAAAGGAAGGGAGTGTTTCTTGGCTTACAATATTTCATGTTTAACTTGTTCAGAAAATCCAAAGCATACTTGGAATAATGTACTTTGATTCCATTTTGGGATTGAGCAATTTTGAGACCCAATAATTGGCTCAACAATCCCAAATATGTCATAGAAAATGCATGGTTCATTGCAACCTTCAAGGAGGCAAACTCTTTCTTTGCACTTCCTGTAATCAGTATTTCATCCACATATAAAACAATAATCATCAAATAACCATGAATCAGCTTCAAATATACATTAGGATCAGACTTGCATCGAACAAAACTTGGTGACAGTAGAAAGCCATCAATCTTGGCATACCAAGCCTTGGGGGCTTGCTTGAGCCCATACAATGATTTATTTAACCTGAACACTAAATATGGATTAGAAACAAACCCTTCAGGTTGCTTCATGTAAATATCCTCAGTGTGATCTCCATTTATCAAAGCACACTTCACATCCATGTGATTCACTTCCCACTGCTTCAAAGCTGCAATGACTAGAGCTAGCCTTATGGAGTCCATCTTTTCCACTAGTGCAAAGGTTTCATTGTAGTCAATATGATGTACTTGTGAGTAGCCCTTGGCTACCAATATTGCCTTATATTTCAAAGGTGAACCATTTGAATCAAAATTAGTCTTGAAAACCCACTTACATTGAACTAGCTTCCTCCCTGGGGGAAGACCAACCAGTTCCCAAGTGTTGTTCTTCTGGAGAGAGCTGAATTCTTATTTCATGGATTTTTTCCATATTGTATCATGTGATACATATTCATATGTATATGGATCTGATTCAACCATTAGATATCATTTCTCAGCACATATAGAATCTTTCACACAAAGGGCACTCTCAAATTGAGATCTAGTCCTCCTAGTGTCACTAGGACTTCCATCTAGTTCCCCAGCTACATGAATAGTCTTTACTGCCCATTTTGGTCTTGTAGGATTGTTAGGATATGCAATAAAATAATCATTATTAGACATATTAGAATCAGCAAAATCATTAGTCTCTTCACTTACAATCAATGGTTCTGGTCGTGAAGAGGACTATCCAACTTCAACAACTGCTAAAGGCTCTTCTTGGAACTGAACACTTCTTTCAATGAAAGATTTGTTAGTGATCAATTTGATCAGCTTGTACCCTTTTGAACCTTCAGAATACCCAACAAAAAGGCACTATTGGATTTGGGGTTGCAAATCCTTCCTCTTTTCAGTTGGAATTCTATCCCAAGCCTTTGAGCCAAAAATCCTGAAATGGGTCACATCTTGCTAGTGCCCACTCCAAGATTCGAAAGGATTCATACCATCAAGATTATTATTAGGAACCCTATTCTAGATGTAGGATTCATAGTTTATACCCTTGGCCCAAAAATTTGGTGGAAAATTCTTAGCCTCCATCATGCAAGTTGCCACTCCTTCAGTGATCTGTTCTTTCTCTCAGCAACACCATTTTGATGTGGTGTGTAAGGGATTGAATTCTACATCTAAATACCTGTATATTTACAATACTGAATGAACTCAAAATTGACATACTCACCACCATTTTCATATCTGAGGATTTTGAGTTTCCTCCCATACTTTTTTTCAACCAAGGCTCTAAAGACTTTGCAGAGGTCAAAAACATCAGACTTATGCTTTAGGAAGTGAACCCAACAATACCTAGAAAAGTCATCTATGAAGGTAAGTGCATATTTGGATTGACTCATGGACATATGAGGGAATGGACCAGCAATATCACTGTGGATCATCTCAAAAGGTGGATAATTTCTCTCATGACTAGCTTTCTCATACTTGTGGTCTGGGTGTTTTCCTAGGATACAACCTTGACAGACTCCCTTAGAAAACTTGATCTTTGGTAACCCTATGACCATATCATTTTCACTAAAATAAAAAATATACTTGTAGTTAATATGGCAAAATATTTCATGCTAAATCTTGCTTGCTTCATTAGCATGAATCAGAAGAGCATATGGGTTTGAGTAGGGTAGAGAATGGGAAAAATTGTATACCTTCAAAGTGTTATCAACAACACATTTTGCTGTGACTTTACCATTTGAAATATAAGTGATTTCAACATCGTCAGGGGAGAATATGACCTTCTTTGGAGACCCAATATGAGTCATTTGATACACTGACAATAGATTAGAGGCAAGACCTGGAACATACAACACATTATTGAACTTACCATGGTCAAGAGCAATCCTTCCCTTCCCCAAACTATCAGTGAGGGAGTCATCTCCCTAAAATATTGGTGGAACTTTCTACATGTCAAGAGAGGAGAATGTCTCTTTTGTTGAAACCATACTTCTAGAATCTCTAGATTCTATGATGAAGCTGGGTGTGCTTGATGTGCCAGCAACTAAGGCATCTACTCTCTCTCTGTCCTCTGAATTTGATCATCCTTCCCTCTTCTTTGAGCAATCAGGAAGGGAGATGTTATTCTTCTCCAGGAGTTGGGTCAACATGTCAATTTTCTTCTTCATACAAGAGATCTGAGGATGATAGCCCTTACTGCAGTATGCGCAGTTGCTCATTTCTCCTTTGTATTAATTCTTGCACAATGATCTAGGAACTAGGAATCAAAATCATCAAAGAATAATTAACAAATACTCATGAATTGGAAATAACTGGATACAAAATAGGTATCCTCTCTGTATATTTTATAAAAAATAAAGGATTACAATTTCCATGCATAGCAATGACTTAACTCCATGAAGAATTCGAATACCTAAGGGACAATTCGAATTCAGTGAGTGAGTCTAGCTTAACTGACTCTTTGCCATGCAATCTCACTCAGTTAACCACTTGACCAAAACCCTAATTGACTCACCAAACCCTAACTGAAGTTGGAGTGTAATAAATGACTAAATCTCAACTGAATGAGATCAAACACATGTCATAGCAATCCAACGATCAAGTGCTAGTCCTGCATGACTCCAATGAACCTTGATGAGGTTAATTGAAGCTGAACTAACCATAAGAAGTTGGTGGAGGCGCCTTGTTGACTCCAGTTCATTAAATAATAATAAATAATCATTAAATAATATATTTAATGAATGGAGGTGCCTTAACTGACTGTAACTGATTGGTTGAACTGAAAGTAACCACTAGTTAGCAATTAGGTGCATTAATGTCACACAGATCACCCCTGGAGTGCTCCAGTTAGCCTCCTTGACTGTAGGAGAAGGCTAAGTTAGCCTCCTTGACCGTAGGTAGGTGTGGGAGTGACTGGGATGATGGTAATTAATGCTCCACTGATGTCAATTAAACTTAGGATAGTGGTTTAACTAGGCCAATTTGACCGAAAGAGTGAGTATGATATGTCTCCAACACCCCCCCTTAAGCTATACTCAGGAAGAGTTAGAAAACATAGATGCATAAAATTCTAGGGCCCTAGAAACAAAGGCCATAGGTCACCCTGTACAATAAATTAACTGCTTAATATAACCAAGGAAATGGGGAAAACCTCATGGGAAAAATACCCCCCCTCAAACTAAGCAGTAAATCAAGAATTGGTTCTTCTATGCAGCAGCATCCTGAGACTGTGCATGTGAACCTCTGAATCCAAACTAAATGAATATGTCTGGAGGAATCTTCCACTTTGGAAGAAGAACAATGCACTCAATTGAATCAGAAATATAAACAGCTGCACGGTGAAAACTGGACCCATGTAGAGCAACTGAAATCATCTGAAGAGAGAGCAAAGGTTCTTAAGGATTTGAACCATGTGTGGAACACTCAATAAAATGATATGTTTCAGCCTTGAACAGCAAACCATTAGTGGTAAAATCATCCCCAAATCTTAGGAGCAAGTGTCCAAGTGGATGCAGAATGTCTTCCTCTTTACTAGTTCTGTGAGGAGATGAGCTTGTGACCAAAGGTAGAGAATCCCTGGGACTCTAGAGTGTGAATTATTGCGCTCCATAATCTGATATAGCTTCATAAATATATAATTATTCACAAAATAAAATATTAGCAACCTCATAAGAGGAAACTAACACCAAATCCCCATAAGCAAATTTGAAGAAGAATTGTAGTACTTGATTTTTCACACCAAAATTGGTGAGAGAAGCTACAAGTATGACTGAAGTCTTTTGGATTTTAAGATTTGAACCAAATAATATTAGATCAGAATGTAAATCAGATCTAAATAAGTTCACAACAGATCCAAAACTATGAAATGAAATCAAATCCCCAGCAACAGTTTTGAAGGAGACTTGCGGTACTTGTTTCTTCACACCGTTGATGAGAACAGCTACAAGTAGTACTGAAGGTTTATGAACCTGAATTTTTGAACCAAGAAATATCATATTAGATCCAAATAATATCATATTAGATCCAATAAGTTTCATATCAGATCCAATATTATGGTCAACCGAGACGGTGGATGCACAGTGTTCTTCTTCTTCAAAATTCTGAATTTTGGTGCATGCAATCCTGCAGGAATTTGCTGGAAGATCTAGATCATGGGGAGAAAATGTTTCACTCTTATAATCTGATATTTCTTCCAAAATATCCAATTTTTTACATATTTTCACACCAGCAGCAACATTAGAGGAAGAAAATTCAAATTTCTCCTCACTTTCGGAAGCAATTACTGGTAAATTTTGCATAGAATTCAAAGGAAAATCACCGGTGAATGTTTGCATGGAAGTGTAGCAGCATTTTTCTTCAATATTAGAGATTCGAATGTATTCTTCTGTTTCAGCAATATGAGAAGATGAGATATCATAGATCTCATGAACTTCCAGAGCATCAGGAGAAGGAGTCACTTCATGGAGACTTTCTTCAATTCGAATTGAATGTGTAGAAGATTCTGCTTCATCTTCATATTGAACAACTTCATCAGAGAGAGTAGAGGCTGATATTTTTTAGTGAAGAACTCTTATGGTGCTGGCTGTGATCTCCAAAGTACTATTATGATCCTCATTGTGCTTGCCAAAGGTTTTGTCCAATCTTGTCCAGAGATCCTTTGGGTATTCAGTAGAATCAATAACAAAGTACAAGTCATCATCAAGGGCCAGAGCTATTGATCCAAAATCTCTATCAATGTCATTTAGCCAGTCATTCTCATTCTCATAAGTCTCTCTTCCAATTCCAATAGACACCTCATAGAGACCTCATCTCTTGAGATATGCAATCATTTTCAACTTCCATTCCGAATAGCTTGTGAATGGGGTGAGAGGAGGGATTGAAGAGTCCATTCGAAGTTGTACCTATTAAGACCTGCAAATCAAAAAAAAAATGGCACCATAAGGTCGGACAGCCTGCACATTTTAGGCTTTCATCACACCCAGCATAATCAATCAAGCAAGCTTGATCAACAAGTTCTTTACTTGGGATATTGAGTGGTAAGCCTTGGATTCTGGTGCAGTGTTGGATTTTTGAGCTATTGCTCAAATTTCATGGAGAAATCTGTCAAAAATCTTGTTCTTGAGAGATTGATCTCCGTCCCGCTGCATGCTCTGATACCATATTAATTCTTGCACATGATCTAGGAACTAGGAATCAAAATCATCAAAGAATAATTAACAAATACTCATGAATTGGAAATAACTGGATACAAAATAGGTATCCTCTCTGTATATTTTATAAACAATAAAGGATTACAATTTCCATGCATAGCAATGGCTTAACTCCATGAAGAATTCAAATACCTAAGGGACAATTCGAATTCAGTGAGTGAGTCTAGCTTAACTCACTCTTTTCCATGCAATCTCACTCAGTTAACCACTTGACCAAAACCCTAATTGACTCACCAAACCCTAACTGAAGTTGGATTGTAATAAATGACTAAATCTCAACTAAAGGAGATCAAACACATGTCATAGCAATCCAACCATCAAGTGCTAGTCCTGCATGACTCCAATGAACCTTGATGAGGTTAACTGAAGTTGAACTGACCATCAGAAGTTGGTGGAGGCACCTTGTTGACTCCAATTCATTAAATAATAATAAATAATCATTAAATAATCATTAAATAATATATTTAATGAATGGAGGCACCTTAACTGACTGTAATTGATTGGTTGAACTAAAAGTAACCACCAGTTAGCAATTAGGTGCATTAATGTCACACAGATCACCCTTGGAGTGCTCCAGTTAGCCTCCTTGATTGTAGGAGAAGGCTAAGTTAGCCTCCTTGACTGTAGGTAGGCATGGGAGTGACTGGGATGATGGTAATTAATGCTCCACTAATCTCAATTAAACTTACAATAGTGGTTTAACTAGGCCCATTTGACCAAAATAGTGAGTACGATGGTAAATGTCTCCAACACTTTGTTCTTCTTCTTCTGGGAGTTCTTCTTAGAACCTTGGGGCTCCTCTTAAGACTTGTTCTTGTCTCTATTTTTCTTAGGTGGATTTTTATCTTTTTTCTTACTTTTTGAATCCACCCTTGAATCTCCAGCAACCAAATCTAGGTCTTTGGAATTTTTGGTGGTGCTGATCATCACCAACTTATCTTGCTCCTATGTGAGCGATTCCATGAACTCTGCAAGATTAGGCATCTTCTAGGCTCGAGTTGTCAACTTGGTGACATGGGAAATTAAAAAAAACACTGAATAGTCAGGACCAAGCTTAGAGAGTATGGCCAAAACTATTTTCTCTTCCTTCTTTTCAATCCCATGTTGTTTCAACTACAAAACAAGGGCCTTAAACTTGGAAAAGTAAAGATGCAATGATTTGAAGCTATTAGGACTCAAGGAGATGAGCTTATTCTCGATTTGATGTCCTCTCATCTCACATGTCTTTCCAAAAATCTCTTCTATCTTCTCCCACACTTCATTAGGTGATGCCAATCCATCAATATGGAAGAGGAGGTTTCTTGAAATGCTCAGACACAGAAGACCATAGGCCTCATCCCTCCTATTGTGCCATTTACTTTTCTCTACAGCTTTAGTGGGATCTGCATTAGTTTCCATAGTCACCTTGTAGAGACATTTTTCTCTAAAAACTATCTCCATCTTATA
The DNA here is from genome assembly GCA_001517045.1 of Pseudotsuga menziesii. NCBI lineage: Eukaryota > Viridiplantae > Streptophyta > Pinopsida > Pinales > Pinaceae > Pseudotsuga > Pseudotsuga menziesii. The sequence goes on along the minus strand of LPNX011031883.1, from coordinate 105,805 downwards.
TTTACATTGAAATAAATTGAATGGAGTCAAGATGATCTTCTAAGATTGGTCCATAGCTCAGAAACTATTCCCTCTAGTCAGCAGAATGCGCTTCTAGTCAAGATTTCGAACCTGCAATAGAAATAAGGAAGGAGATAAATTGATCTATAAAGGCTCTGATACCATGTGGAAATTGAACTCAAGATATAGAATAATTACACTCACAAAATTGCTAATCAAACATGCAAAATTCACACCAAAGGAGACTGAAATTGGAGCATAAAACTAATTTGTATTGAGTAAGTGTACAATAGCCAAACTTGTGAAGTAATAGGATTCTTCAATATATAATTACATGAGATATTTGAATGCATAAATATTCCATTCGAAATAGTAAAAAACCAAGCTTACCAAAACTAGTCAAATCCCCCATAGGTGCATAAAGCAGTTTCCAAATCTAGGTAGATGCTCATGAATTTTGCTAAGTAAAATGGGAAAGCTAAAGAGGGATGGAAATACAACTCATACATGCTTTTATTTGGAGAAAATGAGGGAGTATGTTGTGGGAAAAAACAAGGCAACTACACCTAGTCTAGCTTTTCCTTTTTCCATAGATCAAAAATAAAACAAGGCAGCTTTCGGGAAAAAACAGATATGCACTTTAGAGAATCTGGAATAAATTAGAGATGTTAAATTGGGTTTCCAGGATGTTTCCCAAGTGCTCCATGACTCATTTTTAGCATGTGTTGACTTCTAGGACATGTATAAGGGGACTAGCATAGAATGGAATATAGGAAACTACGTAATAAGAACAAAATTAATTAATTAATCTCTAATGTAGGTAACTATGGGTTGATTATTCTAACACACACATTTCTTAGGATTTAAAAAAATGCCATATTTTCGACAACGTTCGAAAATATGTTTCAAATGAAATGCATGTTCTTCTCTCTTCTTAGAAAATATCGTAACATCCTATAAATAGACCACAACACTACAGCCAATCATACCATGAAAGTTATATCCATAGTGTCACATGCCCCAATTTGCAAAACAATTTTATGTTATTGAGGAACATTATGTTATATTTTATGTTAAAGTTTGTAATTAATGACCAAGTGGGGTCAAGGATAATTTAATGTATTGCAGAATATTTTATTATTAAATAAATAAAAGATGAGACAACAACTTAGGGAAGCTGTTAAATGAGTGTTTACTAGTCACTTGGTGTAGGATACTAGGTTGAGATCATATTGACAAGTGGTAGCATACTAAAAATACTTCTAGCTGTTGCAGGTGGAAACTTCCCTATATTTATGGTCAAGATTCCCCAAGAAAGTGGAACAGGATTAGGTGGCTCATTAAGTAAAAACTGACCCAAAATACCTAGGCATGCTAATAAAAATTCCCATTGAAGACAACTGAGGATGATTATTTTTTATTTGTGATCATTCTGAGTGAATGAAGCGCACATGTCAATTTGATGGAGGGGACTAGCTGAAGTAAGTTTGAGGGGATAAGTGTTGAACACTGAATTTGTGCAGCTATTATAAGCTGAAGTTCTTACTGTTGTAAGCAGGACTGACTTACTGTTGAACACTCAGTGGACTTGTAGAGGATCTCATGACTATATCTCTCACCTAGTACTCTACCAAAAGGACCAGGGGACAAGCTCGGGAGTCCTAAGAATTGCAAACTAGCTCTTCTCTAGGAGTTGGTTGGGTAGAACAGCGTCCTTATGCTATTGTCTCCTCATCTATTTGACAAGTTCTACTTGTTTAGGTTCAGTTATTACTTTATTTACTGCTTCATAAAATTTTAAGAGTCTCTCATGATTAGTATATTGTTATTTTATTGTTGTTAAGGATAAAGAAAGAACAATTGTTTATACTGTGAAAGTTAGTAAAGAAAGAAAAGTTATTCATACTGTAACAGTTAGTAACTAGTTAGATTAGGGTAAATCAGTAGAGTTATTGTTGAGTTAATTAATAGATAGGAAAATCACCCAAGCTGTATTTTTCCATGGCTATTGCAAGGAAGTACTCTAGTACAGTAGGTATGCTTAATTCAGATAAGTAGATTTAAATAAAATTGAATGCAATTGTAAATGATTACCTCTACAGGTTTTTATGTAATCTAATTGTAGAATTTTAGTTGTATTTGTGATGTCTATTGAAAATATCTAAATTATCTAATTATAGGTAAAGAATAAATTTAAATAATAACTACAAGTATGTATAATATTTACACAGCCAAAACTAGTAAAGTACGTATTATAAATCAATAAGTAAACTTAAATAAATAATATAGAACAATAAAATATTTAAATTAGGATTAACATAGTACACAGTAATTTAGGTTATCTAATTACCTAGTTAGTCATTCATTATAACTAGGTTTACTATAAACAAAAAGTACTAATGCTACAAACCTTTAGAAATAACTAGGGTTTACAAGAGATCTGTACTATCACACTATGGTAAAATTCACAATTTTATAATACTAAAACCTAGCAGTATTTTTTCTAGAATTTATTACAGTAATAATTAATTCAACTGCTAGTAAAATCATTTCTAAATCAAATATTATTCAAATATAGTCCTTTAATAAGAAACAAAATATCTTATTGATCTAGTAACTCTGTCCATCGAAAAAGTAAATAATACTAAAATATTTACAATAAACCAGTTATACCTAAATATAAACCAAACTTAAATATTGTTGAGTCAACACTAAGTAGTGAATAAAATCCTTTGATCATAAAAAAAAAAGATACTGAACAAATATAGTATGTCCTGCGGCCTTTTATATTATCTGTCTAGGATTTAAAGCCTGACCAAAAAAAATTTCTTCAATTTTAAACAATAGTCACAAAATAAAAAATAAACAACCATCAGTTACAGCTATGAAAGCCCTTCACCATTTCGAAAATTGATAAAATTGCGGCCATTCAATCTTTGGTAAAAACCAAATTAAATTTTCAAGAAACCACCAAGTGGCCTGAAAGTATAGTCACAACTTAGAGCCAAAATGTTAAAATCTATTACCATCTATATCAATTTAGGCCAAGAAGGCTAAAACTAAAATCATGAAGTCATGGCTATGAAAGCCATATCCATTCAATACAACAGCCGCTAGGGATTTTAAAACTTGCAAATTAAAAGAAAAACAACACCACTAATAACCACAAATGAGCCATCAACCACCACACACAGTGGTGCTATCTTTCTTTCCACCATACTTTATGTGCAAGAAGAACCCAAGATTGTCACAGAGGCTTACTAGGGGGAAACATTCTTGCCGAAGACTGTGGGTAGTGATTTCTTTTCAGCTTCATGTTCAAATTTGGGGAAACCTACACATGGAAAACATTAGCCTGTTAGTTTACCCTTATTTTTTTCGAACTAATATGAAAACCCTGTCTTTTAAAAACTGAAAAGAAAATCAGGTGTTTTTACCTTATAAAACCGCGCAACAGTGAATTCATGGAAGCCACTCAAGCCTAGTTCAATGGCACATCAGAGAAGGTAAATCCCTGCAAATGGGATTGTGCAGAACACAATAAAAACCTCATCCATGACTCCTTTTTTACTGTCAATATCTTTGACATTCCCAAATAACTAAAACTCACACAGAAAGAACAAAGGAGAAGACAAGCAAACCCACAATACTCCTTACACAGGTGGTGATGACTTACAACAGCTATCAACTTCTTACCCACTCCTCTACACTAACTCAGTAAGGTTATAGAGCCTATGTGGAAGTTTTCTGCAGTGGAGAATCGACATCAAGCTATGGTGGCCATGAGCTCTTGGTTCGACCTTTCCACAACCTCGACAAACAAGTACAAATTTAGGGTTTAGGCAAGATATATGGCGGATCGAGTCAATGATAAACCCTAATCCCTAATCATCAACCACGTGTCCTACAAATTCTTTTCAAATGATGGGTATCGGGCTATAATAGAAAGTGTCGATCTTATCCTGCATAAAATCATTGTGTTGTTAAGTCAAATCCCTTTTTACATTATTGCATTGTAATAATACTTTGCCTTGTTTCGATTTCTAGGTTATAACCTTAGGATAAATAGAAACAGTTTTTAAACTTGCTCATTATACTAGACAATTTGGAATAATAATATTCTAGCTATACTCTTGATAGTATTAACAATGTTTAAACTTATATATAAGTAAGACATCTTGGGTAGGGGTAATTTAATCCTCCCTAGAAATAGCTAACATTAAATTATTGGATTTTGGAAAGTGGTTCTTTTACAATAGAGTTTTATGTATAGTTTAACTATAGCATAAGCAGTTATAAGTTTTCCCCTAAACACTTACTATGATAATAATACTTTTAGAAATTACAATGTATACCCATTGTAATTGAAAGTTCATATAAAGCTAGGTTTATATACTAGAGAACTAGGAAAGAAGACATGGTTTAAAAGATTTACTAATGTAGAGTTTTTAAAGATTTACAAGAACTCAAATAAATATGAACAAATACCATAATTCAACCTTTGCACAACAATGTGTATTTAGGGTTACAAGTACATGCAACATATCATCCCTTTTATAAAAACGTTAGGTCCTTATGTCTTATGAACATAAGTAGAATTGTTCTTAAACGTTTTTAAATTTAAACATATATGCATATAGTTGAAAAATTCAAGAAGGAAGAATTAATTGGATCCCATATTGGTGGTAAACTTAAGTGCACATAACTGATTCTTTAACAATTTTGTTTTACCATCCTTATGCAATTTGATAACATTAGCAATACCAACATTACCTCTTACAGGGTTAAGTTGCAAACAAACATTTTATTTACTAGCATTTTATCCTGTGCTAGTGGAGTATCTCTTGATCTGTAATTTTACTGGAACCAATTGCTTACCTGTTTGGAACCTATAAAAGAACCATCATTCCACTGTGTTATCTGTAAGCTAAGTAAGATACTAAGCCCCGATCTCATCTAATATTCTTTCCTACTTGACGAAAGAAGACATTAACACAATTAGCATCGGATTAAGATACAATATTCTTTTCTCACCTTCTGAATAACATAAAATGTTGTGTTTAACATTCCTAACATATTACTTTAAGATAAACTAATAATTTATACAAAATCAAGGAAAATAAATGCTCTGTGTTATTATAACTGCTTGAGTATCCGCTAACAGTTAATGGTTCATTTGCAATAACAACCTTGACATTTTATGTTGCATGAAAAATTTTAATTTTTTACAATTTTGGGGGTTATTACATGTGGGATCAGAGCACAAGGTTCAGACACTAGGCCTGAACGTGGCTCAACATGCATAAATAGAACAATAGATTGAAAATGTGCATACTGATTTTTTTTAATTTTTCTTTTGAATTATACTTCTAGAGAAATTTTCTGAGTTAACGACAGGTATGGAAAGATTGGAAGAATATGCGGATGAGGAGTCCCCCTATACTGAACAAAGTAATTTTCAAAGAGAACCTGTACAAGAATAAATAACTAATAATTCTTTTGAACTTCTACAAATAGGTAAGGAACTAAGAACATAAATGGAAATGGTCAAAAAAGAAAATGAGAGAATTTTGAGAGCTCAGAAGGAGCTAAATCAAATTTTGATGGAAAGATTTCAAAATGACGAAAAAGATAAATGAGTAGAGTCTGAAGATATGCCTTACCAACATAAAGATAAAAAGACTAAATAGTTTAAAATCGAAAGTAGCTCATATTGTGAGATGTATGGTGATTCACATAAAAATAATTATTAATATACTAGTGATAGTAGTGAATATATCATTATACTAGGAAGATAAAGTTTAAACCTTATGAAGAAATCTCTGGAGAATTCAAGAAAATTAAGCCACCAACCTTTAATGGTGAAACTGATAAGGGAGAAGAGGTAGAATCATGGCTGTTTGGGATGAAGAAATATTTTGAAATTTATAACTACTCTAATCAACTGAAAGCCAGAATGGCTATTTATAATATCACTGGGAAAGCAGATATTTGGTGGCAGGACCTAAAAAGAGTAAAAGGCATTAGGGACAAAAACATTAATTGAAGTACATTTAAGAAATATTTCAAGAAGAAATTTTTGTCTGAACAGTACTATGAGGAGATGGATAAGGAATTTTACGACCTAAAACTGGGAACAATGAATATGAAAGAACTAAATAGTAAATTTATAAGTCTACTCAGGTATGTGCCATATATTGTGGACAAGAATCCTAAGGTACAACGATTTCTCAGCTGTTTACCTTATCATATAAAAGACATAATTGAGTATGACAATCCGAAAACTTTAGACGAAGCAATGAGAAATGCGAATTTCTGTTATGAACATAATCACAAAAAGGAAAGTATGACAAACTGGAAGGCCAAAAGAACTAATAATTTTAAACAGAAGAAGAAAGGTTTTGTACCTAACCAAAATTTTAAGAATAATTACACACGAAATTTTCCTAGTAAAAATCTCCAAGGAAACAAAAGTAATTCAGAGACCAATCCAAATGGTCCAAGAAATAAAGAATCTATTAATAACAATGGAAATTATACCAAGAATTTTGAACGAAAGGAACAAATAAAGTGCTGGGAATTTAATGGTCCGCATTACGTATCAGTTTTCCCCAATCGAAAGAAGACTGTTAGCAACATACACATGATACATGAGGAGATGACTGTAGGTGATCTAGCAAGGAAAATGCCTAGGATCAATGCAACATTAGAGAAAATGCAAGCGTATTATCAAGATTCCATGGTGGAAGTGGAAGGTAAGCTAAATCAAATACCTTATCTATTTTAATCGATCCAGGAGCTAGTTTAAGCTATATTTCTCCTGATTTAGTATAAAAGTGTAAGCTATCAGTACAAAATTTTGCAAAGTATTGGTTATTAAAGCTAGCTAATGGTGCAAAGAGAAAGGTAATTAACTTTGTTAAGAATTGTACAGTAACAATGGATCAGTTTGAAACCTCTGTTAAGCTTAATGTTTTACCTTTAGGTTCATGTGATGTGTTAATTGGTATGGATTGGCTAGAACAACATAAGATAGTCTTGAACTATTTTGATAAAACCTTTACTTGTGTAAATAATGAAGAAGAAACATTAAATGTAAAAGAAATTCCTAGGAAAACAACCATAAGACATATTTCTGCTTTGCATCTTAAGAGAGCTATTCAGAATGGTTGTAAAGCCTTAGCTGTAACAGTAATTAATGAAGAGAATACTACTAACAAATATAAATTAAAACTGAAAGACATTTCGATCCTAAGGGAATATTTAGATGTATTTCCGGAAGAAATTTCAGGACTGCCTCCGAAATGGGAGTTAGACTTCACTATTGAGCTAGTACCTGGTGCAGTACCCAGCTCAAAATCCCCTTACTGAATGAATATACTGGAATTAAATGAACTAAAGTCGCAGTTAAAAGAACTCATTGATAATAATTACATTAGACCTAGTGTGTCTCCCTGGGGAACATCTGTTATTTTTGTTAAGAAGAAGGATGGAACTCTACAACTATGTATAGATTATCGTCAACTAAATAAAATGACTATAAAAAATAGATATATGTTACCCCTCATAGATGATCTGTTTGATCAACTCCATGGAGCAACGGTATTCTCAAAGATTGATTTACGATCTGGTTACCATGAGGTCTGAATTAAAGATGAAAACATCTTTAAAACATCTTTTAGGACCCGGTATGGTCATTATGAGTCTGTCGTTATGCCATTTGGGCTTACTAATGCCCCATCTATTTTTATGTGTCTGATGAATAATGTAATGCATAAATATCTTGATAAGTTTGTGGTAATATTCATTGATGACATCTTAATTTATTCAAAGTCCAAACAAGAACATAAAGAACATTTAGAAATTGTCTTGCAAGAGTTATGAGAACATCAACTCTATGCAAAATTTTATGTGACTTCTTTAAGGATAAAATTTAGTATATGGGTCATGTGGTAACTAAAGAAGGAATTTTTGTTGACCCCAAAAAGATAAAGGTAATCGAAGAATGGCCAGTCCAAAAAGATGTAATTGACGTACGATCATTCATGGGAATTACTGGTTATTATCGAAGATTTATCGAAGGGTTTTCAAGAATTGAAAATCCCATAACTTCTTTATAGAAGAAAGGGAAGAAATTCTAGCAGATTCAAAAGTGTGAAGACAACTTTAAAAAGTTAAAAACATTATTAACTATGCACCAATATTAAGAATTGATGACCCTAATAAAGATTTTATAGTATGTATTGACGCATGCAATGACGGTTTAGGTGGAGTTCTAACTCAGGAAGGACACGTCATTGCTTATGAGTCTAGGAAGCTGAAGATTCATGAGAAAAATTATGCAACCTATGAGTTAGAGTAAGCTATTGTCATACATGCCTTAAGAATGTGGTGTCATCATTTAATCGAAAGAAAGTTTATATTAATAACAAATAATAAAGGGTTAAAATATATGTTGGATCAACCTAACTTCAATGCTAGGAAAGCTAGATGGCTAGATTTCCTTAGCGAATACGATTTTGAAATCCAACATATTAAAGGAAAAGAAAATAAGGTTGTTGACGCATTAAGCAGAAATGCAAAACTGAATTTTATAGCAGCAATCAACACCTATAAAACACATTTAGAAGAATAGCTAGAAGATGGAATAGGACAAGATGAAAATTAGCAAAAATTACAAACAAAGGTAGGAGAAAAATAAATATAAAGTCTAAGTACAGGGTATAGCTTGAACGAAAAAGGATTATTATTGTATAAATATAGACTATACATACCTAATGTACCTAGGATTAAGTTGTTGATTTTAAACGAAATTCATAAAACTCCTTATTCAAGGCATCCAGGTTATCAGAAAACTATAACCATGCTAAGAAAGGATTATTTCTGACCAAACATGAAAAATGAATTAGCAGAATACATTGCTAAGTGCTTTGAATGTCAGCAAGTAAATATTGAACATTAGCATCCGGTTGGGCTACTTAAACCATTGCCTATTCCTAGCTGGAAGTGGGAGATAATTAGCCTTGATTTTATCACGAGACTACCTAGAAATAAAAACTTAAATGACTCAATAATGGTAGTTGTTGATAAATTGAGCAAAGAAGCTCATACCTATAAAAACTACTTATAAAGCTGCAAATATTGTTGATATTTTCTTTTAAATTTTTTTTTTGGTTACATGGAATATTGAAGGTAATAATTTCAAACAGAGACCCTAAGCTTACGGGTAACTTTTGGAAGTATTTGTTTAAAGGATTAAATACTACATTAAACTTCAGCACCTATTTTCATCCTCAAAAATACAGATAGACTGAAAGAGTAAATCAGGTATTGGAGAATGTAGTAAGAATGTATGTAAAAGAACATCCAGGTAAATGGGAAGATTACTTACACTTGGTAGAATTTGATTACAATAATCACTATCATGCATCAACAACGTATAGTCCTTTTGAAATTCAGTATGGAATAAAATGCAATACCTCCATCTCATGGAGTAATCCAATGGACAGGATAGTATTAGGGCCTGAATTATTAAAAGAGATGGAGGTAATTGTAAAAAAAGGTACAAAGGAACTTGAAAGTTGCACAAGATAGACAGAAAAGTCAAGCAGATCTTAAATGAAATCCAAAGGAGTTCCAGGTAGGTGAACATGTCTTTATTAAGGTGAGACCTAAAAAGAGTTCTATGAGGTTAGGTAGTTGTGCTAAGTTAGCACCCCGATATTGTGGACCTTTTGAAATACTATCCAGGATAGGATAGGTAGCATATCAGTTAGCTTTACCGCCAAATTTAAGAGTTCACAATGTTTTTCATATTTCTGTATTAAAAATATATGTACATGATGCTACTCATGTTATTAACTGGAATGATGTGCAGGTGGAAACCAAAGGAGATTTTCTGGTGGTACCGAATTGTATCCTCGAAAGGAGGGAGATCTCACTTCGGAATCACACCATTGGTCAGGTGAAGGTGCAATGTAGCCACCTTAGTCCAGAAGAAGCCACTTGGGAATTGGAAATTCATTTGCGGGATGCATATCCAATTCTATTTCAGATAAATTCTGAGGATGAGGAATAAATACCATTGAGAATGATGTTATAAATTAGGGGGGTGTGTATGTCACATGCCCCAATTTGCAAAACAATTTTCTGTTATTGAGGAACATTATGTTATATTTTATGTTAAAGTTTATAAGTAATGACCAAGTGTGGTCAAGGATAATTTATTGTATTACAGAATATTTTATTATTAAATAAATAAAAGATAAGACAACATCTTAGGGAAGTTGTTAAATGAGTGTTTACTGGTCACTTGGTGGAGGAGATTGGATTGAGAGAATACTGATAAGTGGCAGCATCCTAAAACTACTTCTAGTTGTTGCAGGTGGCAACTTCACTACATTTGTGGTAAAGATTCCCCAAGAAAGTGGAACACAAGCAGGTGGTTCATTAAGTAAAAAATGACCCAAAAGACCTAGGCATGCTAATAAAACTTCCCATTGAAGATAGCTGAGGCTGCTCATTCTGGATTTGTGATCATTCTGAGTGAATGAAGTGCACATGTGAATTCGATGGAGGGGACTAGCTGAAGTAAGTTTGAGGCGATAAGTGCTGAAGACTGAACTTATGCAACTATTCTAAGCTGAAGTTCTTACTATTGTAAGTAGAACTGAGTTACTGTTGAACACTCAGTGGAGTTGCACAGCATCTCAAGAATACATCTCTCACCCAGTACTTTACTAGGAGGGCCAGGAGACAGGTTTGGGGGTCCTGAGAATTGCAGACTATCTCTTCTCCAGGAGTTGGTTGGGAGGAACAACCTCCTTAAGTTGTTGTCACCTCATCTATTTGACAGGTTCTATTTTTTTAGGTTCAGTTATTACTTTATTTACTGCTTCAGAAAAGTTTAAGAGTTTCTCATGATTAGTATATTGTTATTTTATTTTTGTTAAGGATAAAGAAAGAAAAATTGTTTATACTGTGAAAGTTACTAAGGAAAAAAAAGTTATTCATACTGTGAAAGTTAGTAACTAGTTAGATTAAGGTAAATCGGTAGAGATATTATGAGTTAATCGATAGATAGGAAAATTACCCAAACTGTGTTTTTCCACGCCTCTTGCAAGGAAGTATTCTAGTACAACGGGTATGCTTAATTCAGATAAGTATATTTAAATAAAATTGAATGCAGATGTAAATGATTACTTCTACAGGTTTTTATGTAATCTAATTGAATAATTTTAGCTATATTTGTAATCTCTATTGAAAATATCTAAATTATCTAATTATAGGTAAAGAATAAATTTAAATAATAAGTACTATTATGTATAATATTTACACAACCAAAACTAGTAAAGTACATATTATAAATTCAATAAGTAAACTTAAATAAATAATATAGAATAGTAAAGTATTTAAATTAGGTTTAACCTAGTACACAGTAATTTAGGTTATCTAATTACCTAGTTAGTCATTCATTATATCTAGGTTTACTGTAAACAAAAATTACTAATGCTGCAAACCTCTAGAAATAACTAGGGTTTACAAAAGATCTGTACTATCACACTAGGGTAAAATTCACAATTTTATAATACTAAAACCTAGTAGTATTTTTTCCAGAATTTATTACAGTAATAATTAATTTTACTGCTAGTAAAATAATTTCTAAACCAGAGATTATTGAAATATAATCCTTTAATAAGAAACAAAATATCCTACTGATCTAGTAACTTTGTCCATCAGAAAAGTAAATAATATTAAAATATTTACAATAAACCAATTATAGCTAAATATAAACCAAACTGAAATACTATTCAATCAACACTAAGCAGTGAAAAAATCCTTTGTTGATAAAAAAAAAATGAAACTGAACAAATATAGTATGGCATACGGCCTTTTATGTTATCTGTCTAGGATTTCAAGCTTGACCAAAAATGATTTCTTCAATTTTAAATAGAAGTCACAAAATCAAAAATAAACAACCATCAGTTATAGCTATGAAAGCCCTTCACAATTTCAAAAATTGCTAAAATTACAGCCATTCAATCTTCTGTAAAAACCAAATTAAATATTCAAGAAACCACCAAGTGGCCTGATAGTACAGTCACGGCTTAGAGACAAAATATTAAAATTTGTTACCATCTATATCAATTCAGGATGAGAAGGATAAAACTAAAATCATGAAGTCGTGGCTGTGAAAGCCATATCCATTCAATACAATAGCCATTAGGGCTTTTAAAACTTGCAAAGTAAAAGGACAACATCATCACTAAAAACCATGAATGAGCCATCAACCACCACACACGGTAGTGCTATCTTTCTTTCCACCATACTTTATGTGTAGGAAGAACCCCAGATTGTCACCAAGGCTTACCAGGGTGAAACGCTCTTGCCGAAGACTATGGGTAGTGATTTATTTTCAGCTTCAAGTTTGAATTTGGGGAAACCTACACATGGAAAAAATTAGCATGTTAGTTTACCATTATTTTTTTTGAACAAATATGAAAACCCTATATTTTAAAAACTAAAAAAAAAAATAGGTTGTTTTTACCTTATAAAACCACGTAGCAGTGAAGTTGTGGAAGCCACTCAAGCTTGGTTCAATGGTGCATCAAAGAAGGTAAGGCCCTACAAATGGGATTGCGCAGAATGAAGTAAAAACCTTAGCCACGACTCCCTTTTTACTATCAATATCTTTGACACTCCCACATAACTAAAACTCACACAGAAAGAACAACGACAAAGACAAGTAAACACACAATACTCCTTACACAGATGGAAACCACTTAAAACAACTATTAGTTTCTTTCCCACTCCTCTACACTAACTCAATAAGGTTATAGGGCCTGTGTGCAACTTTTCTATAGTGGAGAATTGACATCAAGCTATAGAAGCCACGAGCTCTTGGATCGACATTTCCACAACCCCGAAAAACAAGTGCAAAGTTATGGTTTAGGCAAGATATATGGCGGATCGAGTCAACAAGAAACCCTAAGCCCTAATCATCAACCACGTGTCCTGCAAATTCTTTTCAAATGATGGGTATCGGGCTATAGTGGAAATTCTAGATCTTATCTTGCATAAAATCATTGGGGTTTTAAGTCAAATCCCTTTTTACATTATTGCATTGTAATAATACTTTGCCTTGTTTCTATTTCTAGCTTATAACCTTAGGATAAATAGAAACAGTTTTTAAACTTTCTCATTATACTAGACAATTTGAAATAATAATATTCTAGCTATAATCTTCATAGTATTAATAATGTTTACACTAATATAGAAGTAAGAAATCTTGGGTAGGGGTAATTTAATCCTCCTTAGAAATACCTAACATTAAATTCTTGGATTTTGGAAAGTGGTTCTTTTACAATAGAGTTTTATGTATAGTTTAACTATAGCATAAGCCGTTATAAATTTTCCTCTAAACACCTACTATGATAATAATACTTTTAGAAATTACAATTTATAACCATCGCAATTGAAAGTTCATATAAAGCTAGGTTTATAATCTATATAAGTATAACTAGGTAAGAATACATCGTTTAGAAGATTTACTAATTTAGAGTTTTTAAAGATTTACAAGAACTCAAATAAATATGAACAAATACCATAATTCAACCTTTGCACAACAATGTGTAGTTAGGGTTATAAGTACGTGGAACATATCATCACTTTTATAAAACATTAGGTCCCTATGTCTTATGAACAGAAGTAGACTTGTTCTTAAACTTTTCCAAATTTAAACATGTAAGCGTATAGTTGAAAAATTCAAGAAGGAAGATTTAATTGGATCCCATATTGGTGGTAAAATTAAGTGCACATAACCCATCCTTTCATAGTTTTTTTTTACCATCTTTATGTAATTTGATAACATTAGCAATACCAACATTGCCTCTTATAGGGTCAATATGCAAACAAACATTTTATTTACTAGCATTTTATCCTATGCTACTGGAGTATCTTTCTTGATCTAGAATTTTACTGGAAGTAACTGCTTACCTGTTTGGAACCTGTAAAAGAACCATCATTCCACTGCATTAGTTGTAGGCTAAGTAAGCCCCGATCTCATCTAAGATTCTTTCCTACCTGACAAAAGAAGACATTAACACACTTAGCATCGGATGGATTAAGATACATTATTCTTTTCTCACCTTCTGAATAACATAAACTGTTGTGTTTAACATTCCTAACATATTAATTTAAGATAAAGTAATAATTTATACAGAATCAAAGAAAATAAATGCTCTGTATTATTATAACTACTTGAGCATCCACTAATAGTTAATGGTTCATTGGCAATAAAAACCTTGACATTTTATGTTGCATGAAAAATTTTAAATTTTTATGAATTTTTGGGTTATTACACATAGCCCTTTGGAAAGTCACTCCAACGTTAATGAGTCCAAAGGGCATTCTCATATATGCAAATGTCCCCCACTTGGTTCTGAATGTGGTCTTGAGCTTGTCTTCTTCTTCTACTAGTACTTGGTTATAGCCTGAGAATCCATCTAATAGAGAAAACAACTCAGAACCTAAGACCATTTGTAGTATATGTTCCATGGGTGGGACAGGGTAATTATGTTTATCTGACGCATGGTTTAAATTCCCGAAATCAACACAAAGTCTGATCTCTCCAGAATTTTTTTACACTGCCACCAAGTTTGAGATCCATTCTAAATGTCTAACTTTGAATATGATATTAGCATCCATAATATTTTTTACCTCACTTTGAATTAGGGGTTCTAGTTTCGGATGCATCTTTCTCAGAGGTTGTTGATAGGGTTTGACTCCAACTTTGATTGCAATAACATGTTGTATAATTTTGGTGTCATAATTTTTTGAGGTGTTCATAGGTCCAAGCAAATACATCTTTGTATTGTATGAATAAACTGATGAATTTACTCATCTCCCTGGCTGAACAACACTACTCCAAATTCACATATTTGGGTTCATTATCTGACCCTATATTTATCAGCTTAAATTTAAAAGATGAGCTGTGTGTCTTGACATTCGCTGGTTTTCTAAAATTGTTGTCTAGATCAAACATATGTTCCAAAGTTCTAACCCCTTTAGGAATGAAATTTCCATTCTAGAGGTTTGCTTGATCTTCCTCATCATCTATTATGGATCCTTTAAATGTATCATCATTCATTAGACATTCCAATATTTGTTGATCATCATCAAACACCCTTAGATTGGTGATGTTTTATGGAATAGAAGGCCTGAAAAGCAATTCAATTGAACATATGTTATTTGTAGGTACCAGCCTTGTAGCTGAAATAGCTAACAAATCAGCTTCTGCATTTTTCACTCTAGGAATTGAAGAAATATTGAATGCATGAAAATTTGTTAATAAATCCAAACCTTCAATTTGGTAAGCCTTTAAATGTGGTGATATGCAATGAATTTTGTTTTGAACTTGTTTAACAATGATTTCGGAATCTCCGTACACTTTTAGATTTTTTACTTTTAATTCCATTTTTTTTTCAATCCCTGGACTAATGCTTCATATTCAGCCGTGTTATTTGTCCACTCAAATTCTAATCTACATTAAAGAACATATTTATTTTTCTCTTGATTGATTAGTACACAGCCAGATCCTAAACCTTCCATGTTTTTGGAACCGTAAAAATAAAGATTCCAAAAACTTTCTACTCCTACTAAAATTGAACTACTAACTACATTTGAGACTAACTCTACTATATTACAATCAATCTTATCAACCCGTGAGAACTGAAGGAGATCAGGTTGGATATCTAATATGTTACTAGAATCTTTATCTTTGTAATTTCCCAGTTAGAGCTCAAGATAATAGATTCCCAACACAAAATTAACCGGTTCATTATTTCCTTCCAACTGAGTTATGTTGTGCTTCATCTGAGGTTCCCTTAACACCTTTATTTGATTCTAAAAAACTTTATAAGGTAACCATACATGTGACCAATCTGATGCAAAATATCCTTCCAATTTTTCTTCCCAATCCTGGCTCAAAAAAAAACCATAGGCGTCCTGGATATCTTCTACAACAATGTCTATATACTAACAGACCCTCTCATCTACTAATAAACGGATCAGGACATCTTCCATTTCTCCTATCAATTTCACTATAGTCCTATCCAATTGGATAACTTGGCCCATGGTTGGCTTAGGTCGACCATTTATTTGCTTGCAAAGTGAAAGTGGCAGGACATGTATTAATGCTCCATAGTCTACCAGACAATTATGCATGTTGTAATTGAAAATTTCGAAAGTAAGGAGGAATGTTGGAGTTCTATATTTAAAATTTCCTCCTAAACTTGCTTCACCCTTCTCTTCATCAGTTTGGTTATCATTATGGGGTTCCTCCATAGGTGTCTCAAGTTCCTTTAACATGTTTCCCTTTTGTTGGGGTATATTACATATTTTAAATAAGGAGATATTTTATTTAGTATTTTTAATATCTTCTACAATGTCATAACCCATTTCATGTTCAGTGGAATTCTTCTTGACATTCTCAACTTTATTTTCGGTAGACATTACAAGCACATTGACTTTCTTTGGACTCTATATTGAGATGAAAAAATCAAGTATGTTAATAGTTTGAGTATTATTCTTTATTTTCCTCATGTTCTCTTGAAGTTTCTTAATCTTGGGCAGTATCATGTTATCTTCTTTAAATGAGCTCTGACTCCTTGTTGTAGCATTTTGTTAGGTTTTCAACATTAATCTAGCATTATTAGGATATTTAACTAAGAGAATAACAAGTACAACAATCAAACATAAGAGACAATGAACAGAATGTTTTTCCTCAGGGAAACCATAAATGGAGAAAACCCCGCAACTTCCCTAGAGATAGAATCATCACCAAAATAGTAAAATCCCAAAAGAGTAAGTGATCTCCCGACAGTAGTAACCTTCTTATTATCTAGCCCCAATGTCTTCTCCTTCCTCAAATATGTGATACACTTGATTGTGTTTGTGATGTGTGCTAAATAGAGAGTCCAGCTCTCTATTTATACTAATCCCAACATGACTAAAACCCTACTAGGGCCGACCTCTACTAGGAGATTCTAATAACCCTAGTGCCCCGGAACTGCAGGGAATTTAACCCTTAGACAATCGGAGGGTTACCCACAATGACTTGACATGACTTGTTTACATTATTGATCCTCCCGATCGGAACATCAGGTCATGACAACATGACTCAATTACAATATGGATACATCCCAAAATAAACATCGGGTTATAATACATAAGATACATATATGAATATATTCCGAAGTTATAAATACATCAACACTCCCTCTTAACTAAGAAGGTATTCTTTCGACACAATTTTCAGCACTGGTCTTCTTCTCTGGATCATCTCGTCATATGCATCTTCAAGTCTTCTTAGTCTTCAAGTCATCTTCGTCTTCAAGTCATCTTCATCTTTGGATATGGATCATCACTAGACATCATCATTGGATCTGGATCATCACTCGATCTAGATCATCATTGTTGGATCATCATCACTGGATCATCCTGGGTGCTATCTCATCATTCTTCTCATCACAGGAATTTCTACAGATCCATCCCTTTTTCATGCTAGTTGTAGGCCTAGCGTCCATGTAGGTCTTCTTCAGCACTTATATCTAACCTACTCATTAGAATGGCCCTCCCAGCACTTACATCTAATCATGTAGGAACCAATCCTATAATCATATCAGAAAGGCCCAGCACTCACATCCGATCATGAGGGAACACATCCCACAACCCTATCAGAAAGGCTCAGCACTTATATTTAGCCATGCGGGAACACATCCTACAACAATGCTAAAAAGGCTCTGCTCTTTCACCCATGCAGAAACACATCCTACAACCATTATGAAAGAGATCTGCACTTACATTCATCCATGTGGGAACACATCCTGCAACCATGATGAAAAGGCTCTGCACTTACATCCACCGATGTGGGAACACATCCTACAACAATGATGGAAGGGCTCAGCACTTACATCCACCCATGCGGGAACACATCCTACAACAATGATGGAAGGGATTGCACTCATATCTTATCTTGTAGGAACCAATCCTACATTCATATCAGAATGGCCCCCAGTCCTAGACTGAGCTACCTGGTAACTGACCAGGTGCCTCCATTCTCCTAGAGAATGGCAGTTGCCCTTACATCCAACCTGCTCATCGGAATGTCCACCACCCACACTTGACATGGAAGGAACTTAATCCTTTAGACATGACAGAATGGATCAGCCCTTACATCTGATCAAGTGGGAACACATCCCTCTATCACATCAGAATGGATTCTCAGTCCTGGACTGAGTTTTACTGATAACTGACCAGACACCTCCATTCCTAGAATGGCAATTGCCCTTACATCTGTCCTACTCGATAGAATGGCTAGCACTCATATCTGACATGGAAGGAACCAATCCTCTCACCATCCTAGAATGGCTCAACCCTTACATGTGACCATGGAAGGAACCAATCCTCTCACCATGTTAGAATGGCTATGGGTCTCATCACTTTCCCTTAGAGGAAACCTCTATCTGGAGAACACCAAGCTTCTCCTTGAAGTACTTGAACTTCATCCTAGCCAATGGCTTCATCAATACATCATCTATCTGTTCCTCCATTGCAACATACTAGAGATTCACTACTCCCCTTTGTACCATATCCATGATATAGTGATACTTGATCTTGATATGCTTTGACTTGTCATGGAACAATGGATTCTTTGATAACTTCACGCAACTCTGGTTGTCACAATGTATACAAGTAGCATCCAACTGGAGATCAAATAAATCAGACAATAGCTTCCTCATCCATACTGCCTCACAACTAGCTGAACAAGCTGATCATACTCTACTTCAGTTGTACTCAGTGCCACACGGGATTGCTTCCTGCTAAACCAAGAGATCACACCTTATCCCATACTAAAGAAACACCCTAAATTGATATTCCTATTGATGGAACTGCCTGCCCAATCTGAATCAATATAACCTTCCAGGTTAATCTTCTAATTCGCATCGTATTTGAGCCCATAATCAACTGTACCCTTCAAGTACCTCAGAATATGCTTTATATTAATCAAGTGAACATGTCTCAGATCTGTCAGGAACTAGCTCAAGATGTTCACAACAAAGCAAACATTTGGTCTTGTGTTCATTAGGTACATCAAGGACCCAATCATATGACGATACATCGTAGCATCAACCAAATCTGATGAAGCATCGTTCAATAGCTCCAGGTTTGATACCATAGGTGTGGCCATAGCCTTGTAGTCCATTATCCCAAACCTCTTTAGGATCTCTACTACATACTTCCCTTGTCCAAGGAATATTCCATCCACACTCTGCCACACCTCCATACCTATAAAACAATGCATGATCCCCAAGTCCTTCACTTCAAACTTGACAGCAAGCTTTCTCTTCGTATCAGCAATCAACCCATCCATTCCTATCACAAATAGATCATCTATGTATAGTAGAAGCATCACTGGGTTGCCATCTTCAACCTTGTAGTAAAGGTTGTAATCTGCTTTACTCTTGGTAAAGCCCAATCTTGATAGAAAGCTGTCAATTCTACCGTACAAGGTCCTGGGTGCCTATTTCAAACTATACAGGGATTTCTTCAATCTGCACACATGAGACTCCCTATCATGAGTCTCAAAACCGAGTGGTTGTTCTACATACACTTCCTCTTCCACTACACCATTCAAGAAAGCAGTCTTGAAATCCATCTAGTGTATCTTCCATCTCATCACTGCAGCCAGAGAAATTATCGATATGATGGAAGTGTATCTGGCTATAGGAGAAAAGGTTTCTTCATAATCTATTCCTTCTTTCTGAGAGAAACCACGAGCCACAAATATTTCTTTATATTTTTCAAGGCTACCATCTGCAGCATGTTTGATCTTGTAGATCCATTTGGAAGTTACAACTAACTTCCCTTCTAGTCTTGGAACAATATCCCAAACATCATTCTTCATGATCGATTGATACTCTTCGATCATAGCATCCTTCCATTCTTTCTGTTCTACTGCTTGTTCATAACTGGAAGGTTCTTTATCAATGAAATCACATAGTAAAGATACATATCCAGAGCAGGATCTGGTCCTCTTTCTTTCTCTGTCATTCTCTTATGGAGCCCCATATCTTTCTGCACCTTGGATAATTTCATGTACCCAAACAAGTTTCCTCTTATGAGGATTCTTCTCCAGAGGTGGATCTACAGGTCTTTGTGGTTCTTCAAAATCTGGATCTTCTTCTTGAGTTTCTTCATTCATGGTTGTATCATGAATTATGGGTGCTTCTGCTTCTTCAAGTTCTTCAATAGGTCTTGTCCTGGATTTGTTGTAAGCTGTGTCTTCATCAAATGTCACATCCCTTCTTATTTCAATCTTCTTGTATCTTGGGAAATATATTCTGTAAGCCTTCGAGCTTTTAGAGTATCCCGCAAATATAACCTTCTTTCCTGAAGGATCTAATTTTGTTCTCTTCTCTTTTGGAATGCATATGTATACAAGATAGCCGAATATTCTAAGATGGCTGACTTCTGGTTTATTACCAGAGAAGACTTCTTTAGGAGTCTTGTTCTCGAGTACTCTATGTGGAGTACGGTTCTATACATACACCGCTATTCTCGTAGCTTCAGCCCAAAGATGGATAGGAAGATCTTGATCATGAAGCATAGATCTTGCAACTTCCATGATAGTTTTGTTGTTCTATTCTGCAGTCCCATTCTGTTGTGGATTATAAGGAGTGGACAACTCCCTCTTAATCCCTGATTCTTTACATAGCTCTTTAAATTCATTCGAAGTGAATTCTCCGCCATTGTCTAATTGAAAAGTATTGATATTCTTTTCAGTGTGGTTCTCGATCAAGGCTTTGAATTCCTTGAATTTGCTGAATACTTCGTCTTTTTCCTTCATGAAGTAAACCCATGTCTTCCTAGAAAAATCATCAATAAAAGAAACATAATATGCATACCCGCTTAGTAAGCTTGATGACATAGGACCGCATACATTGGAGTGGATGATTTCTAGGATTCCTTTGGCTTTGCTTTCACTGCTAGGAAATGTCTTCTTTGTATTCTTTCCTTTCGCACATCCTTTTCAGACCCCATCATGTTTTGCTTGGAATTCTGGAAGACCTTCAATCGCTTTGCTTGCAATTGGCAGTGCTCTGTAATGCACATGTGAAAGCCTTCTATGCCAAAGTTCACTTGGCTCTATTGTGTCATGGACCAATGCTTGTTCTGGATGGCCCTTTAATTTTTACAATCCTGCTTCTTGTTCTCCAATCACCACCGCATCATCGATAGTCTTTCCTTTTGGCTACATGATGACTTAACCATCTATGAGTGCAACCCTCATTCCTTTTTCATCTAGTACATATATGGAGAGGAGGTTCTTCTTGAGTCCTAGCACAAACAAAACTTCCTTCATTGTTATAGACTTTCTAGAGTCTAGCTTATAGGAGGATTCCCCACTGCCTTTTATTGGACACTGGTAGTCATCTCCTAGCTTCACCTTGTGAGGTGATTCATGTTTTGAAAGTTTCACAAAGGATTCCTTGAATCCTATCATATGTTTGGAAGCCCCACTATCTATAAGCCAATCATTGCTTCCATGAGTAATGTTTCCCATAAGAGCGAAAATCAAAACATATTCATCTTCACTAGAAGAACTTTCACTTTCATATCTGGTTCTTTTCTTGGATGGTTCATCATCTTCCGCAGCATGAGCATGATGTATTATCTTGTTCCCCTTCTTCTTATGAGAGTGAACCTTGTTCTTAGGACAGTCTTTGCAAAGTGTCCTCTTTCATCACATGTATAACATCTCATTTTATATAGGTCCCTTCTATTGTTATCTCTATGATGAGGATCCTTACCTTTGGATTGATGAGATCTTCTTCTGCCTTTCTTGGACTGAACTGTGAGAGCTTGATCTTCACTTCCCATATTCTCTTCTCGATCTGCTATCCAAGCTTCTTCTTGAGAACATTCTTCCCATAGTCTCTTGAATTTGACTAACTTCTTTCTGGCATAGATTCCTTGGATGAATGAATACGATGACCTAGGAAGGCCATTCAGTGTTGTCATCACAATTTCTGCATTCTCCACTTCTTCATCTACAACTTCTAACTGTTCCTTGATCTGAGAAACCCTTGTGAAGTAAGACTGGATGGTCTCCACATTCTGAATCTTCACATTCTTCAGTTGGTTCCTCAAGGTCATCTTCTGGTTTATGTTCTTCCCTTCAAACAATTTGGTTAGGGTATCAAACATAGATTTAGGTGTCTTGAGAGAGGAAACCTATGGGATAAGGTGATCCTTGATACAATTAGTAGTGATCCTCTTTTCCATAACCAACTTATTCTTGTGCAAGGCCTTTTCCTCATCTCCCTCTGGAACTGGAATCTCCTCATGGATGTAGGAGTCCAACTCATTTTCTTCCAAGCCCAGGGAGATCCTATACTTCTAGGCTCGGAAGTTATTAGCTCCCTCAATATTTTCATCAAGATTGGTATGATGAGACATATTAAACTGAGAACCTCAAATGGAAATACAAAAGATTTATATCTTACCAGGTCAAGATGTCAGATTTGGATTTGGAGCTGAAATCCCGCAGTACTGGATCAGGAGGAAATTAGGGTTTTGCTTTTCTAGAGTTCTATCTTCCCAAATGCCTTGAAATATATCCCTAACTTTGATTTTGGGGAGGAGATCAATCCAGGTCTGGGCTCACTGAAAAATTCCTCTTCTGTGAAAATCGCTAATTTCTGGCAGCAGTGTCGGGTCAAAAACTGAAAAACCTCAGAATTGGATTCTGCTTCCGCAGAAATATGCGCCCTAGGGA
Source organism: Pseudotsuga menziesii (assembly GCA_001517045.1). Lineage (NCBI taxonomy): Eukaryota > Viridiplantae > Streptophyta > Pinopsida > Pinales > Pinaceae > Pseudotsuga > Pseudotsuga menziesii. The sequence continues at coordinate 82,965 of LPNX011031883.1, read as the reverse complement.
GGAGAGTTATTCCACCCTGCGTTTGCTGAAAATATGTTGAGAGAGATCCACAAAATAGGAATCCCTAGTTTCTACAACCGTACATTGTCTTCTTCTCAGGTTAGATTTGATACCATGTTAGTTTTTTAACATTAAGCTAGCATTATTAGGATCTTTAACTGAGAGAATAACAAGTACAACAATCAAACAAAAGAGACAATGAAAATAGTGTTTTTCCTCAGGGAAACCATAAATCGAGAAAACCCCACAACTTCCTAAGAGATAGAATCAGCACCAAAATATTAAAATCCCAAAACAATAAGTGATCTCCCGACAAAAGTAACCTTGTTCTTATCTAGCCCCAGTGTCTTCTCCTTCCTCAACTATGCGCTACACCTGAGTGTGTTTGTGATGTGTGCTAAATAGAGAGTCCAGCTCTCTATTTATACTAATCCGGACATGACTAAAACCCTACTAGAGTTTACCTCTACTAGGAGAGTCTAATAACCCTAGTGCCCTGGAACTATGGGGACTTTAACCCTTAGACAATTAGAGGGTTACCCACAATGACTTGACATGACTTGTTTAAATTATTTATCCTCCTGATCAGAACATCGGGGCATGACAAAATGACTCAATTACATTATAGATACATCCCGGAATAAACATCTGCTTACAATACATAAGATACATAGATGAATACATTCTGAGGTTATAAATACATCAACACATTTGTCTCTGGTATTTCTTCTTCCTCAGCAAGATCTGTGTCCTCTATATTAAACATGGAAACACAATCCCATAAAACCAAAGTATCTTCTTGTTGGGTTTCTGTCGGTTCATGAACTTTCTCTTTCTCATCCACAGTTTTCGTTAACTTGGAATCCAGTAACTGTTTCATCACTAAGGTCATAAAATTTATCCACTATGGGTAATTTTTCTTAAAATGAGGCTGCTTATGGAATGTACATAAATTGTCCATTCCCACATCTGTCAAATTCATATCTTAGGGACTATGTGAGGGAGTCTTGGGTTGACCATTATCATCTCTCTTTTAATAAAAAGGTTTACATTTTTTATGGGCATCCTTCTCCTTTTCCAGATCAATTAATCTATTTGACAATTTCTACATCATTTTTACCACACCATCTAACTCATGTGACCACTCATCTTTAGGTTTAGTTAATAATAGAGTCTTTCTATTCCCATAAGTTTTTTCTTTTGATTGTACAGGATACTGGTCTATACTCTCCATATCGGCTTCCACATTCTCATCTTCTTCATAAATATCTACTAAGGTGGGCCTAACTGGTCCTTTGACAAACATGGCCAGGTCAGACCCAAGAGCTGAGGTGTAATACTCAATTAGGGCATGCTTAGTGTGGTTTTTAGTTGCATCAAAGATATTCATGTAGGAAGCAAACCTCTGAGTGAAGTTATGTACCCTTTCTTTCTTTCTTTCTTTCTTTCTTTCTTTAGGGAAATTAATCCTTTCATTAAAGAAGCATGGGTTTTCTGGATTCCATTTTTATGTCTAAACAACCTCTCAAAGGTATTCCAATTTGTAATTCATTTTTCTTGCAGGGCAAAGTACCATGAGGCTGCTTTTCCCTTAAGAGTATGTAGGAACAATCTGCAGACCGCATCTTCATGTTTTGTTGCTTATAAACCTTCTAAATCCAAATAAAAACTTATATTCAAATGATTATCCATAAGAACTCCTTCATTTGGTTCAAATTTGGGCAATGACTTGTCAAAATTCTGAGGCATAGAATGCAATGGAGGGGTAAGGTTTAAAGAAGATCTATCCCTCCAAGCAGGTGGTGTAGCAGGCTAATTTGTATTCACATTGGCCATGATTCTGAGTGGAGATTGAGGAGGAGACTAGACAGGGGTTTTAAAAGGAGAAAAATGAGAGGAATATGGTCCCAAATGATCTAGAGGTTGGACAAATTATTACAAGGATGTTTCTACCAGTTCTTCAAGGTCTTCCACTAATACCAAGTTCTCCAAGTAAGTACGGTCTTTCTTACGTAACGCTCTTCTTGGAAAAGTAGGAATAATGGGTAATCCTCCAATATTCTTTGTGTATTCCCTTGTAATTCTCCTTAAATCATCAACCACCTCATTATCAATGGGATAGAGATACTCTGTGACTTTTTCTTCAGGACTAGGTATTTGAGGGATACTGGTTTCAGAACTGTCACCGATGGAGTATTCTCAAGAAAACGAATTTTATCAGCTAGGCATGCACTGGCAGCCCTCCTTCTAGTGGAAAAACTATTGGGGCCTAGAAAATCCCAGGTAACAATAGTAGGGATTCTCCCCAATTAGCTCATTATTGTTTGGTATGGGAAATCCATCCAGTTTTCGGTCCGGCTACTGTAGGTCAAGTAACGGTTAAAGATTTTTTTACTGGTTGCGACCCAGTCCACCGTTTAAGTGTATTTTTTATTTTTATATTTATGTATGATATGCAAGTTCCTAATTAAGTGCAATCGATAGATATAATGAAGTGTTTCACAATGTGATGTGCATGTTCTTACCTCTCATCTTACCTCTTTCGCTTCTAAATCATAAACAAAGAACAACTTATACTAATGCTAACTAATTCTATCTAACCTATCCTTAGGGAGCAATATTGTAATTAATGATGAGTAATGTGCTGTAAAACATGCATTTAGAATATTACAGATAGTTGTTCATATTTAAGAATACATGAAAATAAGTAGAAAGATAAACAAAGAGATAGCTCACCGTTAGTTAAAACATCCATTACTTAATATACTATGAAAATTTCACATAAATAAACATGAAAACATTCATAACATGAAATAATTCGTAAGTTGGAACGATCTCACAGTTCATAGAAAAATCTAAAACAAAAATATTTCAACACTAAACCAATCTATGGCAAGCATTTGAGACTCCACAGTGACTTCTCCAGTAGAAAATATAGCTTCTTCATTATAAGAGGAAGTAGTTCTCCTTACAATAACCTTTTATAAATATAGCATGAAAAAAGGTCATTTCCTACATCTATTTCACCTCTATTTATAGAAATAGAAAAAACCCTTGAGTTACCCCCTTAGCCTTTTGGGCTTCCCTTGACTCTTCCTTTACAAAAATTTGTCTTCTAGTGCATGCACTTAGAAAAAAAGATAAATACAAAATATTACATGATTTATCAATTGTTTGAATAAGCCAACTAAGTGGGCCCAGTTTGTGTTTTAATAAAAACATCCCATGCTTGTGCCTATTCACTGATGGATTTGTATTCTGCAGGTTCCAGCATTGGAACTGCTACCTCATGTTTGGACAACTGGGATTTTATTTCCTTCATCTTAGGAGTACTTTGACCCAAATCTTATTCTAGCTTATGTTGGTGACATGATGCATGTATAATCCAGGTCTCGATATCCTTTTCACTGACAAATTCAAGTCTTTCTAGGATTTCCTCTTCCTTTGATAGCCTCTCCTGCAAATTCTACAGATGCTCTCCTCTGATCAGGAAAACTTGATCTGGGGTGTCCATTAGAATCAATAATTGATGATGAACTAGTTGTATATATTTGTAAAACTCCGCGCATTTTTCAATAGTTTTTTCCATAGCGGTGTTTAACTTCACCACTGTTTTAAAACCAAAATTTAGTATGGCTATCTCCATTTTTAGACCTCCTACTGATTTCTGGGGCATGTCAGCTAGAAAGTTTGAATGGGTTTCTATCCAAGCTAACTAATTATTTACTAGCTCTACCACATCTGATAATCTTCTTCTGAATTGTGTTGAGATGAGCTTTATTTCCTTTAATATGTCCTTCATTTGTTTCACCTTATAGATTTCCTCTGTAAGTTTCAGCAAGACCTGATTAATCTCCTTTTGTAACCTCGAGGCTAAATTTCTGAATGGAGTGATTTCCATTTGCTTCTCTTCCAATACTTGCAATTGTTCTTTCAGTGAAAGGTTATGGGCTCCCATCTCCTTTATTATTTTGTTTTTCATATCCCCTTTCTGCACTGCTTCTCTAGGTCTTTTTTCTCTCCTTCAATGATGTTTGCTGATAATACCAAAGCATCCTTGTCTGACTGTAAGGATTGGCATTCTTCCTTGGAATCCTAAATCTCACTAAGCTTGTCTTCGTACTTTCTCTTCATACTTTGACTTTCATCTCTTTCACTTTTAAGGGTTTCTTTCAAATGAGCAATATTCTTCTGCTCTTTTGTCGGCCTCTTCTTTTCTTTTCTTGACCTCTTCCATTGCTTTTCTTTTTTCTTCTTCTTCTACTACCAACCACTATTCTGCTTCTTTGGATAATATGTGTGCCTTCTGTTGTCTTTTCTTGGAAGCCTCCTCTTTTTGCTTCTTATGTTGCTCATCAACCTTTCCCTTTCCACCAACCGTACTTATATTTTGTTTAAACCTCCTTCTCAAAGATGTCATAATTCAAGCATTTTGAAAAATTTCTTCATCTTTATCCCAAAATCCTACGTAATCGAAATGCACCCCTACTTCGGTACAATAATCAGCAACCTTATTCTCGGATTCATTTATATGGAAACTGATCTCGCCAAAGAGAAAATATTCTAGATCTTTCATAAATTATGCCGCACTTTTTACCCTAGAGAACTTGTAGATGCCTATAAAAAATGGGAGTGGAGGGGACACATTTATATGGAAACTGATCTCGCCAAAGAGAAAATATTCTAGATCTTTCATAAATTATGCCGCACTTTTTACCCTAGAGAACTTGTAGATGCCTATAAAAAATGGGAGTGGAGGGTACATAGCCTTCTTTTGCTCGAACAGGAAGTTACCAACTCCATGAATGTATATTTGTCTTACTACCTCCTAATGAATGAAATAATCTATAGCATACTTTGGCAGAAGAGAAGGAGCCCTTGATTCGCCAAACATTCTCAAATACAAACCCTCTTCAGTCAAGTAATAATGTCCATTATCTTGCACAAACTTCAAAGCCTCCTTAGACATGCAATTACACTCAACAAGGAAAATCAATGTGTACAACAACATGATAAAATATTCACAAATAATCTTGTAGTGATTGAAGTACTTGTGTGCCCACAACAATTGATAGGTAGCATATATAGGAGACTTATCCTTGTCCCATTGGCATTTCAAAGTTGGGAATGGCTGCGTGCATAAAATAGAATCAACCAAAACTGAGCTCATATATAACTCGGATTTCTTCTGCGAGACCCCTCCCAGTGCTGCACTTTTGTAGCCATACAAACTAATAGATACTATGTTTTCCCAGTTGAAGATGGTGCCTTGATTAGCCACAAAAAAGATTACTGGTACCCAACCTATCTTGAATTTCTTTCCATTGGCTCTTCTAAATACCCTCTTTAACATTAATGCTATCAATCTATATGGAGTACAAAGGCTTCTAGTTTCATACTAACTCGAAGGCCTTGTACAAAAATTATTTCCTAGGATCATCATCCTTTTGATGGTTTCCACAACATCTAGATTTAGGTTTTTCAACCATCCTTCAGTCAAATGATTCTGGGGTATTGGAAAATTGTAGGCCATGGCTACATAGGTTGGGCTATAGGCAGCAAAACCCTGCCCTTCAATGTTAGCCAAGATCATCCTTGTCACATCAGCTCTATGAAGTATCCATCCTATTACCTTTGAACAAGGGAAAAGCTCAGATTGTGTCGCCACCTCCATGATTGCTGATATTTCGATATTAGCATATATAGGTAAATCCTCAAATATAGCATCTAAAAAACTATGATTAGATATAATTCTATATATTTCACCCCATTTGTATTCAGGATCAACACCCGTGATGGCTTTGGTGTCCTCATAGATAATATCAACTTGGGTTATTATTTCTATCTTTGGTTCTTCATCTGCTATCTGTGACTTCTTTTTCTATTTCTCAGGCATGTTGTTGTGTGGATGACGAGCCTATGTTAATCAGACAAAAGTAAATTATATTAAGTCTATTCACAAATATAAATACAAAACTATATACTAAAATCAACAACGATGTTAACCAGAACATTACCAAATCATCATAATGCATGTTAAATAGGATTGCTTCTACCCAAACAAAAATGCGCTTTATGTATATGAGGGTATAAACCATAAATATTTCAAAGGTGGTTCAAATGCAGAAATTATAGGGAAAAAAATTCCACTGGGCAAGCATCAAAACCCCAAATTTTCACAAAAATTTAAAATTTTGAGATAACATAAAATGTTGAATCTGCGGTTTACTAACAGCTCACGGTTAGTAGAAAAAGAACCAGTCCAACGATTTGTATTAAATATTTTCAAATTACATTAACTAAAGCAGTTTCCTTTTCGTAACATAAATAAGGTTTATTTGCGTATTGTTTTATTTCAGTTACTAATGAGTTTTCTTTATGGCAAGTAGGTGGAATCTAACTTTGAATCCTGGCTTACTTAGCATTTATGCTAACACATAAAGATTACTGGTTCTTATAGGTTTACAGGTATGATCAAAGAAGTAAAGATTTTAAATTCATAAAGTATCAATAAGTGTTTCTATTTGAAATTAATGTGCTTAGTAAAATAAGCTGATAAATTCCAAGCAACTTCAATGAGCTAAAGTAGTTTATTTTCTCCATTTTTTCTTGTAAGCAAAGTTCAAATAAATGAGTTCCTTTATTTATCAAACTTAGCGACAGTAAAGATAATTACTGTTGACTCTATACTTGTAATCTTTGTCGTATATTCATTTCTATTTTAACATGCTTAACTTGCATTGTTACACTATTACGTACTATTTGTTTTTATACCTAGAAGATCTTCTATTAATACTGATAGTAAGGTTCTCATTAGAATCTAAAATTCGATTTCATTTTTAACTTACTAGTTATGGTAAGTACCAACCTATTACTTATATGTACAAATTAGTTGCTCACTAACAGGTTATTAGCTTCCTCGTCAATGTAATGCTGCATGTACTATTGTATCATATACATTATCGTATTATTTACTTAAGTACCAAACTGATCGATATTTGCATTCTTTAGGGAAGCTTACTGCATGTAAATATTCTTGATATTAAAATATTGATTAGGGTAAAATCAACTGCATCGTTTCACATAGAATATTGTTTGCCTTTACTTCCTAAATCTAAGTCAATCAATGTTGTTCCAAAGATTGTGGACTTGAGTATGGTTATTCCATTGTAATTCTTATTACTACCAAAACTCCTTTCTTACATTAAGTTAATGCATATAGTGGCTATTATGGTGGATCTTTCTACTATGAACAAATTTCTACCCTATTCTAAGTACAAGTTATAATGTATAATCACAAAATTATTTTACCAAATAATTAATCATGGTAAATTACTAGCAATTCACATGTTGAGAAGCAACTAGTGTCTATGAAAGTCTAAACCAAAATTGAACTTTGTAAAAGAATTTATGAATATATTCTTTTACTATGCTATCCAACTTTATTCAATTTCATAAATTATAACCATTTGAGTTGTTGGTTTATAAGTGATGAGTTCGGATATCATGGTTATGTAATTATATAAGCCTACTTGTTGTAAGCATGATCAATTTCGGGATTAACCAATGTTTAAATGGTTATCACCTTTTCGCTAGGTCAACATTAACTTAACATTGTTTACCCAAATGCCAATGATGAGCTATCAAACATTATGATAAGAAATACATATGATTTACGATGTGATATATAAAGGAATAAATTATAGTTTTATGCATCATTTTGATAAGAATCATTGTTTAAATAATTGGAATTATTTGAAATGCGGGTGAACTATAGAACTTAACCCATGCATGGTTTGAATTATTGAGGGCAGATGGTCACCTCCTATCCGTGTATTGGAGATATAAAACCAATGCAACCCTAACCCTTTGATATTCTTCCTCCACAGTTCACGCTGGCCTTCGGGCTTCTCTGTAAGATTTTCATGGTGGCCATGAGTACTCCTCTTGTTCCAACTTGCTCTGAGTCTTGGGTTAATGTGGTTGTAACCTCCTGTGTTCAGTCTTATTGCTAGCCTTCGTAGCTGTGGGTTTTTACCAAGTGAGAGTTCATTGGTTGTTGCACTTGGCTTGATTCCTGTTCATAGCTACCTCTTGTCTTTCTTGTGGCTTGTCACTGTGGTGATAAGTTAATATTTACTTGTTGTTGGTTGTTCTTCTCCATCATCGCAGGGTTTGGAGATTTGTGTGTGCGCTTTGCTATTGGTGACAGTCCCATTTCTAGACTGTTTGTTCTCTTTATCAAGGTAAATATTTAGTTTTGTATCAAAATAGAATACTCATATTAAAATCATGTTTACAGTAGGTTTTTATTATTAAAAGAATTTTGAAACTAACACACAAAGTTGTGCTCTTGTAGGAATCATGTAACCACTCTTGCGAATAGTGAAGAAGATGCTGTTGGCTTCCTTCAAGGATTCGTGGATTCAAATAGGTAATCCCTGGGTTCAACAAATGGGTTCTTACCCTACTTGTAACAGGGTTGTCGATGGGGAAACCTTGAGCTTGGAAGCTTGCCGAGCTTCACTTTTAGCTATGCAGTTTCTTTTTAAATGTTAATGGGTTCTATTTTGTTTACAAACCCTCGCTTCGTCGATGGTTAGTCCCAGCTGTGATCTGGGTGTTGTATTTGGTTTGAATTTCTAGCCTTACGACCTGTCAATGCAATACAATGGTTTTTAAAAAGACTTCTTTCGAGCTCGGACTCGATTTATAGTAATAGTATTTTGTGACTTTGTGTAACTTAGGGTTTTACCCTATTCAATTGTGAATAAAGAATTTTTACCATTTATTTTATCTTGTCTATATAATATGGTTATTATTTTAAGACTGTAACTCAGTCATAGAGTAATTTGTAATATTTATTTGTTGGCTCAGGAATACGAGCTAGGGTTTTCCTAAATGAAACCCTTGTTTAAAAAAATCTTTCAATTTATTTTTAATAGGTTCTCTTACTTGTTAAAATTGTTTTAATTAGTGTTAAAAGTGTGTTATGAAAATTTCCAGTTGTAACATTACATTTGTATTTTCATTTGTCCTTAATGGACTGTAAACAGTTTATATTAGTTTAATTGTTTATTAATAAAATAATCCAAGTAATTGGATTATAGCTTAAATGTTTGTCATTTGTAAAAATAATATTGGTTTAGGGTTTTGACCCTGTAGTTTACCTTTACAAGTATAACCTGTTTTTTAAATTTAAAATAGTTCTTTTCATAAATAGATATTTATTTTTATGTTAGTTATTATCATATTCTTATTGTTTTTATTTAATAAATGACATATAGTGTTTACTCAGAGTTCTTTGAAAAGATATACATAGACTCTGTAACTTAGTTTGTTCTTTATAATTTAAATACTTTAATAACACCCTACTTGGTTTATAGTATTTGTTAGACTTAGTTTAGTTGATATTATTAGTAAATAAAACTAAGTATTTGTAGTTTATTTCTCTATTTAACTGATTGTAACAAAGTAACTTGACTGTGATATTTCTACTGCATTGAAAATAGTTACTAAATATACACAAAGGAACATATCTATAATGAAACACAGTTTAACCTCCAGCATATTTTAACTTGAATAAAAAGAATAATCTACTGTCTATAAACACAACATCTTATCTATTGAGGTATTTTCTTAACATATTAATCCTTCTACCTGTACTAGATTAATGCTATTTCTTTTCCAGTATATTTTCATATATAAGCTTGTAAAAACAATAACATAGATAACCAGATTATTGTTCTTTTTAATAATAACCTACATACTGAAATAAATTACTCTTCTATTATGAAATGCAGAACCACATCTATTCTACTCCATCTCTTAACATTTTCTTCATATACTGTAAATACTCTATCTAGGCTAGAGTACGACCTGGTCCTTCTAGTGTGAAAAAACACAGATTAGAATTATTTTCCATCTTAACACATTACTATTTCATATTCATTTCTTCAATAGTCTAAAAGATTACTAACTCTAACATTTTACAACTAAATATTTAACATTCATTTAACAGTCAGATTCAAATTTAACTATCTAACATAGTAAAACAAAATAATGTAGAACCTTATTAGGATAGACAACAACAGTGTTAGGAGGCCGTTCCTCCCTACCAAAATCCTGGAGAGCGCTCAAACAACGCTTCCTCAGGACCCTCGATCCTGTTCCTGGTCTCCTTGGCTACGAACCGGTGGAGAATGCAAACAATAGACTAGTCCAATGACTCAATAAAACACTCTGCACTTAGCAGTAAGATCCTTCAGCTGAAAAGTTGCACTAGATAACTTAGCAGTTATCCCCTCAAACTCTTTCCACAATTCCCTTCCATTGAATTTCTCTGAAGTACATTCACCTAAATGATCACTTCTCCAGAATGAGCAGCCTCAACTCTCTTCAATGGGCATTTTTATAAAGATTGCCTAGGTCTTTTGGGTGAGTTGCAATTAATTGAGCCACCTTCTCTAATTCCACTTTCTTGGGGAACCAAGACCCCAAATATAGGGAGGTTTCCACTTGCAACAGTTGGAAGTGGTTTGAGGATGCTGCCACATGTCTGTTTGCTCTCCACCCAGTCTCCTCCACCAATTTGACTAGTAAACACTCTTTTAATAGCTCTCCTAAGATGTTGTCTCCACCTTTATTTATTTATAATTAAAATATTCAGAAATACATTAAATAACCTTGACTCTGTTGAGTCATCAATTACTACTTAGCTTAAAATTTAACATATTGTCCTTAAATAAAATCAAATAAGATAATATTGTTTTTTTGAAAAATTAGGGCATGTGACAGCAAGACCTAGGGTTTCACTACGACCTTACATCCACGGGCACTGATACTGATGAGGGGAAAAAAACCTTGAAGACACTAGGAAGGCTAATCCTCTTAATGAAACAAACAGGGTTTTCCCCTTAAGAGGAAAAAATCCCCTCCGTCCAGCATTCCATGAAAACTTACTACTCTCGACCAATGGCCACAAATATTCCATATTATGGTGAAGGAGAGGAGGGAGCGATGCAGACAATGAAACTCTCATCTGCACCCTGCCCTCTGTCTTCCAACAAATGTCAGAGAACAAACCATGGTCATTTGCAAATAAAGGAACCAGGGCTGGCGTGTGAGAGAAAATGACATCCACAACTAAAAGACTCAGCACAAACCCCACATAAAAATAAATGACCACCGCATTCTTAAAAAAACCCCCATGACACAGGAAAAAATGACCTAACCTTATCAAGTCGTGATAAAAAAAATGCTAAGTAATGGGATTGTAGAAAAATCCTACCTGGAAACTCCTGAGGATGACCTAGACGGGTGTTCCCTCCACCAACAAACAATTCACTTAGACAAAGACAACTCCAAGTGGGGACCAATATGGTGAACAATGACCATATAAACAACCTCTACGGGCTTTTATAAGCTTGAACATGGGTTAAAGGAAATTCGGACGGGAAAACATAAGTGCCAAGCTTGCGTCGAAAATGAACTTGTTAGCGGATGCAAAGCATTGGATGGATTATGAAGATCAGCCTTGAAGAGATCAAGTGAAAATGCTGAAATGGTAAAAAATGATTGAATTTCCATCAGCTGGCCAGGTAATTAACAATGCGTCGGCATCAGAAAGCACTATGGTAAAGCATCAGATAAACTTTGGACTTTGCATCCACAACGTCGGCTAAGAAAACCACTAAGTTCTTAGAAAAATCTGAAAGAAACAACCGACACGGCAGAAGAGAAGTTGACAAGGCTTTCACAAATATCGGAAATAGATAGACAATGGGTGACCCAGTGCATTGGAATAGATCTGGACTAAGCACCCAGAACCTTTAGCAAAACATTTTCGATGCGCTAGACAGGAGAATATCCGATACGTCGAAAAGAGACTTTGGAATGCTCCTGATAGGGAACATCAATTGGCTAGACCACTGTGGACTTGATACATCAGAAAATATATCAAGAGTGCAACCGATATAAGGAAAACAAATTCCTTTTTCCAAACGTTTAATCCATGAAGCAAATCTTAGTGACAAAATCTAGACTTTCTAGGCCTTCTAAAACCTAAAAGGATATGGAGGCCCTAAAAATAAAATAAAAATTGGGGATAATAGTTGCAACTACAACACTACTGTAATTGTAAATATCAAAGCAATCTATTCTATCAACCAAGGAGTAAACTAGAAAGACTTGAAAAGGAAATTGAAAGCAAATTTGTGTGCAACCAGTTGCTTAACTCATAAAGGAAAACTACATTAACAACATAATATCAAAGTGTAATCTATGCTACATGAAACAAAATATATGAACAATTACAATAACTAAATTACATAAACAAATTACAAATAAATTTATGCTAATTGTAAAAAGAAGGAACAACGAAAAATACACAGGAATGGAAATATCTGGTTGATGAGGGGCCCTCCCAGCAATCAGAGTATTGACTTGCAAAACATGACTAAGACACGATCATGCACAACATAAGCAGAGTTTTTATTAAAATGAAGAAAATAATTACAAAGTTTTTGGAATCAAAAAGATCACATGTATCCACTAGCTAGCTTAGAAATTAACCTCCTTTAGCATAGCAGCATTTATATATACAACATTTTACAAAATGCAAGCAAGTTGACCCTTTCAGTGGTCGAATTCTCTTACGATAATTCAACCAAATAATTGATCAAATGGTGAACACATATGCTCTCCTCATTCCTCGTGAAACGGTTCTTCTATGGCGCGTGATGTGGCATACAGGCTCTATTTTGGCATGGCTGGTGTCATGGTGTCAAATAGAGGCAGCACATTAGCAATCCTTCTAGAATGAGGATCATGCTCTCAACCAGGTGCTTGGAAAGTAGGTAGTTTACCCACTGTTTCATGCTTTTATGCTCAGCAATATATCATCAATAGCACTCAATAGGATTGGCGATTCGAATGGTGAGCTAGACAGTGAACTGGATATACGCTATGCCTATCTAGGATGAATACATTACCTGTTTGTTAGTTCGCTAAGGACTATGATCTGCAACAATGATTCATATGTTATCATATCATCATATATCTTTGGATTTAACAAACAAAATAGTGAAATAACGAAAATAGATCATAACTTGCATAAATCCAAAATATAGTCGTACCTGAGACTGAAGAGTGAACTGCATCAAGAAAACATGCAAAAAAGGTGACAAAACATGTAAATTATTAGCTGAAAAATGATGACAAAAATGGGATGAACAATCATCTCCCTTTGGATCTTAGAACTCCCTTACTAAAATACTGATCTAAGTCAATTTATCCAAGGATCGTAGAGTTCCTATACTTCCCTACTTGGAAGTTGTCAGATTCACCAAGCTTGTCATCAAGCTAGTGTGATTAGTCATTTTGAAATGAGAACCTCAACTGTAAATAGAAAAAGATTAGATCTTGTCGATTTGAGGTGTCCATCCTGGTTCTAGAAGTAATTGATCTAGGGTTTGTAGAGAAAACCTAATTTTCAAAAGATGGAATCATTCAGATCTGATTGGATATAAATATCCTCCTCCTCAAGCTAAGCTGAGCAACATACTCATTTTCCCAAAACTGTGATCAGAATTGCAAAATATCTGATGCCCTAGTTTTATTCAATTTCTTCTATGAAACTTCTTGATATTGTTTCTAAGGTATGTCCAAAATTTCTACTCCTATGTGTCTAAAGCTTCACATTGAGGTAGCCTCATATGTCCTCTTTCCAACACCATAGGTTTGAGAAGAATTGGTTACACCAATTGTGACTTATGCGATTTTTCCCAAGGTAACTTATTTCGGGACTGTTCAGCATAGCGAACTTGTAGAGTCTTCCATGTGTCATTGTTTCACCTTCGAGTATGAAAATTTTACCACAAAAAGTAAAGTATGTGCCCTATTCGGAACATATTGAAAAATTTTATTTGGATCTTCGTAGCCTGAGATATAGCAATTATCCCTAGGTGTCCTATTTAGGGATGAATCCTGGGAGAGGCTGGAACCCTTATTTGGAAGAATCATATATCCCATAATATACATTACAGGAAATTTCAATTTAAATGGGCCTTCCAAAAATAATAAAAATTCCATGTCATCATGTATTAGCCAATTAAAATTCTTTAAAATTCAAAAAGGGAGCACATCTTAAACAATTTTTTAATATAAATTTGGGGATAGGTATCAATAAAAAAAATAAAAAAAATTGTTCGTATTTTTGACATATCTCCCTATGTTTTTACTCAAATTTTGATCGGGAGAGCTCGTTGGATGTGGAATTAAATTCCACATCCAACGAGTACCCACTAGGCATACTTTTTACGGGCCCCTATACCCCAAAAATAAGAAATACCTGAAAAAAATGTGATGATGATGTCATCATCATGTTTTTCAGGTATTTCTAGTTTTTTGGGTAGCAGGGCCCATCAACAGTATGCTAAGTGGATATGCATTGGATGCAGAATTTAATTCCACATCCAACAAGTTATCCCAATCGAAATTTGAGTAAAAACACAAGGAGATATGTCGAATTATAAACAAAAAAAGTAAGTTTTTTTCTTCCTCCAAAATTAATAGATATTATTTTATTATTTTAACTATTATTTTATTAATTTTCCTTAGGAGGCCCATTTTGAGTTGAAATTTACTCTAATGGTGAATCAAAGGCTGAAATGTTTACACATGGTACATCAGGAATTTATGTTCAAGCTGTAAAAGTTTTGGCTGCTAATCCTTCTCCAATATTGAGATATAGCGAATGGACCAAAATGACTAGTTTTAGTCTTTTAGGGTTTTCAATAATGAAACCCTAATTTCCATTAGCTTCCATTGCAGTTGTATTTCAGATGTACAGTGAAACTTCTTTGATTCATATTTAATGAGAAACTCAAATGCAAATACAAAATATTTAGATCTGACCAATTTGAGATGCCTAAACTAGATCTGGAGCTGATCTTTTGCAGTGTTGATTTTCTGGTGTGGGGTAAAATTAGGGTTTAACTTTCCCAAAGTTTTACCCAACCAAAAATTTCGATCATGGTCTCTAAATTTAGATTTTGAGGAGGAGGGAAATCCTATGCTGTGCTCACTCAAAAATTCCTCTTCTTTGAAAATCCCTAATTTCCTGCAGTAGTGAGAGGTCGAAAATTGAAAATGCCCAGAAACAAATTCTACTTCGACAGAAAGATGCACCCTTCAATGAAGAGTTATCCTAGCCTCTTTTTTTTGATGATCTATGGAGAGTGACCCAAAAAGTAAGAAACCCTATCTTCTGCAGCTACATAGTGCCTTCTTTCATAGAGGCTTTGATACCATGTTAGATTTATATCATTTAATCAATATGATCTAGGACCTTATCTACAAGCATAACATGCACAACAATAATCACAAGAGACAAGAGACACAAATAATTTTGCTCAAGGAAACCATAAAGGAGGAAACCCTGCAACTTCCTCAGAGATAGAATGAGCACCAATAGCAAAGTAAAACCCAAAGATACAAAGATGATCTTCAACAAATGTTTTCTCTCTCACTTGTGCGAGATACTTCTTTCTCACTCATGTGCTACTGTTGAGTGAGTGTGTGTTTCAAATAGAGAGTCTCACTCTCTATTTATACTAGTTTTCCATTTGACAATTACTTTACAAGGCCAACCTCACTAGGAGAGTCTAATAACCCTAATAACCCTCAACTGTAGGGACTACATCCCCAACTTACAATGAAGGGTTAACCTCAATGAATTTACATGACTTTATTATATTAATGCCTCTCTCAATTGAAGGAACAAAAATCTCCATAGGGGTACAATGAAATACAATATAAAATATACAAGTGAATACATTCTGAAGTTTCAAATACATCAATAACCTTGATCCCAGTTGTTATGATAGCCTTCACTTTAGCATTTATTGATTTAGAAGAAACTAACATGCATCAGTAACACAAAAGTCAAAATATTTCCTATGCAGAATGGAAATACCACCATTAACATCTATTCAAGAAATAAACAACTTAGAGTGTACATCCCCTGGATCATAGTATTATAAGGGTTATATAATTAATGCAAACACATGAAATAAAGGTCAATGAAAGAATATCATATATTAACTACATTCAAATAAATGGTAAGATAATGGTAGGTGATGAAAACATTGACGGATTTGGTGGGACAACAAGCATGCCAGAATAAATGTTCTAGTATCCAAGGTAAATATTAATGTACAGTCACTCTTCTTGATGAATTATTCTTTAAGAAACTCTCCTATGCAAACATATCCAAATCGTTCACACACTCAATTTATTTTATTTGCGCTCATTGTTTGTTGTTATATTAAATGTATATTCATTTATGAAAATTTTGTCATGTCATACTCCAAGGAAAATTTTCCATGTCGTGTTGTGAAGAACCCTATCGGTATTATTCATTCGGATCAGGGAATAAACCCTATCCGCTTAACTGTGGGAAGTACTTGGGCATGTCCCTACAACTCATTGTGAGGAGAACCACAGGAACCCTGAAGTATCTAGCCATTGAAAAAAAACTACCAAACAAAAAGGGATATGACCCCTACCTAATTGACTAGTTCCACCTTTGAGGTAAACCAAGAGCTGGCGTTTGTCGAGTGGTTATCAGTTTTACCTTAGTCATGGAGTGAGGGTACTACCCCAATATGGAAGTTGTTAGACAGAATTGGTGGCTGAGTGAATCCCTTGAATTGTTAGGAATTCAAACATACCTAGGGTCCATATACATTTCTAGTTGATCAAGCATAGATTTCCAGAACCGTCGCAGATCATTTACACCGATCTAAAAAAAAATTAATTTTTGGTCATATCTTCTTTGTTTTATATCCATTTCCCTTGAAATTTCTTGGTAACCCTCGTAATACCATTTTTCATATTTCCTTTGTTGAGGACCCTATCCCAAATTCCACTTCCCAAAGCCTGAAATTCCACATTTGTCTATTTTTAGGATTTGTCATAACTTTTTCGATTCTCACCGAATCACCTTCAAGTTTTTCCACTTTGTTCGTTTCCCATTTATGCTTCCTTGTCCCTCTCTAACAATTTTTCTCATTCTTTCACCCTACTTCTAAAATTCACATTTTTTTCTTTCATGTCCCTCAAAAAGTGTCCAAAACCCAGTAAAACCCCAATTACCCACCCAATTTTTTCCTCGCTCAAATTTTTCCTTTTCTAAAACTCTTTTCATCTTTTTTTCTACCCATTTCCAAAAAAAAAACTACTTATGGTTGTCACCCATGCTGAAGAAAATAAAACAAAAATGGAAAAAGAACTTGTCACCATCAAGACCAAACTCGAAGATCTAGATCAAAACATTCTCGGCCTCCATATTCAAAATTCACCCATGAACAATCCCCGACAGCCTGAGTCTTCTACTGTAACAAATATAAATGTTATAAATATTAACCTTTAATACCAAGTAGGTTAATTAGGGTAGTTAATTAATTACTCAAGAGGTGACTTGAAAATCCACCCCCCTGACCACTTAGGGTATAAAATACCTGACACTAATTCTTANTATCCAATTATCAATATATATTTGTCCTATTAATGGCTTATCGAATATTCCAGGTGTTCTGGTAATATTGATTGTGTGAAGTGAATAAATATTCGCTTCATTTAGTATCATAGCTAGTTTGTGATTCAGGCCTTTGGCCATATCGCGATTTTTAATCATAATCTGAAGGAGACCCTAAATTTATGTCTTTGACCAAGTAAAAAAACAAAATAAAGTCAAAAGAAAAATTAAAAGTGAAAAAGTAAAAAAAGTGAGACAAGAAGAAGGAAAATTTCCATAAAACAGGAAGGTAGAAAAAAGTAAAAATAAAAGAGTAAAACCACAAGTTGTTTCTCCACCCACGGTTTTGTTTTAGAAAGTGGTTTTTTAATTCTAGGGTTTAAACCCCAATTCCCACCCCATTCATAAAAAATATATACCAATAATACTATTCGTAATAATAAATTTATTATTATTATATATTTTTTCAAAAGAACCTTACACCCAATTCACAATATATATATACTATATTATTATTTTTAAATAATAATTGGTAATATATTATATTTTTTATTATTATTAAATTTTTAATAATAATACTAATTAATAATAATAATAATAATAATTACTTAATAATGATAATTACTTAATTATTATTATTTAATAATTGTGTTATTCACAATTATTACTTTATACAAAAAGGAAAAAGAATCAAATAAGATATTAAAAGAGAAGAAATCAAGTCTTGGAAGATATTAAAAAAATTATGGATCCAAGTCACTCACAATTGCAATCATAGTTACAAATAGTTTCGACCCAGCTAAAAATGTGTGTTCCGAATAGTATTCTACAACTCCAGTTCGACAATTAGAAACGAAGTAATGATTTTCAAAAAGAACAGATTAATACCTCATCATTATGAATTCGATGATTGGAATATAGTAGAGAAAAACTCACAAAAAAATTATCAGATAAGGATGAGAAAATATCACATTTGGAAGGTATCATTCAACAACTTGAAGACAAGATAAAAAACTAAACAAAGTTGAAGAATGTATATATGGAAACAGTAACAAATTAAAAGAGGAAATTAACCGTCTAAACAAATTCATCATGGACACGGAAGAAAAATTGGCACAACTACATGAAAAGTTAGAAAATCAGGAAACAAAGTTATGTCATCATCAACAACAAAAAGAAAAAATCCAACAATAATATGACAACAGTAACAAGACACATAATTTGGAACTAACAAAAGTCAACAATGTGTTATCAAGCAATACCAAAGAGATTTTTCGATTACGAAATCATAACAAAACATTAATTACAAAGATTAAAAAACTGAAACACAGTAGTAAGAGGGAACACTTCGATGAAGACCTTGAAGGAAGAACACTGGAAAATAAAGAAGAAAACTAGTGTCTAAATAATCATAATTAGAAACTAGAGAATCAAATCAAGAAATTAGAAATTGAAAAAAAAGTTGCAAGATGAAAGAATAAAAAGGATTCAGAATCATAACAATCTACTGGAGAATCAAGAAGCACAAATCCAAGAAAATGCATCCAAAAATCAAATCGAGGAAGTGAAGATAGTCCTCGTCGTAGTCCAAAATAAAGAAAAAAAACAACACATACACCTTACATATGTCCTAATTACAATCGTCATTTTGACCAACGATGGGATCAAAACAAGCTCTCATAGAAGAATTATGTTGACAGGCAAAAATACCAACATGCTAAGCAACAATTGAAACAACCTATTCCAAAAAATAATCTTAGATCTTCGATAAAATTAGATCTAGGATGGACCACACTAGATATGATGCGACAATTCTCCTTGGGAATCCGTAACTCACATCGTCTCATTTCATCAAGTGTCGGTGGGATAAATCAAATGGTTGAGTGCATTGAGATTCATGTAGGAGGTTTTAGGGATGATCCCCTTGGTTGGATGCCTCTATTTATTTCCTCACTTGATTTCACGCATTTAGGTGTCATAATCAACACCAATGGGTTTACATTCGGTACCATCTGTAAAAACCAAGGAAGTGCTTGAGGGTTTTCCCATGAGGTTTTCCTTGAAAAAAATACTTCGACATAAGAAAAGTTGATTTATAACTAGAAATGGGTTTGATTTTGAACCATAGATGAAATAATCTCTAATATAAATGCAATTAATGAAACTTCTAATGGTCATATTTAAGATCATTAACCACATTTTTTGTAAAATCCCATAAACCTTGGCTCTTAATAAAAGTCTCTATATCCTACACGCACATGCCATAGTTTTGCACATTGAGCACTACTAGTTCCTGCTTGGAACCCATACTTACGTAAACCTTGACTCAAAACCCTAAAAGTCCAAAAAAATTTATTGCTTCATAAATTAAACTTATTAAGAGTGCAAATAGAATTCATAGATTGGAGGATTAATTCTAAGGAGTGTTGTCAAATAGTATCAAATATCTTTATCACACCAAAATCAGCCCCTAAAACCTATAGGAAGGACAGAGAAACATCATAATTTAAAATTTTCCCTTTTTATTTTAAAATCAATGATGGACAAGCAAGTGTTCAAGTTGGGTATATAAGGATTATTTGATCAAAAGTATGATTAACAATAGCATTGACTTGGATGCCATTATTCATAGTTATCTATATGGACACAATATTCTTGCATAGAAATGCACTTGCAAACTTGCATAACCATGTAAAAGGTCTTGATTTACTAATATTCAACACATGGGATAGGTTTACATGTATTTCATTTCCATGTTTGGAAAGAACACCATGATGAGGGTCTGTTGCATAATGTACAACCTAATATTCCTAGGTTAAAAGAATTCATTTGACCATACCCACATTCTTAAAAATGAAAAATAGAGATTTTCTTAGAAGTTGTTTTACAATCCTTCATGCTTCGTAGAACAAAAGATTTCAATGAGAAAAAAAACAAAACAAGTATAAGAATTTTATGCCCAATCCAGATTTATATTTCCTGGTCCTTATCCCTCCTATATTTAAATCCAAATTTACATATTATGACTGTCTTCATGCCAAAAATGGTTGGTTATGACCTTACACTACTAAAAATTGATGATTAAGGTGTTTTTCATGTTGGTTTACCCTCCAAACAGGCCAATGATTCCATGTTGTCTGCTAATTCAATGCATAGGAAATAGAGATGACAAATAATGTGTTCAAGAGGTCAAAACTGAGTTGTTTACTGTCCAAAATTTCATTTTGGGGATATTTTAGGCCTCATGTATCCTCATAACTTCCCATACCTACAAAGACGGCTTCCTATTGTTGATTTAAGGTTTGTAATGTGACAAGGATGGATTAAAAATGGCCCAGCATTGGGGTTGTAGGGTTTTTTTTACCCCAAATTGCAATTGATTAGTCTCGCATTGCTTCTCATTAACTTTCAAGGGCCTCATCATGCCTAGGATTTCCCTTTCTATACATAGACCTCATCAAAAAATGACCATATTTGATTTTTTGAATGTTATTATGCACAAAACTTGAAAAGATCAATGTTTGTATGCTGATATGTGCCTAGACCCACCTCTAACCTTCCTGGATCTGACAAAACACATATGTTTTCATTGTTATGAAGCTGGATTGGGTTCGGGATTACTTCATTAGTGTCCTTCTCTTGAAAAAAAATTCCTAGGATTATGCTAATGTCACCCCCTGCATAGTGTGATAAGAATTACGTGTGTACATTAACACAAATTGGGAGGTAACACACCCCACATCACATGAAGCACCCCTAGGAATGGCAAAAATACTTTTATAGTAATCCAAAAAGCCAATAGCCTCATCCCAGGTTGTATAATATTGGATGCGTTAAGGAGTCTAGATATCCTACCCTCATCACCAATAAGTATTATATCATCTTATCTATTGGACCCTTTCATGATATAGTGGAGTTTGATGTTACTCATTTAAGATCTTTTGACTTGATCCTAGGTAGGACCAAGCATTCTACATGGTATGCACAATATCAATGCTACTTCAACACATATAAGTTTCACAACTAGTTAGAAGGAAAAGTTCCATAGTTAGACTAATCCATCATGCATGTGGATTACTGTTCTTCTTTAGAGCACATATCTTTAAGTGGATGTATGCTTGCATGATTTATTCATATAGTAAAGGCACACTTCACTTAGATCTTCCATCCATGCAAGGAAGGTGCATTAAGGTCAACGTTTGATCCTTTCAATTGGTGTGTTATTGTGCATGGCTCTAGATATGTTGTACCTTCTCTTTTTCATAGTCTATAAAGGAGAAGTAGGGTGCTCTAGTATGGTGGTTAGAGAGTTTAAGTTTTTGAGCTATAGCATTTCTGGTTTGCTGTTAGAGTTAATATAAAAATAGTGATGTTGTTTTGGGGGTTTATATTTGCATGTTTGTTGTTCATATTATCAGTCGTATGAGTTTGTAGGTCAATGTACTCTATGTTGTTATTTTGATTGTTATTTTTAGTTTTAGCTATAAACAAATCTATGTTAAGTTCCCGAGAGAAAAATCTACTTACTATGGTCTTATGTTTTACATCATTTATCTTCCATTAGTTTCAAATATTGATCACAATAGTTCTTCCCTCTCCATTGAAGATATGGAAACCTCTCTAGTTTTCCTTAGTGCAAGGCACCCAAAATGCTAAGTTTGACAACTCTCACAAAAATTGAGGAATGGTACATAACTACAACTATAATCCTATTCATAGTCTATTCAAATAGTACCCCCATACAATATTATCCAGTAACAACAAATAGAAGAGGATAATATATCAGCCAAATGATATTATCATTGCCCTATCCATAATTACAATATACGATGAAACAATTATATGTCAAAGTGTTTTTCAGTCTCCTTCCTTCTATTGTGGTCTACATTTCTGAGTTTGTGAGAGAAACTTGAAGAAAAATATATTTGGATATTGAGATTTTTTATTTTTCTAGTTCATGGTTTTTTTTACATGTGTATACATACATATATGTGTGTATGTCCTTTTTCTTGTATCCAAATCCTAACATTTAAAAAAAATCTAGCCAATCCATATATTTCCATGCAACTTAGTTATTAGCAAATGCAATTTTAAACATTTCCATCACAGTATGTTCAAAACATTTGAGACGAAACAGTACAATACTTGAAAAAGGACTACAAATTTAACAAAAGGAGGCCAACCTTTCCTTTCAGGAATATTTTCCCTATAAACCTCGCTGAGGGATCCTTCTCCGATTATATTTTCATGTCCAAAGTTATTTATACAATGCCACATAGCTTCTATAATAGAATAGGCAAATGCAACTATTGGAGCTTTGGTGGGTTTCACGAAAGGTTTCTAGGTTGGATTTTCTAGAGGAAAATTAATTGGTGCTTTTTACTTTTCAATGGAAAGAAGCTTTATATTCACTTTTTTCACTCCATCATTGGATTCTTCTTCTTGGTTCTCATTCTAAAATGTTGTTACAATATAAAAACAGCTCAACACCAAGAAAAACTTAGTTAATAAAAACTAATTGTTAGGATAATTTTTTTATAGTTCCCTTTAATAGTAAAGATATCCTCGAAAATGAAGTTGAAATTCATATAGAATATTAAATAACTAAGACAAACCTATCATATTCTCTCATTCTAATTTACATTCCAAAGTGCTTTCACCCAATAACATTTTGAAATAGATGCATAATTTTAACGTACCTTAATTTGTATAAAATTAAAATATAAAGAAGACTACTTACATTTAGTAACTAGAGTAGGTGGTCTAGCATAAGAAGACTTATATTTGATTTCCTTCTCCACGTATTTATATAATATATTCTCCTTGGTTTTATAATTTTTTCCCTACCTTCATATTTCTTTTCCACATCTGATCCTAGATAATTATTATTAGACTGTCCACCTGAATTATTTGCAATCCATGAAGTAACACTTGTCATAATCTTGGAATTTGCGGTTACTGAGGGAGATTTTGGACATGCATCAAACTAAAAGATTTATGTACACAATCTTGAGCTCAACACAGGTCCTACATAGACAATAAAACGTATGGTATAACTACATCAGTCAATTTGAACCAAAATAGGTGTCGACAGGGCTATATAAGAGCTCTCAAAGATTGAAAAATATTTAAAATATTGTATACTAAAAAGCAGATATGGATTATTATTTTCCAAAAAAGGAAAAATAGGCAGTGTGCCACAATCTTAAGTACAAATATATTATATAAATATGAAAATTTAATTTTAGTACAAAGATATGTAAGAAAATGCATTGTTTAAGCGACAACAAAGAAGGAAAAGCTATATGTCTCTTATATTTTCCTCAATAAAATGCACAAATATTTGATTGAATGCAAACTGGCTTGCATAGGATTAGGAAAAAAACATGAATATATTAGGATACCAATGTGCATATCATCACCAATGTCTTTGTATTGCTTCAAACAAAGTGATTGCACAGAGAAAGTACTATAGCTCATTTTTTATCAACTCTTCAGCAAATTGGAGAACTTGTTTGATGCATTTTCTCTCCACTTTCATCCTTGTATTTTTTAATTACCTTTTTCTCATGTTTCGATGTTTCATACATATATATAGAATCTCTCATGATAAAAATAATTTCTATGAGAATATTCAAATGTAAGGCATAAAAGAATATCATTTATCTTCCTAACAATAATATAAAATTAAGAGGGTCAAATCTTGAGAAACTATGACATGGATAGTATATCTTATAGATAAGAAGTTAAAAACTGAAAATTTTGGTTCTACAACTTCTAATTTAGAATGACATGAATGTGTATCCTCTTTAAGTACCATAAAACTATTTGGAATCCATGTAAATATCTGGTGAATCAAACACTAATTTACGTAGAAATAAAGTACCTTGTCCTCAACCAACAATGGAAAATGAAGAAGAATCTCAAGAGAATTAGTGTGTGGTGTGGAAAATGAGGAAGAGTCTCAAGAGGATTAGTGTGTGTTTCCATAACAAAAGCATTTTTCAATTCCCCTATAAACAGTTTTGGTAGATGAACACACAAAAAAAAACTCAAAAGCATGCCAAAATCAAACCAATGCTTCCCCATTCTACTTTAATAAATCACTTCATAAATTAGTTTGTTCAACCTTCGTCTTTGTAAAACAAGCACACCTCATATCAAACAAATCCATTAACATGGAAATTTGAAATCAAGTAATTTGTAGCTCACAACTTTGTCCTTTGGACTAACTGATATTACAAGTTCAAAGACAATTATTCAAATAACCAAAATTTCACAAAAATAAAACAATTTGATACAAAAGAAGCTTACATTGAAAATTAAAGTTTTGCATAAATTACTAAAGAGAACAATTCATCTAGTAATTTATGCAAAACTACATTGGGTTAATACTAACATTGGGTTAATACTAACATCCACTCAGTTAATACTAACATTGGGTTTTAAAATAACCCATGCTATGAGAGCTAATTACATTATGTCTATCTGTTAGAACCCACTGTAATTACATTTCATTCCAACAAACATTCCACTAACTACTTACTGGAAAGAATTGGCCATACCAGATAGAAATCAAGATTGCAAACAATATAGGAAATTGAAAATGTTGATAATGGTCCTAAAACATAATTTTTTGTCGTGGATAAACACCTGAGAACACAATTGAAATAACTTCCATAAATGTATACAATAACATCCAAATTGTTTAAGTAATTGCTAGAAATTGTTCTCAATATTTACTAATATTTTCTTTGCATTACAACTAGTTCAGAACAATATTAAAAAATATGAAACATTTAAATTATACTTTAAGAAAACCATCAATATACATCTCGGTGAATCCTGTTGAGAATTTCCCCTCATTACAAGAATATACTCATTAAGAGCTCTAATGACACTTCTCGGAATCGAACATATGGGTGGAGAGGACAACTCTCCTTCTCTTAGCTTCCTAAGATATATCTGATATACTCAATTGAAAATACTGTAAAAATTATGTATATTAATCAAGAATTCAAAAAACCATAGAAAAAACACAACTATGTAAATGAAATATATATTTTCCTTTTGTATTTGAATAAAACAATTTGGTATCTTTCATGTGTTTAAAGAAAATTTTGGAGGTCTAGTCCTAACTAGTTCAAATGCTCTTCAAGGTTTGAATGTTCAATCTAAACTTGTACCTTTATCCATGTAAGCTAGAAGATGTTTTGTTCAAATCAGGTCTGACAGGCTTTAAATGATGTAAAGCTGCTAAGTCTGTCTTGACAAAACTATGACCATGTGAAGGAGCTAGTCAGCTTAAGAAAGGAGATGTGAAATAGCAACTATTAAAGCTTTGCATGTAAATCGGACACACCCATTCTTCTCTATATATATATATATATATATTATCTTGAATGCCTCGTGTTTTGTTAAGTTTCTAATGGTTATATCGGATCTTATAACATTTAGCATCATAACAGCATAACCATAAACAAAAGATCACTAAAATATAGAAAAACACAACCACACAAAAGAACACTTTCACATGCCCCAATTTGCAAAAACAATTTTATAATATTTGAGGATCATTGTGCTAAATTTTATGCGAAGTTGTAATTGATGACTTGGTGGGGTCAAGAATATTTAATGTAAATTCAAAATATTTTATTTATAAATACATAAATGAGGAGACAACAGCTTAGGGAAGCTGTTAAAAGAGTGTTTACTAGTTAATTGGTGGAGGAGACTAGGTGGAGAGCAAACTAACAAGTGGTAGCATCCTCAAACCACTTCCAACCATTATAGGTAGTAACTTCCCTATATTTGTAGTCATGATTCCCAAGAAAGTGGAATCAGAGTAGGTGGCCCATTTAATGAAAACTGACCGAGAAGACCTAGACATCTCTATAAAAATTCCCATTGAAGAGAGCTGAGGTTGCTCATTCTAGAGAAGTGATCATTCAGGGTGAATGAATTTACTCAAGAAAAATTCAATGGAGGGAAGTCTGGAGTGTGTTTGAGGGGTTAACTGCTGAGATTGATCTAGTTGTAGCTTCTAAGCTGAAGATCATACTGCTGAGAGCATTTTTTTTTTATTACTGAGGTAATTGGACCAGTCAGGTGACAGAGGTCTTATAGTTGCATTCTCCACCCATTTTTCAGCCAAGAAGACCAGGAACAAGCTTGGGTGTCCTAAGGAAGCGTTGTCTGAGCGCTCTCCAGGAGTTTGGTTGGGAGGAACAACCTGCTTAAGCTATTGTCATCTTGTCCTCAACAAGTTCTATTTTATTTTACGGTCTTCAGTTAAATAATTCAGGGTTTATCTACTACATGCATGTTAGTATTTTACGGTTTATAAATGAAAAGTAACTAAGTAATGTTAGATTCAGTAAAATTATAGATTATAATAGAAATAGAAATGATTATGTAAATAGTGAAACAGATAGAATTAAAATCACCAAGCTTTGTTCTTCCACATCTGAACTCAGGTCGTACTCTAGCACAACTGGATTTCTTACGTAAATGAAATGATTCTTTTATTTTGAATGAAATTAGTAGATAGATTTTACTTCATTGCTTATGAATTTCACTAAATAGCAATGCTATGTATTGTCTGCATTTATTTACTTCAGCCAACTAAATAGAAAAATAGCTATAAAAGAAAACAGAAAATATTATTATTATTCAAGTATTAGTATACTGATAAAAATATAAATATTATATTTAACAAAAGTAAAGTAAGTAAATTAACATTTAAAAACCAAGTGAAAAGGAAATAGTAAAACAGTTTATTAACATTAACATTACAGACCAGTGTGTGTTTTATCCAGGACCAAAGGAGTTTTTTATAATCCGTTTTATATTACAAAAATTACTGGAAGATAACAATACCCTAGTTTCGAGTATGCTGCACTAAACCCTAAGTATTTCTTAACTATGATTTAAAAGAAAAATCTGTAAAAATTATTTAGGATTTCTTATTTAACAAATCTAGTATCAAACTTATAACTGCAAGTCACTTCATCATTCATTATTCTATTTTTTAAATAAAACAGAGTCAAGAATACTATAAGGAGAAATAAGGATTTCATAAAATATCGGGTTTTACAGTAATTCTTCTTAAGCCAATTTCTAGAAATTACACAATATCTCTTAAACAAAGGTTTAAAATGTATTATAATACAAAGCATTAATAAATACAATACATATGTAAATCATAAACAAAATAAACCAATAATAGTTAACCATTTGTATATATAAATCCTTAATCAAAGGTAGGCTTATAGCCTGTAGAATCGAAGGGTCAAAACCCAATCCTGCTAGTTAAACCAAATATGCACAAAAATATTTTATATTAAACTGTAAAAAAATAGATTAGTGATAGGATAAGTAAACCTAGTTCATTTTATAACTCGACTGTTCCACAGTATTCGTTTCTTGAAGTTCAAATGTAAAAAGGAAAACTGAAGCAACATGAGATAGATGTCACTTAGCATCTTTGAGCTCAGAGGAAGCTCTTTATAGATCTTAAACAATAGCATTTACATCACTTAAGTCGTAAGGCTAAAAATGCATAACCAAAAACCACATATACATCACAGCTTCAAGAGACTGTGTTCTCCAATGAAGTATCACAAGGGTTTTTAAACAAAACATGGGTAATAATCAAAAAACTAAAAATCATAACCAATAGAGAATCTGAAGCCGTGTTTCCAACCATGGGAACCTTCATCTAACAACCCAAACCACAAGCAGGGAGAATCCTCAATGAGACCAGGTCTAACCAGTTGGAAGCCCGCAAAGTTAAATTGGTGCACGAGCTTGCATTCCACCCTTAGCATGGAGCTATTAACAGGAGCCTACAAGAACATGAATTCAAACAATAATTAAACTCTGCTCATAAGTTATTAAAACCCTAACTTGTTAAATTGTTTAACAAAAGGAATTCAGGTAGGCTAAAAATGTATACCTGTGAACAAGAAGAAATTGGAGATGAGAAGAAACAACCACCCAGCTCGAATGCACTAAACCAAGCAAGAAAACCTTAAGCCAACTTTGCGATAGAGACAACAAAGAGACAGTATCAAGTTTCACGATGCCAAGGCAAGGAATGAGCAGTCACAAGGGTAAAACTATAAATCAACATAGTATTATAATATTGCAATAACAATTGTATCATGGTTATAATCTAAAGACTTTGAATATACATTATGGCTACTAGCTATTCAAGAAGATATTCATACGTGCAACAAATCAAACAAGTTTGGTGTTGTGCTAGAACTAGTAAAGGAAAAATAGGCTATAAATATGATTTCTAGGTATGATAATTCTTAATAGACTAGAAAAGCCTTAAACTGCTCTACATAAAAACTTGATGCTAATAAATGAGGGAGTCTCCAGGAAGACTCAAGACTAGCCTTATTTTAAGAGTTCCTCATAAGAAGCTAATAACTCATTGTAAAATTTACCTTTGAAAAACATAAGAATATGTTCATACATAAAGAGCAGTGCACTTGAGTATTAAACTTAAAAATAGCAATAAGACCACAAAATAGTCGAAGTAATTAGGTACCAAGACCATGAGCTCTATGCTCACTGTAGAAATCTATAAATGTCCAGGTTCTAGAATTTATAAAAGGTAATCATCTTACGACAGAAGGAACCTTCAAAGAACTCATTCTTGTAAATAGCATTGATTATGTCAAGGATAAATGGTCATTATGGCTTAAATATAAATATTGTCATAGATCCAAAAGAATGAAACACATTTACTTTACCTCATCGGAGACTTGTAGCTTAATAATCGATTTATATACTAGCATCTTAACATGCTAGAGAAATACTATTTCAACATAATTTAAAATAAACACCTATATGATCATATGCTTACCTGCTGAACCTGTAAGAACCAGTAGTCCATTTGAGTTAGCAGAACGCTAAGTAAGACCTGATTTCAAATAAGGTTTCTCACCTACTTGACAAAAGCAAATCATCAGTACAGATAGCAACAACTACATGCAAGTCCTCTTTCTATCACATATGAAAATTAAGTTGTATTAGTTTTTATGTTATTTGAAACTAACATTTAAATTTTGTTAAACTGTTTCATTTCTACTAACCACTAGCCGTCACCCAACTGTGATTAAGACATTTTATGTCGTTTTAAAAATTTTAAATTTTTACGAAATTTTGGGTCATTACATGTGGTATCAAAGCACAAGGTTCAAACACTAGGCCTTGATGAAGCTCAACTTGCTTATATGGAACATTAAATTTAAATAATTATGTTGATGTTGTTTTCTTTGAATGATATGCACAGATAAATTTGTTTCTGAGTTAATGACATGTATGGAAATATTGGAAGAATATGCGGAAGAGGAATCTCCTTATATTGAACAAGATAATATACAAAAAGAACCTATACAAGAAGATATAACCAATAATTCTTCTAAAATACTAAAAATAGTTAAAGAATTAAAATCAGAAATGGAATCTATTAAGAAAGAAAATGAAAGGATTCTGAGAGCTCTAGAGGAGCTGAATCAAATCTTAATAGAAAGATTTCATACTAAGGGAAAGGGTAAAAGAGCTGATTCTGAAGATATAAGTTACCAACATAAGTATAAGAAGACTAAACAGATTAAAAATGAAAGTATCTCATCTTCCGAGTATATGGTGATCAACGTAACTATCATTATACTAGTGATAGTAGTGAGGATAACCACCATACTAGGAAAAGGAAATATAAACCTTTTGAAGAAATCTATGGGGAGTTTAATAAGATCAAGCCACCAACATTTAATGGAGAAACTGAAAAGGGGGAGGAAGCACAATCCTGGTTATCCGGGATGAAGAAGTACTTCCAAATTTATAGCTATTCTAATCAACTAAATGCTAGGATGGCTATTTATAATCTTACAAGGAAAGCTGATATATAGTGGCAAGACTTAAAAAGAGTGAAAGTTATAAGAGATAAAAACATAAATTGGAGTACATTAAAGAAATACTTCAAAAAGAAATTTTTATTTGGACAGTACTATGAATAAAGGGCTAAATAATTCCATGAGTTAAAACTAGGTACAATGAATATGAAGGAACTGAATAGTAAGTTTATAAGTCTGTTTAGGTATGTGCCATACATTTTAGACGAGAAAACTAAGGTACAACGGTTTCTCAGCTATTTACCTTATCATATAAAGGACACGATTGAGTATGACAAATCCTAAAACCCTAGAAGAAGCCATAAGAAAAGTGAACTTATGTTATGAACAGAATCGTAAAAGGGAGAGTATGGCCAACTGGAAGGCCAAAAGGAATAATAATTTTGATCAAAAGAATAAAGAGTTTTTTCCTAATCAAAATTCTAAAAATAATAACACCAGAAATTTTTCTAATAAGAATTTCCAGGGGAGTAAGAGTAATTCACAAACCAATCAGAACAATCAAAAGAATAAAGAGTCTACTAACAATCATAGTAATTACACAAAGAACTTTGAACAAAAAGAACCCATAAAGTGTTGGGAATTCAATAGTCCACATTATGCCTCAGTTTGTCCCAATCGAAAAAACATTGTCAACAATATCCACACAATACAGGAGGAGATGATTGTTGGTGATTTAGCGAGGACAATGCCTAGGATCAATGCAGCTTTGGAGAATCGGCAAGCAGACTATCAAACTTCCATGGTGGAAGTGGAAGGTAAGATAAATCAAACACCCATATCTATTTTAATTGATCCAAGAGTTAGTTTAAGCTATATTTCTCCTAACTTGGTAGAAAAGTGTAAACTTCCAGTTGAAAAGTTTGCAAGTTCTTGGTTAGTTCAGTTAGCTACTAGTGCAAAGAGAAAGATAATTAGCTTTGTAAAGAATTTTGCAGTAACTTTGAAACTTTTGTTAAGCTTAATGTACTACCTTTAGGTTCATATGATATATTAATTGATATCGATTGGTTAGAGCAGCATAAGGTGGTATTGAATTGCTTTGATAAAACCTTTACTTTTATAAATAATGATGGAAAATTAATAAGTGTAAAGGGAATCCCTAGGAAAACAACTATAAGGCAGATTTCTACTCTGTAGCTTAAGAGAGCTGTTAGGAAGGGTTGTAAGGCTTATGCAGTACAATAACCAATGAAGAAAATATAAACAACATAGATAAATCAAAATTGGAGGATATACTAGTTCTAAAGGACTATTCAAATGTATTTCCGGACGAAATTTCAGGACTGCCTCTGAAGAGGGAATTAGATTTTACCATTGAGCTGGTACCTGGTGTAGTGCCCAGCTCAAAAGCCCCTTATCAGATGAATATACTCAAATTAAATGAACTTAAGTCACAGTTAAAAGAACTTATTGACAAGAATTACATTCGACCCAGTGTGTCTCCCTGAGGGGCACCTGTCATCTTTGTTAAGAAAAAAGACGAAACTCTATGGCTATGCATATATTATCGCCAATTAAATAATATGACTATCAAAAACAGATACTCGCTACCTCGTATAGATGATGTATTTGATCAACTATGTGGAGCCACCGTATTTTCAAAGATTGACTGACGGTCTAGATATCACCAAGTCAGAATTAAAGATGAAGACATCTTTAAGACAACTTTTAGAACTCGATATGGACATTACGAGTTTGTCGTTATGCCATTCGGGATTACTAACGCTCCAGCTGTTTTTATGTGTCTAATGAATAATGTAATGCACAAATATCTGGATAAATTTGTGTTCGTATTTATCGACGACATATTAATATATTTGAAATTTGAAAAAAAACAAAAACAACATTTAAATATTGTCTTGCAAGAGTTACGAGAAAATCAACTCTTTGCGAAATTTAGTAAATGCAACTTCTTTAAAGATAAAATCTAGTACTTAGGTCATGTGGTGACTAAAGAAGGAATTTTAGTGGATCCCAAAAAGATAATGGCAATTGAATATTGGTGAGTTCCAAAAGATGTAACTGATGTCCGATCATTCATGGGGATTACCGGAGGTTCATCGAAGGGTTTTCGAGAATCGCAAATCCGATAACCTCTTTACAAAAAAAGGGAAATAAATTTGATTGGAATCAAAAGTGTGAAGATAGTTTTAAAAAGTTAAAAACATTATTAACTAGCGCATGAATTTTAAGAATCGGTGATCCAAATAAAGATTTTATAGTATGTACAGATGCCTACAATGACGGTTTAGGTGGAGTATTAACTCAAGAAGGACATGTCATTGCTTATGAGTCTAGGAAATTGAAGATTCATGAAAAGAATTATGCAACCTATGAATTGGAATTAGCTACTGTCATACATGCTTTAAAGATGTGGCATCATCATCTAATTGGAAGAAAATTTATCCTAATGACAGATAATAAGGGATTAAAATATTTGTTAGATCAACCTAAACTGAATGCTAGGCAAGCTAGGTGGCTAGTTTTTCTAAGTGAATATGATTTTGAAATTCAAGACATCAAAGGGAAAGAAAATAAAGTTGCTGATGCATTAAGTAGAAATGCAAAGCTGAATTTTACAACAACTATCATCACTTATACAACAGATTTGGAAGAACAGCTTAAAGCAGGAATAGAACAAGATGAAAATTACCTAAAGTTACAAGCAAAAGCAAAAGAAAATCTAATAGAAAGTCTAAGTACAGGGTACAACTTGAATGAAAAAGGATTATTACTGTATAAAGATAGAATATATGTACCTAATGTACCTAAGATTAAGTTATTAATTTTCGATGAAATTCATAAAACTCTTTATTCAGGGCATTCAGGTTATCATAAAACTATAACCATGCCAATAAAAGAGTATTTCTGGCCAAACATGAATAGTGAATTGGCAGAATATATTGCTAGATGCTTTGAATGTCAGCAAGTAAAAACTGAACATCGGCATCTAGCTGGACTACTTCATCCTTCGCCTATTCCTAGCTGGAAATGGGAGATAATTAGCCTTGGTTTTGTTACTGGACTGCCTAAAAATCAGAACTTAAATGACTCCATAGTGGTAGTCGTTGAAAAATTGAGTAAAGAATCCCATTTTATACCTATAAAAACCACTTATAAAGCTGCAAATATAGCTGATATTTTCTTAAAACAAATTTTTCAACTGCATGGAATACCGAAGGTCATAATTTCAGACCGAGACCCTAAATTTACAAGTAACTTTTGGAGATCTCTGTTTAAAGGATTAAATACCATGTTAAATTTTAGTACCGCCTTCCATCCTCAAACTAATGGATAGAGTGAAAGAGTAAATCAGGTACTGGAAGATCTATTAAGAATGTATGTAAAGGAGTATCCAGGTAAGTGGGAAGATTATTTACACCTGGTAGAATTTGCTTACAATAATAATTATCAAGCTTCAGCTAGATATAGTCCTTTCGAAATTATATATGGAAGGAAATGTAACACTCCCATCTCTTGGAGTAATCCGGTGGACAGGTTAGTATTAGGACCTAAATTATTGAAAGAAATGGAAGTAATTATGAAGCAGGCACAAGGTAATCTGAAAATTGCGCAAGATCAATAGAAAAGTCAAGCAGACCTTAAACAAAATCCAAAGTAGTTCCAAGTAGGTGAACATGTTTTCATTAAGGTGAGACTCAAAAAGAGTTCTTTGAGGTTAGGTAGTTGTGCCAAACTAGCACCTCGTTATTGTGGTCCTTTTGAAATACTATCCAGGATCGGACAGGTAGCCTATCAGTTAGCATTACCATCGAATTTAATATTTCACAATGTTTTTCACATTTCTGTATTAAAGAAATATGTGCATGATGCTACTCATGTTATTAACTGGAATGATGTGCAGCTGGAACCCGAAGGATATTTTCTGGTGGAATCGGATTGTATCCTCAAGCAGAGAGAGAT
Organism: Pseudotsuga menziesii; assembly: GCA_001517045.1. Lineage (NCBI taxonomy): Eukaryota > Viridiplantae > Streptophyta > Pinopsida > Pinales > Pinaceae > Pseudotsuga > Pseudotsuga menziesii. The sequence goes on along the minus strand of LPNX011031883.1, from coordinate 48,570 downwards.
CTCACTTCGGAACCACACCATTGGTCAAGTGAAGGTGTAATGGAAGCACCTTAGTCCAGAGGAAGCCACCTGGGAATTGGAAAGTCATATGCGCGATGCATATCCAATTCTATTTCATGGGAACTCTGAGGACAAGGAATAAATAACATTGAGGACGATGTTATAATTTAAGGGGGTGTGTATGTCACATGCCACAATTTGCAAAAACAATTTTATAATATTTGAGGAACATTGTGCTAAATTTTATGCTGAGTTGTAATTGATGACCCAGTGGGGTCAAGATTATTTAATATAAATTCAGAATATTTTATTTATAAATAAATAAATGAGGAGACAATAGCTTAGGGAGGCTGTTAAAAGAGTGTTTACTGGTTAATTGGTGGAGGAGACCGGGTGGGGAACAAACTTACAAGTGGCAGCATCCTCAAACCACTTCCAACTGTTGTAGGTGGAAACTTCCCTATATTTGTGGTCATGATTCCCTAAGAAAGTGGAATCAGAGCAGGTGGCTCATTTAATGAAAACTAAACTAGAATACCTAGGCATCTCTATAAAATTTTCCATTCAAGAGAGCTGAGCCTGCTCATTCTAGAGAAGTGATCATTCATGGTGAATGAATTTACTCAAGAGAAATTCAATGGAGGGGAGTCTAGAGTGTGTTTGAGGGGTTAACTACTAAGACTGATCTAGTTGCAGCTTCTAAGCTGAAGATCATACTGCTGAGAGTACATTTTTATTTATTACTGAGGTAATTAGACCAGTCAGGTGACAAAGGTCTTACAGTTGCATTCTCCACCCAGTTCTCAACCAATAAAACCAGGAACAAGCTCGGGGGTCTTGAGGAAGCATTGTCTGAGTGCTCTCCAGGAGTTTGGTTTGGAGGAATAGCCTCCTTAATTTGTTGTCATCTTGTCCTCAATAGGTTCTATTTATTTTACTGTCTCCAGTTAAGTAATTCATAGTTTATCTACTATAGGCATGTTAGTATTTTAGGGTTTATGAATGAAAAGTAACTAAGTAATGTTAGATTCAGTATTTAATTATAGATTATAATAGAAATAGAAATGATTATGTAAATAGTGAAATAGATAGAATTAAAATCTCCAAGCTGTGTTTTTCCACACCTGAACTCGGGTTGTACTCTAGCACAGCTGGATTTCTTAGGTAAATGAAATGGTTCTTTTATTTTGAATGAAATCAGTAGATATATTTTACTTCATTGTTTATGAATTTCACTAAATAGCAATGCTATGTATTGTCTACATTTATTTACTTCAGCCAACTAAATAGAAAAATAGGTATAAAAGAAAACAAAAAATATTATTATTATTCCAGTATTAGTATACTGATAAAAATATAGATATTATAGTTAACAGAAGTAAAGTAAATAAATTAACATTTAAAAACCATGTGAAAAGGAAATAGTAAAATAGTTTATAAACATTAACATTATAGACCAGTGTGTGTTTTATCCAGGACCAAAGGATTCTTTTATAATCCTCTTTTTATATTACAAAAATTATTGAAAGATAACAATACCCTAGTTTCGAGTATGCTGCACTAAACCCTAAGTATTTCTTAACTATGATTTAGAAGCAAAAACTGTAAAAATTATTTAGGATTTCTTATTTAACAAAGCTAGTATCAAACTTATAACTGTAAGTCACTTCATCATTCATTATTCTATTTAAAAAAAATAGATTCAAGAATACTATAAGTAGAAACAAGGATTTCATAAACTATCGGGTTTTACAGTAATTCTTTTTAAGCCGAGTTCTAGAAATTAAAAAATATCTCTTAAACAGAGCTTTAAAATTTATTATAATATAGAGCATTAATAAATACAATACATATGTAAATCATGAAAAAAATAAACCAATAATAGTTAACCATTTCTATATATAAATACTTAACCAAGGGTAGGCTTATAGCCTTTAGAACCAAAGGGTCAAAACCCAAGCCTGCTAGTTAAACCAAATATGCACAAAAATCTTTTATATTAAACTGCAACAAAATACATTACTTACATGATAAGTAAACCCAGTTCATTTTATAACTCGATCGTTCCACAGTCTTCGTTTCTTGAAGTTCAAATGTAAAAAGGAAAACTAAAGCAACACGAGACAGAGGTCACTTAGCATCTCTGAGCTCAGAGGAAGCTCTTTATAGATCTTAAACAATAGAATTTACATCACTTAAGCCATAAGGCTGAAAATTCATAACCAAAAACCACATATACATCATAGCTTCAAGAGGCTATGTTACTCAGCAAAGTATCGCAAGGGTTTTTAAATAAAACATGGGTAATAATAAACAAACTAAAAATCATAACCAACAGAGAATCTGAAGCCATGTTTCCAACCACAAGAACCTTCATCCAACAACCCAAATCATAAGTAGGGAGAACCCTCGACAAGACCAGGGCTTACCAGTTGGAATCCCATGAATTTAAACTAGTGCACGAGCTTGCTTTCCACCCTTAGCCTGGAGCTATAAGAAGGAGCCTATAAGAACATAAACTCAAACAATAATTAAACTCTATTCATAACTTATTAAAAACCTAACTTGTTAAATCATTTGACAAAAGGAATTTGGGTAGGGTAAAAATGTATACGTGTGAACAAGAAGAAATTGGAGCCGAGAAGAAACAGTCACCCAGCTCAAATGCACTAAACCAAGAAACAAGAAAACCTTAAGCCATCTCTGCGAGAGAGGCAGCAAAGAGACAGTCTCAAGCTTCACGATGCTAAGGCAAGGAACAAACAGTCATAAGAGTAAAACCATTTATAGGATTCGAGCCACTTGAAGAATCCTTTAACCACTCACAGAGTGTTTTCCTTAATCACAAGAGAAATGAAGACATAAAACACGATACCAAAAATCACTTTGCAAAGTAAAGAAAACTACAGAGCCAATGAATAAGGAACTTGTAGGCCTCTCATGGCTGCAAGGACTCGCAACGCAGCTTACAGGAGGAAGAACCCTCAGAATATAATACAAAGGAGTAGGGTTACAATGTTTTAAGTCAACCAACATATGGAGGAGGCTTGTCCACGTGACGTTCCAAAAATATCACCAAGTGTGGGTCAAGTTCTAATGTAAGCGCTACAAAATAGATTTTAAAACTGGTCATTGCCAATAATAAAAATCATGCTATCGACTATATTATAATAGTTCATATGATTTCCAATAATGAAAATCATGCCATCGATATTAGTATACCTTGGAAACTAGTATAGTGATGGATTCAAAACTTATAATGTATATTGCTATTAGTGTCAACTAAATTATAGTAGTTGATAGGTACTAAACCTACCTTCAGTTACAAGTTAATATATTTGTTATAGCCTACTATTTATAAACTATAAATAAACATAGTATTATAATATTGCAATAACAATTGTATCATGGTTATAATCTAAAGACTTTGAATTAAACTTATCTACTAGTTGTTCAAGAATATATCCATACTTGCAACAAATCAAACATGTTTGCTGTTGTGCTAGAAATAATAAAGGAAAATTAGGGTATAAATATGATTTCTAAGTATGATAATTCTTAATAGACTGGAAAAGCCTTAAACTACTCCACATAAAAACTTGATGCTAATAAATGAGGGAGTCTTCAGAAAGACTGAAGACTAAACTTATTTTAAGAGTTCCTCATAAGAAGCTAATCACTCATTGTAAACTTTACCTTTGAAAAACATAAGAATATGTTCATACATAAAGAGCAGTACACTTGAGTATTAAACTTAAAAATAGCAGTAAGACCACGAAATAGTCGAAGTAATTAGGTACCAAGACCATGAGCTCTATGCTCACTGTAGAAATATATAAATGTCCATGTCCTATAATTTATAAAAGATAATCATCTTATGACAAAAGGAACCTTGGAAGAACTCATTCTTGTAAATAGCATTGATTATGTCAAGGATAAAACATCATTATGGCTTAAATAAAAATAATGTCATCAATCCAAAACAGTGAAATAAATTTACTTTACCTCATCGAATACTTGCGGCTTAATAATCGATTTATATACTAGCATCTTAATATGCTAGAGAAGTACTTTCTCGACATAATTTAAAATAAACACCTATATGATCATACGCTTACCTACTGAACCTGTAAGAACCATCAGTCCATTTGAGTTAACAAAATGCTAAGTAAGCCCCAATTTCAAACAAGGTTTCTCACCTACTTGAAAAAAGTAGATCATCAGTATAGCTAGAAACAACTACATGCAGGTCCCCTTTCTATCACATATGAAAAATAAGTTGTATTAGTTTTTCTGTTATTTGAAACAAACCCTTAAATTTTGTTAAACTATTTCATTTCCACTAACCGCTAGTAGTTACTAAACTGTGATTAAGACATTTTATGTCACTTTAAAAGTTTTAAATTTTTACGAAATTTTGGGTCATTACATGTGGTATCAAAGCACAAGGTTCAAACACTAGGCCTTGATGAAGCTCAACTTGCTTATATGGAATAGTAAATTTAAATCATTATGTTGATGTTGTTTTCTTTGAATATATACACAGAGAAATTTGTTTCTGAGTTAATGAGAGGTATGGAAAGATTGGATGAATATGCGGAAAAGGAATCTCCTTATACTGAACAAGATAATATACAAAGAGAACCTATACAAGAATATATAAACAATAATTCTTCCGAACTACTACAAACAGTTAAACAATTAAAATCAGAAATGGAATATGTTAAGAAAGAAAATGAGAGGATTCTAAGAGCTTAGGAGGAGCTGAATCAGATCTTAATAGAAAGATTTCATACTGAGGGAAAGGGTAAAAGAGCTGATTTTGAAGATATAAGTTATCAACATAAGTATAAGAAGACTAAACAGATTAAAAATGAAAGTATCTCATCTTCCGAAGTATATTGTGATCAACGTAACTCTCATTATACTAGTGACAGTAGTGAGGATAGCCACCATACTAGGAAAAGAAAATATAAACCTTATGAAGAAATCTCTAGGGAGTTTAAGAAGATCAAGCCTCCAACATTTAATGGAGAAACTGAAAAGGGGGAGGAAGTTGAATATTGGTTATCTGAGATGAAGAAGTACTTCCAGATATATAACTATTCTAATCAACTAAAGGCTAGGATGACTATTTATAATCTTATAGGGAAAGCTGATATATGGTGGAAAGACTTAAAAAGAGTGAAAGGTATAAGAGAGAAAAGAATAAATTGGAATACATTCAAGAAATACTTCAAAAAGAAATTTTTATCTGAACAGTACTATGAAGAAAGGGCTAAATAATTCTATGAGTTAAAACTAGGTACAATGAATATGAAGGAACTGAATATTAAGTTTCTAAGTCTACTTAGGTATGTGCCATACATTGTAGATGAGAAACCTAGGGTACATTGGTTTCTTAGCTATTTACATTATCATATAAAGGACAGGATTGAGTATGACAAATCCTAAAACCCTAGAAGAAGCCATGAGAAAAGAGAACCTCTGTTATGAATAGAATTGTAAAAAGGAGAGTATGGCCAATTGGAAGGCCAAAAGGAATAATAATTTTGATCAGAAGAAGAAATATTTTGTGCCTAATCAAAATTCTAAAAATAATAACACTAGAAATTTTTCTAATAAGAATTTTCAGGGGAATAAGAGTAATTCACAGACCAATCAAAAGAATAAAGATTCTGCTAACAATCACAGTAATTACACAAAGAACTTTGAACAAAAAGAACCCATAAAGTGTTGGGAATGAAATGGTCCACATTATGCCTCAGTCTATCCCAATCGAAAAAATACTATTAGAAATATCCACACAATATAGGAGGAGATGACTGTTGGTGATTTAGCGAGGACAAATCCCAAGATCAATGTAGCTTTGGAGAATTGGCAAGCAGACTATAAAACTTCCATGGTGGAAGTGGAAGGTAAGATAAATCAAACACCCATATCTATTTTAATTGATCCAGGAGATATTTTAAGCTATATTTCTCCTAAGTTAGTAGAAAAGTGTAAACTTCCAGTTGAAAAGTTTGCAAGTTTTTGGTTAGTTCAGTTAGCTAATGGTGCAAAGAGAAAGGTAATTAGCTTTGTAAAGAATTGTGCAGTAACTTTGAAACTTTTGTTAAGCTTAATGTACTACCTTTAGGTTCATATGACATATTAATTGGTATGGATTGGTTAGAGTAGCATAGGGTGGTCTTGAATTGCTTTTATAAAACCTTTACTTGTATAAATAATGATGGAAAATTAATAAGTGTAAAGGGAATCCCTAGGAAAACAACTGTAAGGCATATTTCTGATCTAGAACTTAAGAGAGTTGTTAGGAAGGGTTGTAAGGCTTATGCAGTAACAATAACCAATGAATAAAATTAAAACAAAATAGATAAATTAAAATTGGAGGATATACCAGTTATAAAGGAATATTCAGATGTATTTTCGGAAGAAATTCTGGGTCTGCCTCTGAATAGGGAATTAGATTTTACCATTGAGCTGGTACCTAGTGGAGTTCCCAACTCAAAATCCCCTTATCGGATGAACATACTCGAATTAAATGAACTTAAGTCACAGTCAAAAGAACTTATTGACAAGAATTACATTCGACCCAATGTGTCTCCCTAGCGGCACCTGGCATCTTTGTTATGAAAAAGGATGGAACTCTATGACTATGCATAGATTATTGCCAATTAAATAAGATTACTATCAAAAATATATACCCGCTACCTTGCATAGATGATCTATTTGATCAACTACATTCTAACATACCCCTCATACCCAATGCCTTTATGTGTACGAAAAGCAATAAAAAAATTTTGTTTCACTATTACTACAAAATGAGTCAGCCATGTTAGTGTCAGATTTTACATGGCATTTCAATCAAATTTGAAAATGTCAAAACTATACCCATCGTAAAAAAATCATTTGACAATTTACATCCAATTTACTAGGATTTCTATTGATAAATTAACCAAACATGCATATTATGCCTTCTAGTATTCACATGATTATGTAATCCCCTCAATGACGAAATGCTTAGGTGTAGCAAATAGCCTATCATTTGATAACATAATCCAATGTTCTTTTAACCACATTTTCATCTACATTAACCTTCGACTAACCATATGGATCTCTTTTAAGGGATTAATTATTTATTTATTGGTGAACCTTTAGCCACCCTGTATCCACCGTCAAGATACCTAGTTATTGGGCTATCATCCTCTTAAGAAAAAATGATCAATTCGATGGACTATTCATTGTTTATTTATAAGTAATGAATCATATGAGATGCACTCTCATCCATATCAATAACATATCTTATAACCTTCCATTGTACAACATTATAGTCCGGTTGATGACAATTTTCTTTAATGTAATTCCCCTAAGATAATATTCATAACCACAAGCATTACATCATCATAGTGCTCTGATCATGACCTACTAAGCGTACAAGAAATCATTGGGATAACACTAATATTCTTTGGTTATCTTTTATAGTACTTATAATTCTTTTGCAGAACAGTGCCATATGTACAAATAATATGAGGAAAGTAAACATTCAAACACATGAAAATGGGACAAGCACAAATGTACATGGTTCGCCCAACCCATGGGCTACGTCCACCAAACGGTCACATCATGTGACATTTATTATAATAAAATTTTGCAATCTGCAATCTTATTATTGCCATACTTTCTTTTGTTCTTCTCACATACTTTCTCACCGAGAGTACCACATAAATGGGAGAACCTCTTGGTGAAGTAATTCATTGCACCGGGGCTGATAAACCCCTATTTGTGTAATAAAAAGAAAATAAAGTTTGTAACCTGGCTCAGGTTCAAAGGTAGCACTCTTCTTATCTCAATTCCCTTTTTCATCACCCAAAAGTTATCGTATCGAGGGCTAAGGTTGTGCCTTAGATTGTTAGTGAAATAACTATATTATAATCAACAATGTCAGCGTGCTTCCAATAAATTAAAAATACTTTTAGAATCCCCTATGTAAAATAAGTACAATCATATAGTGGATTCCTAATTAAGGACCACTCTCTTATTTAGTGGTTCTTATCATGAGACACATCCTCCATTTAGCCAAGCACCTAAAGTAATAAGATACTCTTCTTATATATATAAATATATATACATATTTTCTTATCATAGTATTTTGTGGAAGGTATAACCATACCTATAAAATCTTATGCACAGTCGTACTCAACTCTATTTCAGAGCTATATTTTTTTCTTACCTACTGAGACCCTTTTCTAATATATGATTGAGCCAACGTACCCGACCAAAAGATGCATTGCATACAGAATTCCCTTCTGGACTAGACGTGGTTTACACAATCATAGAAACACCCAAAGAAAACAGAATTTAAGGTTTTTCTCCATCAAAGTGACATTAACAAATACTACATTTCCCCAACAAAACTTATCCAATAAATGTAGGAATTTCTGCCGTGGATTAGCCAAAACCCTAGATTTAAACACTAGTTCGTGGCAAATACAAAAAATATGTCAAGGATGAAAGCAAAACGCCAAGGGACTGGGGTTCTTCTAGAATCCCTACGTTCAGCTCTTAAAGAGTCAAAAAAGGGACTGACTCAGCCATAATCAAAATCATCAACACTACACCGTAATTCAAATCAAAAGACGCCCACATTTTGAGAGACGCTGATTCCATCAATTCGCGCGCAGAGGTATCATCTCATGAAATATATGCGATCAAAATAAAAACATAGCGTATAAGAAGCCATTCCTAGTATGGACATCACCTCATAACTCACATATTTCTTATCAGCAGACCACCACATCCAACATGCAGAGGGTAGACACTTTCTTACACAAAAATTCAGGTTAAAATAATGCTAAATTCTTTGGGTAGACTACCATATCAAAGGAAGAGGGGTAAATGCTTCACTATATAAAACTCAGGTTAAAATAGCACTCAGTATTTTAGTGGATTACCACATCAAAACAGAGGGTAGATGCTTGGTTATGTAAATCTCAGGTTAAAATAACGCTCAATATTTTAGTATATTACTACATCCAAACACGCAGAGGGTAAACACTGCATTGCCTACGAATTCAGGCTGAAATATAAAGTGAAAACTTCTGGAATACTACCACATCTAGACACGCAGAGAGTAAACACTCCATTACATGATTATATATATAAAACTTAATCATCTTGAAACCACAATAAGACAGATACTAAGAGTGAAAGACCATAGGATTGGACTAAGCAAAGTTCAAGACCTTACACAGTTCCATGGTGCAGCTCTGGTTGAGGCCATCCAATGCAGCAAAAAACACCCCCTTATTTTCCATCCAACCTCATATACATAATTTAGTCATTTATTAGGTAATACCATGCTTTCCCTATCATCCTGGCTAGATTCCTAAACATAAGGTTGCCGTTGCTACTGACCGAAAGGATTTTACGCTATCGATTCCATTATTTCAGGTGACTGTTTATGTGCTAAGATAGTGGCATGGTTATCACATTCAGTAATTATTTAATTCCTCCATCCAAGCCGAAATCCTCCTTTTGTCAAGCCAGGATCAAAGTGAAAATGGAATAGAGGATTTAATCCATCAATTTAAAAATTCATGATCTTTAGTTGAAGGATTTAATTCTCCCCTTTCATAAAATATAAAGGTTACAGTAATAATAATTCATTCATGTCCTTTCTCTTTATAAAAGGACTTAATGTCTAAAAATGACTTAGTTCATCACTTTTGTTGTTTTCTCATGATAATACTAAATCCTGCCCCTTTTTATAAAAAGACTTAGTTTATCACTTTTTTCATTTTCTTATGATAATACTAATTCCTGCCCCTTTTCATAAAAAGACTTGTTTATCACTTTTTCCATTTTCTTCTGATAAATTCATATAATACTAATTCATGCCCCTTTTATAAAAAGACATGGTCTATCATTTTAACTGATGAATCATCTTGTTCACAACTTATTTCCTCTTAGATTGACACCTAGGGCTTAGGTCGTCAAGGAGATCATCATATCCCCTTTGCTTCCCTAGATTGCTTGATGCTCCTTCCGATGGGATGACCCATCGCTTCTCTTTAGCCTCATCTTCTTAGATGGGTTAACTAGAACCTTCTATTATAGTATGCATACATATTGTTTTGTCTAGGTATATGATATTTATCAACGAGGTATGTTTGCAGTGCTATCTTTCTTTCTACTTTAATTTTTTTTAAGGAGACTATGACCTACAGTCTCCTGTAAATCAGCTCCTTAGTTTGATTTTTCCCTGTTTTAACTCTTTCATCTTTAACTCCTTAACTTGTCTATGTTGATTTTTAAGAAGAGTGCAACCCCCTCTACGCAGGCTTACTCATATTTAAGTAACAAGCCATGGTATCTTGGTTGGGATGAGTTTATACTTTATGTAACTAGCTCATATTAAGTCCCAGGTCTTGTTTCTTGTGGGGCCTTGGCCTTGAGCTCCTCACTAGAACAATTACAATAACCATTTTTACAATTACAAAGTATTCAGGGTACAACAAGCGGGATATTACATCCTCCCTCCCTTAAAAATAACACCGTCCTCAGTGTTCTAGTTTCCCAACCAATTTTCTTCTTCTCACGAGTCATTTTTTCTTCTTTTCATCCATTCTGATCCCATAAGATCCTTCTGTATCTCCTCAAGCTGATATCATGAGCTATAGTTTTCCTGCAACAAGGTCGAGTCTAGCCCAAACTTTATTCAGTAAATCACATCAAATTATAATTCTACTTAAGCATAAGCCATGGATTTTTTTGTATGACAACAAATTGAAATTTATGGAACACTTTCTAATTTTTATTGGTATCATAATACCCAATTATTTTCAAAATGTAATTTATTCATCAATAAAACATAATTACTACCCTTCGGTGTTAGTTTTATCTCCAACCTTTGGATAGTTATGTTGTCCTCGACCTGAGGAAATCGTTCCTTCACATTACACATTAAGCATGTAACAGTCTAATTACTTGGAATATTGTTAACATGTATTTACGTTCGTTACATTTTCCAAACTCTCCCCTGAGTTCCCTTTCCATTCTTGTGTGGTCTTACAACAATTTTATGAGGTTACTCTCCCTTTTAACCACTAGTCAAAAGTTTTCTCCTCAGCGACACCAAACAGCATCCTGTCCTCCTGATGTCCAATTTTGCCTAGGTCTTTTTACCACTCCATATGCTTAACACTAATGTGCTCACGTGACAATCGCTTTCCTAACACCATTGTGCTCCTGTAGCATATATGCCTAACACCAATGTGCTCACGCGCCAGTCACTTGCCTAACACTATGCTACTCCCCCAGGATTCAAATTTTTCCTTGTTCATATTTAGTAAAAATTTCAACTTTGACTATTCGTAACGCACACTCCTTGGTGCTTAGCATGACTTTACTATCATTGTCCTGATTCGTGAATCGGCTACATGGTTAGTCAAAGCATCAATTGATAACCCAAAATTTCCTTAATTAATCATCAGAATTTCATAAGTTGCAGTGATTTTAATCATCATTCATGAGTTATATAACCCTGTAAATCATCTAGAAAAATTACCCCTTACATATTTCTAAGAAACTGAGCGCAACTTATATATGCAAGCAGATTGATATACCACAGTGCATGTCGATTGCAACAATGGTCATAATCTTAGTGAAGCCTACAATGTCAGTATGTACACATCATCATCCACAGTTAATCCTTGGTTTATAAAACCTCGAAATTCGACAATTTATAATAAGTAAAACATTACCTATACTTAACCTCATTATTTAAGGCAGTGAATATTTTTACTAACAGTCAATTCCGACTAATAGTGTTCCTAGCATATCTTGCAATGTTAGCATATAACATTATACAACATTCATCAATTTATTGTTTTCACTATCCATATCTTTAGACATCCTTGCTCGTCTATATTTGGATAATTACTAGTGAAGGTATATTCCAACTTTACACCAGATTCATGCATGCAAATGCTAGAGACATGGAAACTCCAATAACATCAGTAATCCAAAGTAAAAAAAGTAAACTCCTTACCATAATTTCATACCTCAACTACTTATGTCATATCTTACAACATTTCTAGTTCATCAAAATGAGAGCCTTTATATAGGTGTACCCCTTCTGTATGACCAGTAACATTAGGCACAACACATCATGCTATTTACCTTCGCTGTATTATTGTCCAAGTTCATAAGCAGTCTAGCTTTCTTTTTCCTTTTCTTGAAGAAATATTGTAAGGAATGTCGTCATTTTTGTGAAAATGTATAAGAAGATCAATAATACCAATGAAAATGTATAAATAGCTCAATAGTCTTTATGTGAATAACCCAATTTCTTGCACACTAATAATTATATGTAAAGGATACATTATAATAGTGGTATATTGTAACTAACTTGAATTCTCTTCCTAACAATTTCTGAAATTCAAGTCCTACCTTTATTTAGCATCTATTTAGTACACTAATGGTATTCAACATTCACAAGTTAATCATCAACTTTTGATAAAGAAGTTAACATTCACTTTCTGAGAATTTATTGCTACACACAGGTTTAGAAACTAAATAACATTCACTTCTCTCATCATTCACTTATTATGTGTACCAACTAACCATTTCCTAGGTTTTATTAGTTCACGATAGCGAGACTAAAATAACCAAAGACAATTCTTCCTTATGACATATGCATTCAGGACCCAAGTCGTATGATAGTTATGTGTATACATATAGGTGAAAGAGTTTTGTCCAAAACCAGTGGACCCAAATCTTGAGAACCACTACTTCCTCCTACCTTTGATCTAAATGCTCAATCATCAAATTTTTTTTTGGCTATAATAAGTTATGCACCTTAACCAAATTATTCCCTTTCCAACATCTATATGCAATCATAGTCGTTCAACTAACATGTACCGATGTATCCATACGATTTAGTGAAATTTGTTTGTTCTTGGTTTACATGAAATTCCAAATGTAAAGAGGTGTTTCATATTTCATATAATGTTAGTATATATATATTGTAACACTACTAACATTCATTTGATACCATTTGTATTTTTTGTAAAATCTTGACAGTATGATATATGCTTTTTAGCATAGCTACTACTTTAGCATTACTTACTTTTGTGCTTAAACAATTTTATCATATGTGATAGTTTGCGGCAATTCTTTTAGAGAGTTTCAAGGGTAATATAGTTACTCCTAAATGATCAACCTGTCAAGTTTTCCTTTAATAGCTACCTTGCTATCTTTAAGGAACTTAGGCAAGTTATATATGTATAATTTACATACCTACATATATAAACATATTCCCTCACATAGTGATACCTCTAAGACTTTGGAGTATATTCTCATGAGCCACCTACAAATAATGAACCCCAAATTAGGTCCAGAAGACTTATAATCGACATTCAATTCTCATTAGGTCTTTAGGTAATTAGGTAACCATTTCAGTGCTACTCTTTAACAACATTATTCACTGCGTTTTACAATGTAACTTATCACAAATTCACATGGAATTATAAGAATCTTTTTAACATACATCATGTCATTAACGGCCAATTCAACTATGAATGTAGGTTCTAAAGGTCACTTCTTTCAGCAATTCAACTCCCACATTACTATTATAATAGAAACTACTATAGTACTTTCATCGACCATGAGTTTGTCTAAGAAGACTTCTATACTTCACTAATTATTTATTTGTGCAAAATAGAGATGAAGCAATTGTCTTAACCATTCATAAACCTCTTCGAAAGTAATCAAGGAAATAGTGAGATACCTATCTACTTATGTTGTTGGCATGACATGGAAGTGGAAAAATTAATGGGCCATCTTCATTATGATTTTGAGAAGGCATTCCACCTTCTCCTGCACCACTACAAGGTCAATAAATATATGTGTTTGGTACATCTTAAGGTACCTGTATTGCAGAGCAGTGTGAACTTGTTTCTTTTCTGCTATCACAAGGAAAAACTCAATCATTACTTCCGAAACGAAATACGTAGGAGCATACTGAGCCCAAATAGGCCCAAGTGTTTCAACTCTCACTCTGATACCACCTGTAACATACCCTTGATACCCAATGCCTTTATGTGTGGGAAAAGGGGTAAATTTTTTTTTTTTCACTATTACTACAAAATGAGTCAACCATGTTAGTGTCAGATTTTACATGGAATTTCAATCAAATTTGATAATGTCAAAACTATAGACATTGTAAAACAATCATTCGACAATTTACATCCAATTTACTAAGATTTCTATTGATAACATAGCCAAACATGCATATTATGCCTCCTAGTATTCACATGATTACGTAATCCCCTCAATGACGGAATGCTTAGGTGTAGCAAATAACCTATCATTTGACAACATACTCCAATGTTCTTTTAACCACATTTTCATCTGCATTAACCTTCGACTAACCATATGGATATCTCTTAAGGGATTAATTATTTATTTATTGGTAAACCTTTATCCACCCTCTATCCACCATAAAGATACCTATTTATTGGGATATCATCCTCTTAAGCAAAAATGATCGATTCGACAGACTATTCATTGTTTATTTCTAAGTAATTAATCGTATGAGATGTACTCTCATCCATATCAATAGCATATCTTATAACCTTCAATTGTACAACATTATAGTCCCGTTGATGACAATTTTCTTTAATGTAATTCCCCTAAGATAATATTCATAACCACAAGCATTACATCAACATAGTGCTCTGAGCATGACCTACTAAGTGTTCAATAAATCATTAGGATAACACTAACATTATTTGGTTATCTTTTACAGTACTTATAATTCTTTTGCTGAATAGTGCCATATGTATAAATAATATGAGGAAAGTAAACATTCAGACAGATGAAAATGAGACCAACACAAATGTACGTGGTTCGCCCAACCCCTGGGCTACGTCCACCAAATGGTCACATCATGTGACATTTATTATAATAAAAGTTTACAATCTTCAATCTTATTATTGCCATACTTTCTTCTATTATTATCACATACTCTCTCACCGAGAGTACCTCATAAATGGGAGAACCTCTTCGTGAATTATGTCATTGCACCAGGGCTGATAAACTCCTAAAATTTGTGTAATAAAAAGAAAATAAAGTTTGTAACCCGGTTCAAGTTCAAAGGTAGAACTCTCCTTATCTCAATTCCCTTTTTCATCACCCAAACGTTACTGTATCGAGGGCTAAGGTTGTTCCTTAGCTCGTTCCTGAAATAACTATATTATAATCAACAATGTTGGCATGCTTCCAATAAATTAAAAATACTATTAGAAGTCCCTATGTAAAATAAGTACAATCATATAGTGGATTCCTAATTAAGGACCACTCTCTTATTTACTGGTTCTTATCATGAGACACATTCCCCAGTTAGACGAGTACCTAAAGAAATAAGATACTCTTCTTATATATATAAATATATATAGATATTTTCTTATCATAGTCCTTTGTGGTAGGTATAACCATACTTATAGAATCTTATGCACAGTCATACTTGACTCTATTTTGGAGCTCAATTTTGTTCTTACCTACTGAGACGCTTTTCTAATATATGATAGAGCCAACCTACCCGACCAAAAGAAGCACTGCGTACATAATTCCCTTATGGACTAGACATGGTTTACACAATCATAGTAACACCCAACAAAAACAGAATTTAAGGTTTTTCTCCTTCAAAGTGACATTAACAAATACTGCATTTCCCCAACATAACTTATCCAATAAAGGTAGGACTGTATGCTGTGGATTAGCCAAAACCTTAGATTCAAACACTAGTTCATGGCAGATACAAAAAATGTGTCAAGGATGAAAGCAAAACACCGAGGGACTGGGGTTCTTCTAGAATCCCTATGTTCAACTCTTAAAGAGTCAACAAAGGGATCGACTCAGCCATAATCAAAATCATCCACACTACACTGTAATTCAGATCAAAAGATGCCCACGTTTTGACAGACGTCGATTCCAGCTGCTTGTGCGCAGAGGTATCATCTCATGAAATATATGAGAGAAAAATAAAAACATAGTGTATAAGAATTCGTTCCTAGTATGGACATCACCTCATAATTCACATCTTTCTTCTCAATAGACCACCACATCCAACACGCAGAGGCTAAACAATGCGTTCCCTACAAACTCAGGCTGAAATATAAAGCGCAAAATTTTGGGAGACTACCACATCCAGACATGCAAAGGGTAAACACTCAATTACATGATTATATATATATAACTTAATCATCTTGAAACCACAATAAGATAGATACTAAGTGTAAAATACCACAGGATTGGACTAAGCAAAGTTCAGGACCTTACTGGGAGTGCCATGGTGCAGCTCAGGCTGAGGCCATCCAACGTAGCAAAAAATGCCCCCTTATTTTCCATCCAACCTCATATAAATAATTTACTCATTTATTAGGTAATACCATTCTTTTCCTATCATCTTGACCAGATTCCTAAACATAAGGTTGCCGTTGCTACTAACCGAGAGGCTTTTACACTATCAATTCCATTATTTTAGGTGACTGTTTATGTGCTAAGACAGTGGCATGGCTATCACATTGAGTAATTATTTTATTCCTCCATCCAAGCTGAAATCCTCCTTTTTTAAATCCAGGATCAAAGAGAAATTGGAATAGAGGATTTAATCCATCAGTTTAAAAATTCATGATTTTTAGCTGAAGGATTTAATTCTCCCATTTCATAAAATATAAAGGTTACAATAATAATAAGTCATTCACGTCCTTTTTCTTTATAAAAAGACTTAATGTCTAAAAATGATTTAGTTCATCACTTTTGTCATTTTCTCATGATAATACTAATTCCTACCCCTTTTTATAAAAAGACTTAGTTTATCACTTTTTTCATTTTCTTATGATAATACTGATTCCTGCCCCTTTTCATAAAAAGACTTAGTTTATCACTTTTCCCATTTTCTTATGATAACTTTATATAATACTAATTCGCGGCCCCTTTTATAAAAAGACTTAGTCTATCATTTTAACCGAGGAATCATCTTGTTTGCAACTTATATCCTCTTAGATTGACACCTAGGGCATAGGTCGTTAAGGAGATCGTCATATCCCCTTTGCTTCCTTGGAGTGCTTGATGCTCCTTCTGATGGGACGATCGATCCCTTCTCTTTAGCCTCATCTTCTTAGGTGGGTTAACTAGAACCTTCTGTTATAGTATGCATATATTTTCTTTTTGTCTAGGTATATGATATTTATCAACGAGGTATGTTTGCAGTGCTATCTTTCTTTCTACTTAGATTAATTTTAAGGAGACTATGACCTACAGTCTCCTGGAAATCAGCTCCTTAGTTTTATTTTTCCTCGTCTTAACTCTTTCATCTTTAACTCCTTAACTCGTCTATGTCAATTTTTAAGAAGAGTGCAACCCCCTATACCCAGGCTTACTTAGATTTAAGTACCAAGCTATGGTATCTTGGTTGGGATGAGTTTATACTTTATGTAACTAGCTCATATTGAATCCCAGGTCTTGTTTCTAGTGGGGCCTTGGCCTTGAGCTCCTCACTAGAACAATTACGATAACCATTTTTAGAATGACAAAGTATTTAGGGTACAACAAGCAGGATATTACATGCATGGAGCCATGGTATTTTCAAAGATTTAATTACGGTCTGGATATCACCAAGTCAAAATTAAAGATGAAGACATCTTTAAAACAACTTTTAGGACTCGATATGGACATTACGAGTTTGTCGTTATGCCATTCGGGCTTACTAACGCTCCAGCTATATTTATGTGTCTAATGAATAATGTAATGCACAAATATCTGGATAAATTTGTGGTCGTATTTATCGACGACATATTAATATATTCCAAATCTGAAGAAGAACATAAAGAACATTTAAAAATTGTCTTGCAATAGTTATGAGAACATCAACTCTTTGCAAAATTTAGTAAATGCGACTTCTTTAAAGATAAAATCCAGTACTTGGGTCATGTGGTGACTAAACAATAATTAAATCATTTTACAAAAGGAATTCGGGTAGGGTAAAAATGTATACCTATGAACAAGAAGGAATTGGACCTGAGAAGAAACAATAATCCAGCTCGAATGCACTAAACCAAGAAGCAAGAAAACCTTAAGCCAACTCTGTGATAGAGATCGCAAAGAGACAGTCTCAAGTTTCACAATGCCAAGGAAAGGAACGAGCAGTCACAAGGGTAAAACCATTTACAGGCTTCCAGCCATTTGAAGAAGCCTTTAACCACTCACACAGTTTTTTCCTTATTCACAAGAGAAAACAAAAACCATGAGACCAAAAATCACTTTCCAAAGTAAAGCAGACTACGGAGCCAACGAATAAGGAAGTTGCAGGCCTCTCATGGCCATAAGGACTCCCAACGCAGCTTACAGGAGGAAAAACCCTCGGACCATAATACAAAGGAGCAGGGTTATAAAATTTTAAGTCAACCGACGTATGGAGGAGGCTTGTCCACGTTCCCTTCCAAAAATCTCACCAAGTGTGGGTCAAGTTCTAATGTCAACGCTGCAAAATAGATTTTAAAATTGATCATTGCCAACAATAAAAATCATGCTATCGACTATATTATAATAGTTCATATGATTTCCAATAATGAAAATCATGCCATTGATATTACTATACCTTGGAAACTAGTATAGTGATGGATTCAAAACTTATAATGTATATTGCCATTACTGTCGACTACATTATAGTAGTTGATAGGTAGTAAAACTACCTTAGGTTACAAGTTAATATATTTGTTATAGCCTAATATTGATAAACTATAAATCAACATAGTATTATAATATTGCAATGACAATTGTATCATGGTTATAATCTGAAGACTTTGAATACAACTTGTCTACTAGCTGTTCAAGAAGATATTCATACTTGCAACAAATCGAACAAGTTTGGTGTTGTGCTAGAACTAGTAAAGGTAAAATTGGGTATACATATGATTTCTAATTATGATAATTCTTAATAGACTGGAAAAGCCTTAAACTGCTCCACATAAAAACTTGATGCTAATAAATGAGGGAGTCTTCAGGAAGACTAAAGACTAACCTTATTTTAAGAGTTCCTCATAAGAAGCTAATCACTCATTATAAACATTACCTTTGAAAAAGATAAGAATGTGTTCATACATAAAGAGCAGTACACTTGAGTATTAAACTTAAAAATAGCAGTAAGACCACAAAACAGTTGAAGTAATTAGGTACCAAGACCATGAGCTCTATGCTCACTGTAGAAGTCTATAAATGTTCATGTTCTATATTTTATAAAAGATAATCATCGTACGATAGAAGGAACCTTGGAAGGACTCATTCTTGTAAATAGCATTGATTATGTCAAGGATAAAAGGTCATTATGGCTTAAATATAAATACTATCATACATCCAAAACAATGAAATAAATTTACTTTACCTCATCGGAGACTTGCAGCTTAATAATCGTTTTATATACTAGCATCTTAATATGCTGGAGAAGTAATTTCTTGACATAATTTAAAATAAATACCTATATGATCATAAGCTTACCTACTGAACCTGTAAGAACCAGTTGTCCATTTGAGTTAGCAGAACTCTAAGTAAGCCCCAATTTCAAATCAGGTTTCTCACCTACTTGACAAAAGCAATCATCAGTATAGCTAGCAGAAACTCCATGCAAGTCCTCTTTCTATCACATATCAAAATTAAGTTGTATTAGTTTTTCTGTTATTTGAAACTAACCCTTAAATTTTGTTAAACTATTTCATTTCCACTAACCGCTAGTAGTTACTAAACTGCAATTAAGACATTTTATGTCACTCTAAAAATTTTAAATTTTTACGAAATTTTGGGTCATTACATGTGGTATCAGAGCACAAGGTTCAAACACTAGGCCTTGATCAAGCCCAACCTGCTTATATGGAACAGTAAATTTAAATCATTATGCTGATGTTGTTTTCTTTGAATGATATACATAGAGAAATTTGTTTCTGAGTTAATGACAGGTATGGAAAGATTAAAATAATATGCGGAAGAGGAATCTCCTTATACTAAACAAGATAATCTATAGAGAGAACCTATATAAGAAGATATAACCAATCATTCTTTCGAACTGTTACAAATAGTTAAAGAATTAAAATCAGTAATGGAATCTATTAAGAAAGAAAATGAGAGGATTCTGAGAGCTCAGGAGGACTTGAATCAGATCTTAATAGAAAGATTTCATATTGACGGAAAGGGTAAAAGAGCTGATTCTGAAGATATAAGTTATCAACATAAGTATAAGAAGACTAAACAGATTAAAAATGAAAGTAGCTCATCTTCCAAAGTATATGGTGATCAACGTAACTCTCATTATACTAATGATAGTAGTGAGGATAACCACCATACTAGGAAAATAAAATATAAACATTATGAAGAAATATTTGTGGAGTTTAAGAATATCAAGCCACCAACATTTAATGGAGAAACTGAAAATGGGGAGGAAGTGAAATCCTGGTTATCTCGGATGAAGAAGTACTTATATATTTATAACTATTCTAATCAACTAAACGCTAGGATGGCTATTTATAATATTACAGAGAAAGCTGATATATGGTGGAAAGTCTTAAAAAGAGTGAAAGGTATAAGAGAGAAAAACATAAATTGGAGTACATTCAAGAAATACTTCAAAAAGAAATTTTTATCTGAACAGTACTATGAAGAAATTCCTAAAGAATTCTATGAGCTAAAACTAGGTACAATGAATATGAAGGAACTGAATAGTAAGTTTCTAAGTATGCTTAGGTATGTGCCATACATTGTAGACGAGAAACCTAAGGTACATTGGTTTCTTAGCTGTCTACCTTATCATATAAAGGATAGGATTGAGTATGACAAATCCAAAAACCCTAGAAGAAGCCATGAGAAAAGCGAACTTATGTTATGAACATAATCGTAAAAAGGAGAGTATGGCCAACTGGAAGGCTAAAGGGGAAATAATTATTTTGATCAAAAGAATAAAGAGTTTGTGCCTAATCGAAGTTCTAAAAATAATAACACCAAAAATTTTTCTAATAAGAATTTCTTGGGGAATAAGAGTAATTCACAGACCAATCAAAAGAATCAAAAGAATCAAAAGAATAAAGGGTCTGCTAATAATCATAGTAATTACACAAAGAAATTTGAACGAAAAGAACCCATAAAGTGTTGGCATTGCAATGGTCCAGATTATGCCTCAGCCTGTCCTAATCAGAAAAAAGACTGCCAACAATATCCACACAATACAGGAGGAGATGACTGTTGGTGATTTAGTAAGGACAATGCCCAGGATCAATGCAACTTTGGAGAATCAGCAAGCAGACTATCAAACTTCCATGGTGGAAGTTGAAGGTAAGATAAATAAAACACCCATATCCATTTTAATTGATCCAGGAGCTACTTTACGCTATATTTCTCCTAACTTGGTAGAAAAGTGTAAACTTCCAATTGAAAAGTTTGCAAGTTCTTGGCTAGTTCAATTAGCTACTAGTGCAAAGAGAAAGGTAATTAGCTTTGTAAATAATTGTGCAGTAACTTTGAAACTTTTGTTAAGCTTAATGTACTACCTTTAGGTTCATATGACATATTAATTGGTATGGATTGGTTAGAGCATCATAGGATGGTCTTTAATTCCCTTGATAAAACCTTTACTTGTATAAATAATGATGAAAATTAATAAGTGTAAAGGGAATCCCTAGGAAAACAGTTGTAAGGCAGATTTCTACTCTGCACCTTAAGAGAGCTGTTAAGAAGGGTTGTAAGGCATATGCAGTAACAATAACAAATGAAGAAAATATAAACAACATAAATAAATTAAAATTGTACAATATACCAATTCTAAAGGAATATTCAGATGTATTTTCGGAAGAGTTTCCGGGAATGCCTCCGAAGAGGGAATTAGATTTTACCATTGAGCTGGTACCTGGTGTAGTGCCCAGCTCAAAAGCCCCTTATCGAATGAATATACTTGAATTAAATGAACTTAAGTCATAGTTAAAAGAACTTATTGACAAGAATTACATTCGACCCAGTGTGGCTCCCTGGGGGGCACCTATCATCTTTGTTAAGAAAAAGGATGGAACTCTACGACTATGCATAGATTATTGCCAATTAAATAAGATGACTATCAAAAACAGATACCCACTACCTCACATAGATGATCTGTTTGATCAACTACATAGAGCCACGGTATTTTCAAAGATTGACTTACGGTCTGGATATCACCAAGTCAGAATTAAAGATGAAGACATCTTTAAAATAGCTTTTAGGAATGATATGGACATTACGAGTTTGTCGTTATGCCATTCGGGCTTACTAATGCTCCAACTATTTTTATGTATCTAATGAATAATGTAATGCACAATATATATGGATAAATTTGTGGTCGTATTTATCGACAACATATTAATATATTCAAAATATGAAAAAAAACATAAAGAACATTTAAAAATTGTCTTGCAAGAGTTACGAGAAAATCAACTCTTTGCGAAATTTAGTAAATGCGACTTCTTTAAAGATAAAATCTAGTACTTAGGTCATGTGGTGACTAAAGAAGGAATTTTGGTGGATCCCGAAAAGATAAAGGCAATTGAAGATTGGCCAGTTCCAAAAGACGTAACTGATGTTCGATCATTGATGGGGATTACCGGTTATTACCGGAGGTTCATCGAAGGGTTTTCGAGAATCGCAAATCCAATAACCTCTTTGCAGAAAAAGGGAAAGAAATTTGATTGGAATCAGGAGTGCGAAGATAGTTTTAAAAAGTTAAAAATATTGTTAACTAGTGCACCAATTTTAAGAATTGCTGATCCAAATAGATATTTTATAGTATGTACTAATGCCTGCAATGACGATTTAGGTGGAGTATTGACTCGAGAAGGACATTTCATTGCTTATGAGTCTAGGAAATTGAAGATTCATGAAAAGAATTATGCAACCTATGAATTGGAATTAGTTGTTGTCATACATGCTTTAAAGATGTGGTGTCATCATCTAATTGGAAGAAAATTTATCTTAATGACGGATAATAAGGGATTAAAATATCTCTAAGATCAACCTAACCTGAATGCTAGGAAAGCTAGGTGGCTAGCTTTTCTAAGTGAATATGATTTCAAAATTCAACACATCAAAGCAAAAGAAAATAAAGTTGCTGATGCATTAAGTAGAAATGCAAAGCTGAATTTTACAGCAGCTATCAGCACTTATACAACAGATTTGGAAGAACAGCTTAAAGTGCGAATAGATCAAGATGAAAATTACCTAAATTTACAAGCAAAAGAAAAATAAAATCTAATAGAAAGTCTAAGTATAGGGTACATCTTGAATGAAAAAGAATTATTACTTTACAAAGATAGAATATATGTACCTAATGTACCTAAGATTAAGTTATTAATTTTGGACGAAATTCATACAACTCCTTATTCAGGGCATCCGGGTTATCAGAAAACAATAACCATGCTAAGAAAAGAGTATTTTTTTCCAAACATGAATACTGAACTGGAAGAATATATTTCTAGATGCTTTGAATGTCAGCAAGTAAAAAATGAACATCAGCATCCAGCTGGACTACTTCAGCGTTTGCCTATTCCTAGCTAGAAATGGGAGATAATTAGCCTTGATTTTGTTACTGGATTGCCTAAAAATCAAAACTTAAATGACTCCATAATGGTAGTGGTTGACAAATTCAGTAAAGCAACCCATTTTATGCCTGTAAAAACCACTTATAAAGCTACAAATATAGTTGATATTTTCTTAAAACAAATTTTTCGACTGCATGGAATACCGAAGGTCATAATTTCAAAGCGAGACCCTAAATTTACAGGTAACTTTTGGAGATCTTTGTTTAAAGGATTAAATACCATGTTAAATTTTAGTACCTCCTTTCATCCTCAAACTGATGGACAGACTAAACGAGTAAATTAGGTACTAGAATATCTACTAAGAATGTATGTAAAGGAGCATCCAAGTAAATGGGAAGATTATTTACACCTGGTAGAATTTGCATACAATAATAATTATCAAGCTTCATCTAGATATAGTCCTTTCGAAATTTTGTATGGAAGGAAATGTGACACTCTCATCTCTTGGAGTAATCCAGTGGATATGTTAGTATTAGGACCTGAATTATTGAAAGAAATGGAAGTAATTGTAAAGCAGGTACAAGGTAATCTGAAAATTGCGCAAGATTGACAAAAAAGTCAAGCATACCTTAAACAAACTCCAAAGGAGTTACAAGTAGGTGAACATGTTTTCATTAAGGTGAGACCCAAAAAGAGTTCTCTAAGGTTAGGTAGTTGTGCCAAACTAGCACCTCGTTATTGTGGTCCTTTTGAAATACTGTCCAGGATCGGATAGGTAGCCTATCGGTTAGCTTTACCACCAAATTTAAGAGTTCACAATGTTTTGCACATTTTTGTATTAAATAAATATGTGCATGATGCTACTCATGTTATTAACTGGAATGATGTGTAGGTGGAACCTGAAGGATTTTTTTGGTGGAACCAGACTATATCCTCAAGCAGAGGGAGATCTCACTTCGAAACCGCACCATGGGTCAAGTGATGGTGCAATGGAAGCACCTTAGTCCAGAGGAATCCACCTAGGAATTGGAAAGTCATCTATGGGATGCATATCCAATTCTATTTCAGGGGAACTCTGAGGAGGAGGAATAAATAACATCGAGGATGATGTTATAATTTAAGGCGGTGTGTATGTCACATGCCCCAATTTGCAAAAATAGTTTTATAATATTTGAGGAACATTGTGCTAAATTTTATGCTAAGTTGTAATTGATGATCCAGTGGGGTCAAGAATATTTAATGTAAATTCAGAATATTTTATTTATAAATAAATAAATGAGAAGACAAGAGCTTAGGGAAGTTGTTAAAAGAGTGTTTACTTGTTAATTGGTGGAGGAGACTGGGTGGAGACCAAACTGAAAAGTGGCAGCATCCTCAAACCACTTCCAACTATTATAGGTGGCAACTTCCCTATATTTGTGGTCATGATTCCCAAGAAAGTGGAATTAGAGCAGGTGGGTCATTTAATGAAAACTAACCCAGAAGACCTAGGCATCTCTATAAAATTTCCCATTGAAGAGAGTTGAGGCTCCTCATTCTAGAGAAGTGATCATTCAGGGTTAATGAATTTACTCAAGATAAATTTAATGGAGGGGAGTCTAGAGTGTGTTTGAGGGGTTAACTGCTAAGATTGATCTAGTTGCAGCTTCTAAGCTGAAGATCATACTGCTGAGAGCATATTTTTTTTATTACTAAGGTAATTGGACCAGTCAGGTGACATAGGTCTTACAGTTGCATTCTCCACCAAGTTCTCAGCCAAGAAGACCACAAACAAGCTCGGGGGTCCTGAGGAAGCATTGTCTGAGCACTCTCAAGGAGTTTGGTTGGGAGGAGCACCCTCCTTAAGTTATTATCATCTTGTCCTCAACAGGTTCTATTTTATTTTATTGTCTTCAGTTAAGTAATTCATAGTTTATCTACTACATGCATGTTATTATTTTAGCGTTTATGAATGAAAAGTAACTGAGTAATGTTAGATTCAGTAAAATTATAGATTACAAAGGAAATAGAAATGTTTATGTAAATAGTGAAACATATAGAATTAAAATATCCAAGCTGTGTTTTTCCACACTTGAACTCAAGTCGTACTCTAGCACAGTTGGATTTCTTAGGTAAATGTAATCATTCTTTTATTTCAAATGAAATCATTAGATAGATTTTACTTCATTGTTTATGAATTTCACTAAATAACAGTGCTATGTATTGTCTGCATTTATTCACTTCAGCCAACTAAATAGAAAAATAGGTATAAAAGAGAATAGAAAATATTATTATTATTCCAGTATTAGTATACTGATAAAAATATCGATATTATAGTTAACAGAAGTAAAGTAAGTAAATTAACTTTTAAAAACCATGTGAAAAGGAAATAGTAAAATAGTTTATAAACATTGACATCACAGACAAGTGTGTGCTTTATCCAAGACCAAAGGATTCTTTTATAATCGTTTTTATATTACAAAAGTTACTGAAAGATAACAATACCCTAGTTTCGAGTATGCTGCACTAAACCCTAAGTATTTCTTAACTATGATTTAGAAGAAAAAACTGTAAAATTATTTAGGATTTCTTCTTTAACAAAGCCAGTATCAAACTTATAACTGTAAGTCACTTCATCATTCATTATTCTATTTTTTTTTAAACAGAGTCAAGAATACTATAAGTAGAAACAAGGATTTCATAAATTGTAGGGTTTTACAGTAATTATTTTTAAGCCGAGTTCTAGAAATTAAACAATATCTCTTAAATAGATCTTTAAATTTATTATAATACAGAGCATTAATAAATGCAATACATATGTAAATCATGAACAAAATAAACCAATAATAGTTAACCATTCGTATATATAAATCCTTGATCAAAGGTAGGCTAATAGCCTGTAGAATCGAAGGGTCAAAACCCAAGCCTGCTAGTTAAACCAAATATGCACAAAAATCTTTTATATTAAACTGTAACAAAATAAATTACTGGTAGGATAAGTAAACCCAATTCATTTTATAACTCAATTGTTCCACAGTCTTCATTTCTTGAAGTTCAAATGTAAAAAGGAAAACTGAAGCAACGCGAGACAGAGGTCACTTAGCATCTCTGAGCTCAAAGGAAGCTCTTTATAGATCTTAAACAACAGCGTTTACATCACTTAATCCATAAGGCTGAAAATGCATAACAAAAGACCACATATACATCACGGCTTCAAGAGCCTGTGTTACCCAGCGAAGTATCACGAGGGTTTTTAAATAAAACATGGGTAATAATCAACAAACTAAAAATCATAACCAACAGAGAATATGAATCCATGTTTCCAACCATAGGAACCTTCATCCAACAACCCAAACCACAAGCAGGGAGAACCCTCGACAAGACCAGGTCTTACCAGTTGGAAGCCCACGAAGTTAAATTGGTGCACGAGCTTGCTTTCTAGCCTTAGCCTGGAGCTGTTAGCAGGAGCCTACAAGAACATAAATTCAAACAATAATTAAACTCTACTCATAATTTATTAAAGCCCTAAATTTTTAAATCGTTTGACAAAAGGAATTCGAGTAGGGTAAAAATGTATACTTGTGAACAAGAAGAAATTGGAGCCGAGAAGAAACAGTCACACAGCTCGAATGCACTAAACCAAGAAGCAAGAAAACCTTAAGCCAACTCTGTGACAGAGACAACAAAGAGACATTCTCAAGTTTCACGATGCCAAGGTAAGGAATGAGCATTCACAAGGGTAAAACCATTTACAGGCTTCGAGCTACTTGGAGAAGCCTTTAACCACTCACATAGTGTTTTCCTTACTCACAAGAGAAACCAAAACACCAACCACAATACCAAAAATCACTTTTCAAAGTAAATCAGGCTACAGAGCCAACGAATAAGGAAGTTGCAGGCCTCTCATGGCTGCAAGGACTCGCAGCGTAGCTTGCTGGAGGAAAAACCCTTGGACCATAATACAAAGGAGTAGGATTACAACGTTTTAAGTCAACCAATGTATGGAGGAGGTTTTTCCACACTCCCTTCCAAAAATCTCACCAAGTTTGGGTCAAGTTCTAATGTCAGCGCTGCAAAATAGATTTTAAAACTGATCATTACCAAGAATAAAAATTATGCTATCGACTATATTATAATAGTTCATATGATTGCCAATAATGAAAATCATGCCATCGATATTAGTATACCTTGGAAACTAGTATAGTGATGTATTCAAAAATTATAATGTATATTTCCATTAGTGTCGACTACATTATAGTAGTTGATAGGTAGTAAAACTACCTTAGGTTACAAGTTAATATATTTGTTATAGCCTAATATTGATAAACTATAAATCAACATAGTATTATAATATTGCAATAACAATTGTATCATGGTTATAATCTAAAGAATTTGAATACAGCTTGTCTACTAGCTGTTCAAGAAGATATTCATACTTCACTAGTAGAAAATGAGAGATTAGTGACCAAAAAAATGAGCAAAATCCACATATCAATGACCACTTTTGGTTTGGCGATCGCTGGTGGCTAATTTACGGTCTTTTATTACGCGACCAAAATTGGTCATTTTCATTTTGGTCATTTATAGCTTCTCAGTTGGTCATTAATTTGGTCATATATTTGGTCATTAATTTAGTCATATAATTGAATCAATGACCAAATATATGACCACATTTATGACCAAATTAATGACCTCATAACAAACTAGAATATGACTAAATTTGGTCATGTAATAAAAGGATGTAAATTAGCCACCAAAACTTTTTTTTGGTCATTGATATACGAATTTTGGTCCTTTTTTTGGTCATTTATATCTCATTGTTTGATTACATATCTCTCAATTTTTGGTCATTTTATATGTGAATTTTGGTCATTAATCTCATTTATTGGTCACTAATTTAGTCGTTTTTAGTCGTTTTATGTGTGCTTATTATATTTTAGTAGTTTTAATGGTGTCCATTATTAATCAATATAAATTTTTAATATAATATTATGTTTAAATTAAAAAATGAATCGTACATTATTTATTATCATTTAATACACATGTGAATTATGGAATGTCACATTAATTAGTTAATTACAACACTTATAAATAATATAAAGTACAACCATATAAGTTTTAAATCACGCAAATTATATTATATGAAATGTCAAGTATTATAATAAATATGAGTTTTCTAAAAAACTATCTCCATATAACTTTACATGAAAATCATATAGTACATTGATGACTTTTCAAAATATTACAATGGCTAAACCATCCCACTTGTACTTGGCTGCTAAGCCATACTTAGATCTCGCGGCAGCTTCAAAACCATACTTAGATCCCCCGATAGCTTCAAAAATAAGCTCTTCATACTCAATGGAAAAGTCTTACCAATAGGTTCTTCATACTCAATGGCCCACTTTTTGAGCTTTCTATCTGTGCACGTGCTTCTATATCCGCACTCCACATGCTTCTAAGCTTTCTGAGCTTTATATCTACACATGTGCTTTTGTATCCGCACTGCAAAAACCTCTCTCCTCATGTTGTTATAAAGCTTGCGAGTAAAATTACCTACAAACAACACATGTTAAGCAATAAATTTTGTTGCTCGCTAAAAAGAGTAAACAAATAACTAAAAAATGTACATAGTAATTCCACAATATTTAAAATGGCAAGAAAAACAATTCCAACAAACAACAGGTGTACTCATAATGCATAAACATTTAGAACCAACAAACCTACAAATACATGAACATGTAATATCTCTCAATAAGGCCTGAAGATCAATGACAACATTGCGCAAAGCAAGAAATTCTTCCCGAGCAATATATGAACAAACTTTGCACTGAATTATTTTTGCCGAATTTCTCAATACCTCAATTCTTCTAACATCTAATTCAGCCATTTGACCCGCTTTGAGGAAAACCTTGGTTGTTTTCCCTATCTGAATAGTAAAGGCAATTTTAGGTTATTTTTATTAGCATGTTAACTGAATAAAACAACCTTATAACTTTTAGCTTCTTGGGGAAGCATATAAATCATGATCCCAAGCTCATTACATATTTGGATGTTGAAAACACCATTTGTCAAAGCACGCTCATAATAATCTGCATAAGCCATTACTTTGGTCCAACGAAACAAGTAACAAGCAACCTGCACTTGGCAAAGAAGAAAGAAATTAGCTAATCAATAAATATGTAAATATATACACAAATACATACAAATGGTGTGTTTCAGTAATGTGTTCAAATATAGGTGACAATGCTTGTCTTCAAGGCTAAATGCATTAACTTCAATATCTAGATATGGTTATCAGATTTATGGTTGATCGCATATCAATATGACAAAGATTTCAAATGATTTTAGCATGCTCCAAGCAATCAAAAAATGTGTTTCTTCTATGCCCTTGCAAGTGATAGTGACAACAACATATACATCAATAAACAAGTTAGAATCCTGATTTTAATTCAATGTACCAATCTGAATTACTATGACAATGATTAGAAAACTTTTTAAGGTATATCACTGTCAAAAAGTGTATTGTGTAGTTATCCCAATGTATGCCTTATATATATCAGACCTGAAGATATGATTGAGATTAGTGTTTAGAACATGACATGCTTTGTGTCAATGATAATGATTTCTTTCTCATATAAAGGGTTGTCAAACAAAAAAACTTTCAGTAATAGGAAATTGTGAATGTAGCTATCATAAATGTCATCTTCAGCAATCCTAAAGAGTTTAGAACAGACTATACCAGAAATAATGTCAATAGTGCATAACAAAATCAATCTCTTCTCTCTATAATGTTTTCTTGAGTGAAAGCTGAAAACCTACTGTTTTGGCCATCTGTTCTGATCAAGCTTTTACTGGAATTATTTTTGAAACATTTTGACAAGGAAATAATCTTTATTCTTTATTATTGTGCCCTACTGCAAAAGTTATGTGTAGTGTCTCTTATTTTGATACAGTGCGCATTTTGTTATTGCAGAACAGACAAGTTTTGGTCATCAATTCTTACTTTTTCCAAACTTTGCAGTTTTTTCATTGCTCTGTTTCCTAGACATTTGAGCTTGCAGTGTGTTGGTGTGTTTTTACCTTGTGGGTTTCTTTTTACCTTGCAATGTAGGAACTTATGTGTCTGGCTTGCATTTTATGCACATTAATCTAACTGAGAACTTGATCTATAACCATTGAATCTAATTGCATTGGGTTTTATAGTAGAAGAAGGAACTGCAAAGAGAGGAACATGGGAAAGCTAAAAATATAAGTCAGAGAAGAACAGTTATGTTGTTGGATCCAGCTGGTGGAAAGGTGGGGTTACTGAAGTTATAAACTTGTCTCATGTTCATTCTCTCTAGCATATTTCAGTGGGGTGTATTTACCAAATAAAAAAGGTAGAAATTTGTAGTCCAAAAGGAAGGCCATGCTGAAGTAGAGATAGAATTGTAAGATTTTTCTAAGATTCTATCAAACTTTGAATAAGCTATTAGATTAGATATGCTAGAATGACTCAATTCATGTAAAGTAGCTATTATCTCTATTCTTAAATTTTTCCTTTCAGAATGAAAAGAAATAATGGTCAAAAATTAATTGAGAATCTTATTAATGTAGAGTGAGACATTTTAAGAACTCCTTGACAAAAGTTTTTGGTGTTAAATAATCTGGATTTTGGTGCCTTGATATGTCAACAATTGTAGCACTCGACTTGATTTCTCAAAGTTAGGAGGATATTCCTAGAGTCTTTTAAAACTATATGTGAGCATTTGCTACCCATATGTCTTCTTGTACTTGTTATTTTTCTAGACTTTTCCAGTTCTATTGCTTGATTACAACTTAATGAAAATATGTTTCCTTGATGACTGTCTTTATTTTCCTAATTTAAGATCCTTCCCTTTTATTCCTAATAAAAAATAATATTATTTATATATCATTGTCTGAGCAGGTGATAGCATGTTCAGCATAGGAAACTTGGATTTCCATCTATCCCTCAATTCCTTCAGAAGGTTCACAAGAAAGAAAACCTAGAGCCTAGTAGTACTCTTCCTATCAATCCCCACAGATTCATACTGTTAATAACATCTTGTTGGAAACACAACCATACAGAAACAGTAATCCCTTAATCCTGATTCCTAACAACAGGCTCTGTGCTGAAAATTTTGTTCACAAATTATAAAACTCCTTTCCATGTTGATAGATTTTATGTGTCCTCCGCAGGATCCCTTGGCTACTGATTTGTTGCCCCACATCCATGATTCCTTTTGTGCAAGGTGTTGAAGTGCTTTAGCAACCTTGGACTCAAAATGTGTCACCTTTGTTGAAAATCATTTTTTTCATATTGTTGGTATCTCCTTGAATATGATGGAGGCATGTGTAATAAATATACTTAGATAATTAAACCTATTTAATCAGTAGGGATGTCCTCCCAATGGTCATATCCCTTCTTACATACATGTTTCAATGACTGTCCATAGGATGCTATTTCCAATCAAAAGGAGGTGAAATGTAATTGCCCAGCACAAGATATTTTGCAGCCAGGGGAATAGCCATAATGACTGTCCCAAACAAGGTGATTTTCAGCCCTCAATTAGTAGACAACTAGGACTGTCAAACTATAATAATTTCCAACCAAACAATGAATGTCCAAAATGACAAATTCTAGCTCCTACAGTGACTATGAATTGATGTTATCTTAGACTTTCAATAGGTAAGTATGTTTGTAGTTTCAGAGGGGTTGGGAGTTGCCTTTAGGATGCGGCTTAAGTAGCAACGTTAGGGAAAGATAAGGAAGGGTGTTAAGGTAACAAATTAATAGACTATTAGGAAATTATTTCAAGGTTGTTTCAGGCTTAGGTTGAGATAGGTTTCTCACACCCGGAATGGTTTTTCAAACACCTTCATGTAATCATACACATGACTGTCATCCTCTGTTATATTGCTGTTGGGACAATATGGCTTGATATCAACACAATATTCATCACTCTAATACCAAAGGTAAATGCTCCTCAATCATTTGATCAATTACGTATGATTTCACTTTGCAATAGTGTGTATAAAGTTTAAATTCATTTCCAGCATCATTGCAACTAGAATCAAGCCCCATCTTTCTAAACATATCTCAAGAGAAAAGATGGGTTTCCTACTTAAGAGGGACATTAAATATGCCATAGGGACAGCCCGAATAGTCCTTCACTTTGTCAAGGCAACAAATGGACTTTGATTACAAAGATAGACATTTCCAAAGCATTTAAGAAAGTTAACTAGCTCCACCTCAGACTCCTAATTCTTCAGGTGTGATTTCACTGGTGTTTCATTAAGATGGATGGAGGGCTGGTTTTCCCCAGCCACTTTTTCTATTCTAGTTAATGGCTCAGGTTCGCACTTTTTTATTGCCTCTAGAAGAGTCATGAAAGGTTGTCCCCTTTCTCCACTATTATTCCTTCTAGTCATTGAAGTGCTTTGTAAACTGATACATGCAAAGGCCTCTGATGGGCTACAAGTGAGTTATTTGGAGCACTGAGCTCTATTTTTTGAATCAAGTTTTTGTAAGCAAATTCTAGAGGTAGATCAGTCATGTTCTGAAAATGAGCAATCTAGTTGAGGGTTTTGTTATTTGTTTTGATGTGTGTTCCAGAGCTCTGTTACAAAGTTTTGTAGCCTATTTGTCACTAATTATCCTCACCGGATAGTCAGTTTGTCATTAATTATCCTCACTGGAAAGGCAGTGCGTTTAACATGAAAATACTCTATAAATGTCATTCTTTATGCATGATTGAAGATGCCAATTCTAAAAACCAGAGAGCGGATATACGAATATTCTTACAATTCAGTGAGACTTTGTAGGTCGTTGATCTTGGACAGAACTGTACCATTTAAAAAGTTTCTGTCAAGCCTCCTGTATCCATACATAGCAAATAAAGTAAGACAAAATTTGTTTTACATTTAAATCATTTTACTTGGTATTTAAAGCTATGCATAATCTAAAAAACAATGCATCAGTACAAGGTGTGATGGAAAATTTGATACTCACAAGGCCTACAAGGTTTGTACAAGTCCAAGAGTAGAGGGGATCTCTCCAGTAAAGCTATTGCTATGAAGAAATTTGGCATATAAAAAAATATGAACAGTCATTGATCTCTCTAACCCATATTCACCATTCCAAACTTAGAAAGATACATATCTGTTTCACTTACACGTGAAGTAGTATCATACTCGAGTTGAAAAGATTGGGTGGAATGGAACCTGTAAGCTTGTTTTGGCTTAGATGGATTGAATAACGGGAAACAATAAGAAATTCATCAGTAATTTCTCCATTAATGGGAACTAAATAAACCAAAAACATTCCATATTTCTTACAAGTGTTGTGCAACAACAAGTCTGTCTAATCCAAGTTGGCTTGCATTGGAGACCGGGAGAGTTCCAATAAGTTAGTTTTCTGCAAGATCTAGCAAGTTGACCTTAACTAAATTACCCAATGAGGCAGGAATTGGACCACTAAGGTTATTGGAACTCAAAGCCCTGACAGAAAAAAAAATATAACATGAGATTTATTAATGGTACACTGATAATCTTACAAAAACTCAAGATTAACCAGGTTTCCTAATTCATATGGGATGTTTCCACTAAAATTACACCCGATCAGAACCCTGATCAGTCCACAAATTAACTATTAGATTGCAATCCGAGCATGATATATATCAATATTACACAAAATTTCAATATAAATTTGTGCCACTGCTTCAAAACATATGATGAGTTAGGGTTAGTATATACTCACAATTTTTTCAGTTTAGTCAAGTTTCCCAAGGTCTGTGGAAGGCTTCCAATCAACTGCAAGTTGTATGACAAATCCCTGTGATACCTAAGGAATATATTCATGGATTAATGTATCAATACCTTAGTCTATAATATTAATTGTCAATACTCATTCATATATATAATCTATATACTTACAGTGTTTGAAGTTCAGTAAGATGATCGATATCGACTGGAATTTGTCCCTTAAGTCCCTTGGAAGGTAGTTGTCTAAACAATGATTATTGATTTTAAAACAAAGAGTCAAAACCAACACAAAATTTTAATCAAAACTACAAGCTTATTTGAGTTCTTATTCAAAATCACATACTTATTGAATTATTCAGTAAGGTACTCAACTCATTAATACATAATTGCCCAATAAGTTTATGAAGATTTGTAGCCAAGCACATATACAATGATATAGAAACTCAAATCAAACTAACTATAATATGGATCTTTATTCAAAATTATAGATAGGGTTATCAACCAAGATAACTACTTTGTTCTTATAAATTCAACCCCTGAAATATAAAATTAATGTAAAACAAAATCCCAAACATAAAGATATCTTGAAATTATAGTGACAATATATCTTGAAATTGTAGTAATAACATAAAATCCAAGGAGGGTATACTGACAGTGAATTTATCTGGCTAGAGCTTGTACAGGTGACTCCATCCCAATGAGAGTTGCAGGGATCAGAACCTTTCCAAGTTCTTGGCACCGTGTTTCCCCGTTCTATTTTCAGTGCATTGAGGATACTAACTACAGCAAGAAACCGAAATAAACATAAGGCAGTTTCGAGCTTTGATTAAGGTGTGTGATATCACAACCAAAATTTTAATTGTATAGAAAATAAAAATAATGAAAACTAGATATGAGAAAGAATCCATGGATTGCTAAGTAGGATCGGCTTGTGAGCTTACTCTTGTTGACGTTCATGAAGCCCAAAACTCCAAGGTATATGGAAAGAAGAAATACAGTAACACACTAAAAACATAGAGACATAATATAATCGCATATTTTCTACATTATATGAAACACACTAAAAAGAGAGCAACAAACTTTAAATAAGAATAG
Source organism: Pseudotsuga menziesii (assembly GCA_001517045.1). Classification (NCBI taxonomy): domain Eukaryota; kingdom Viridiplantae; phylum Streptophyta; class Pinopsida; order Pinales; family Pinaceae; genus Pseudotsuga; species Pseudotsuga menziesii. The sequence continues at coordinate 13,120 of LPNX011031883.1, read as the reverse complement.
GTTGGCTAGTTTGACTTTTTCCTCATTTTTCAACACAATCATTTATGGTGTGGGTCGTATCTTCTTTCATAAGTACAATCATACAAAAATCTACCAATGCATCATAACCATGTAAAAACTCTCCAAAATTTGCAAACCAATGAACTGTTGCACCTATGTATGTAGCTATGTTTGAAGAGTATTTGTTTGAGGAATTTTGTTTAAAACTTTGCTTAACATAGTCACCCCTTTTAAAAATCATCTTTCCAATTGCTGGACACTATTTACCATAGAAATTTTGATTTCTAGGTCTGCTGCTACCCAAAATGTAACAAGATCTGATGATTAGGCTGGTAATGATTAGGTTGGTCACTTACCAATACAAGTCCAATTGCAAAAAACAAATAGAATAGAAATTTCTTTACATTTAGATGTAATCCAAAATTCATATAGTTGAAAGTTTTTTAAATGAAATGTTGCAAAAAAAAAATTAAAAATATTTTTACATCAAAAATTGCAGGAAAATAGGGCACAAATCCAACTAGAAAAGCAAAGAGAATAAACATGAATCTAGATTCAGACGCAATTAAAAATTAGAAATATTTTTACATGGAATGTTGCAACAGAATGATCCAAAAATCCAAATGGAATAACAATGGACATGGACAATACTCTAGATTCAGATACAATTTAATTTTACCATGTAAACTGAAATGTAATTCCAGCTCATTGGGCCTGCTGGTAGTGGATTTGTATACTATTTTTCATGCCTTGGACACTTGTATCGTTTATATTTTCCCCAAGGTTCTAAATGAGTTTTGTTCATGGGAATTTTTGTTCTTAATCCATCGATTTTTTGGCATTATTATAGTGGCTTCTTAAGCAACCAATTTTTTCTTGTAGAATGTCATGTACATTTTTATGCTATCGGTAGCTAAAGGAGGAATTTTATTAAAACAAAAACAAAATCCATTCTAAAATATTTTCAAGGTTACCAAGAAGCATGTAAACATGCTACTTACATTCCAAGCAAGAACTCACTAAAGTGTGTATTCTATAGCTAGTTAGGCGAAAATATGCAACGCCTAAAAGCTTTATAATGAACCTACATCTACAGGCCTCTTAAAAATAAATTCATAAAAATTCTTTCCAGATGATACTTACAATGCATCAATGTTAACCTAAATTTGTACCAATTCCTTTCAAAAGATGGATTGTATCAACATGTATTAGAAAATGTTTGGACTGCATCAATGTGCATGGGCCACTCCATCAAGCTACAATGAGAATCTAATCCAAACAAGGCAAACTGTTCCAACCTCAAGAAGGGAGATATAAAAACTTCCATGTGATTTCCATGTACTTTGGAATTGGAAAAAAGGCATAAAGATCCTGAATCATTCAAGATAAGACATAACAACCTCTAAAAGTGAGATATGGGGAACGTGCAATACCATTGAAGGTCCATTTCAATTTCTTCTAATAAAATTGTATGTGGCATAAATGCAAAGAGTTTTGAAAAAATACAAATCTTTTTTTTCTTTAACATAAATTTTTAGAGTGTAGAGTAAACAGAAACAGATAACCAAAACAGAAACCGAAAACATAAAGTTTGTTTAAATTTTTCCTTAATGGCTCCAAACATCACAAGAAACATAATTCTTCAACATCAGTATTTAACATAGAGAATAAAACTTTGTTGCTTAGACAGTGCAACCATTTCAGATGCTTAGTCATTTAAAGAATTAAAATATGACTTTACCTGCCCAGCACATGTTCCAAAACTAGCCCTTTGCATGTTCTTTCCAAATGTGAAGAATGGACAACTGCAATTACAAAGGCGTTATTAGGATAGTGTTTTCAACTAGAAAATTGTTCTAGTCACAAATGACAAGTCTCAAATGGTGTGTTGAATTATTCATTTTCTAAAGGTTGGTGTGTTCAATTATGCATTTTATAAAGGTAAGCTAGTTACAAATTCTGAGCATCTTGAACCTTCCAACTTATTTCCTTCCCAGCCCCTCATTTAAATGACAGGTTTTCCAAAACATAAATGGATTCCTCAAATACAAGAACAACTCATACCCTGGGGAAAATTATAAGATATATGAAAATAAGAAAATGTATGTAAAATGATTTTAGTTTGACACAACATTTGATCTCTTTGGCATTTATTTTTGGAATCAAAGTGAAATTTACTTGTAATTCCCACCCCTTTTGTTGTTTCATTGAATTTCAAATTTCAATAGCCTTGCAAATAGGATATAGAACATTACCTCGAAACTTGACATATTCAAGGATTGAAAAGTGAGATCTATTTAAAAAGCTTATCAAATTTATAAATTGAATGTTTGACTTGAAGGTTTTTAAAATAAATCGGTAGTTCTTTCCAAGACATAAGAAGAGTACCTTAAAAGGACAACAAAATGTATCCTTCGATTAACCAGTTTAAAAAAAATCTAGATTGTTGTCTTTCAATTCTCAAGGCCCAAATAAACTACTGCCATTTAAACAATATTAACAACAATATAAGAAATTTCATCTGCCTTTCAATATAAATTTCCAAGGCTTAAAAAATGGTATGGTGTAACTACTCTATCTTAAATAACTAAAATATGCAATCGAATATTTATGTTACATGCCTTGTTAGCACGTTGGATCTCTCAATTGGTAAGAGCCGATGCTTTCTGTTAGATTTTATGGAATCCTAATTTGCAATGATGGTGGGAAAAAGATTTAGAATGCCACGACATAACAATAAATAGATTCTTCTGTAATTGAGGAAGAGATGCCTCTTAGAAATGCAAGATAACATGGGTATTGATGCCAATGTGGGGGTAGTAAGAGGTATAGGTAGCAAGTGGCAAGATATAATGATCCAATCATTTAGAAGACACTGCATGGCATAGTTAATCATGGTATTTCCATCTATCAGATTTCAATCATGGTGATAACAGTTGAATTAATTTCCACTAGGAACATAATTGGACAAGTTAAGTAGAAAAAATTATCAGCTGGCTTGCACATTAATGTGGCAGGATATCAATGATCCAATCATTGATAAGGAACTGCACAACATAGTTAATCATGGTATATTGTCCATCTATCATATTTCAATAAAGGTGATGGCAGTTGAATCAATTTCCACCAAGAACATAATTGGACAAGTTAAGTAGAGCAAATTATTAGCTAACATGCACATTAATGAAGGGGATGGGATGCCAAGATTGTTTGAGCTAATCATTATCTTACTTTCTCCCATTCAATCTGGAGAAACAATGAAACCCATCTACTCTCAAGGAAAAGGTAGAACATGGAAAATGGTATGGGATTTAAAAATTATGCCAAAGGGAGACTCAAAGCAAGCTGCCATGAGGATGGAATCAACTCCACTGAGAAGGACCGTAGAAAAGGAGGGAGAGATTTTATCCAGCATGAGTCAAAGAACAAAAACCAAGACATATGATCATCTATATTGAAATGTGAGCCGGTAACGTGCAAGCTTTCATGTTGTGCCATCCTTCACCACAATGGGAGAAACTGGAGGAGTGTAAATGTCAGGTAAAGATGTGAGAAAGGAAGAAAATGTCTAGGAGGAAGGAGGCCATTGGTGGTTTTCCCCAAAAGAGCTGAACCAGATGCAGGAATATTTTTTAGGACCTAGAGTGGTAGTCTGCAAATAAAGATATTTTGTGGGTCTTGGGAGCGACTTACTGGAGAGGAGATTTGTGCAATCTCCAAGTTGGGAAAGGAAAAGGCATCATAGGCATTGCACCACCAGATACGCTTGAGGAAACTGTGGAAGAAATACTGCAATCATTGGAAAACCACATGGCAATCCAGCCATTATTTATAGAGTATCTTCTTCACAAGCTTGAGGTTAGGAAGATTAAAGGTTTTAGCAGTGAGGAAATTGAAGTCTGGCAGGAAATGCAACATAAGTTCTCTACCTTCTTCAATTTGATATCATGTTCATGGAGTTAAACAATATGGTTTCTGTTCCTTTTTCTAAAGATATTTTATAGTCAAGACATAATTTTGCGATCTCCAAAGCTACTTTTTGTAAGACACAATACTGGCATCGCTAGATGTGTTGCAGGTAATCAATTTTTCATGATTTTAAGACATCATATCAGGCCAAGGACTGGTATACAGGCCCCAGGTATGAGAACATTGAGACATTATATGTCTAACAATAGTAGTGCTATAAGAATGCATACAAGCCACCCTATGTGAGTAATGAGCTAATCCCTTTTATGAATCCAAATAAGCGAAATAAGGGGATAATTCTTACCAAACTTAGTCCTACTATCTATAAAATAAAAACTATTTTTTACCTAAACAAATGACCCAAAGGATTGAGACCCTATGCCATGACCCAAATAAGAACCAAGCCAAAAATCAGGAAAACGTATTCTTTGCAAATACAAGTTCCAACATTAAAGACTGAAAAGAAACAGAGCCAAAAAAAATGCAATGATGTTCAGAGAAAAATGGTGTGGTCATTGCAACAATCCATCAGGCCACCCTCCCACGTTCTAAGCACTCCCCCGCCAGATTCTCGTCTTGGCAACCTCCGAAACTCAAACAACAAGTGTTTTCTTTGCATAGCTAGGGTTGCACAGAGGACAGCAAAATCAAGCACTGGCATTCCCTCTTTGGGGGAATCCAAGGCACAATCCTTATAACCAACACTAGGTCTTCCATCCTTACAATTTGCAGATCCCCCTTCATGTAAAACATTAACTACTACAAATTCACCTTTGATTTCCTCATCATGTGATCCTTTATAGGCTTTCTGGAGCTCCATGACTTTAAAAAATTAACAAATAAAAAAAACAGTGCATAAAGATTTCACCTTCCTTTACAACTCACACTTGGACAAAGTTATATTCAAAGGATTCTGTGCAAAGCTTTAAATAAATTGATATTTCACCAGCCTTTACAACTCAAGGTCATGAAAACAATCCATTCAAATCTTTTCTAAGCAGTACTTTAATTGTAAGGATATTTCACCACCCTTTACAACTCATAGCTTCCCAAATTTCCATTCAATGGTTTTCTTTCCAAAGCTTATAAATGCTTTCTCATAGTACCTCTATTTGCATACTTAGACCGGAAAAACACTACAAATATTGCCCCAAAAATTCCCATCCAAAGATTTTCCAAATAGAGCTTCTATATATTTGTTCTTCTCATCTCTACTCACAAACATGTTAAGCAAATACTACAAATCTTTGAAGAAAACATTGCATCTTGTTTGCATATCAGCACTCAGCAATGAGCCTTGAAGAAAAGTTTGAATAGTCCTATGAGATGTTTCCAGTGAGAAAATTGTGATTATCCCACGACACCTCTAGTTTATATGGAATCAAGATTGCTCTACATTGACATGGTTAAGATAATATATGTCTTCAGCAGCTTCAAACCACTTCAGAACTTCAAAAATGAAGGACAAATACAATCAGCTCTTATGGGTTCATAACGAGACCTGGTGACATTTCAAACGCTGTAGAATGGATGGAGTAAGGTGTTCTTCATTGGTTCATGTCCCAATGTCAGCCAGTCAAATGCCATATATCAATAAGTGAAGCAGTCGATGGACCCAATGATGTTTTCAGGATTGAAGAACACTTTGACAGCAAGAGGTTTTTATTTATTTACAACCTATGATATTTTCCCACAGTGGTGGCTTATATCCTCATTTATGGGATGTTGTAATATCATTTCAAATCTATTTGGAACTTAAAACAACATCCTGAAATGATTTATCGCTGTATTGAAGCAAAAGATGAAATATTTAAGCAATGGAATCTTATGGATGTTAAAGGAGCAGTGGTATTATGGCAGTAGCATCATGTCTAGATTAGGCAGGCTCATTCCTACAGGAACCTGTGGAAAATGGAAGAAATTTATGAAAGGTCGTGACACCAAACCAGATGCATATGGCATTGAAACAATGTGAGCAACTGACCTGAAACAGTCAAACAATGAAATTTATGTTGACCTTGTAGAGGAATTATCGGCAGGGATGGATTTCTTGTGAAGTGTGAAATCTATGGCTTGATGCAGCAAACTGGAACAGGAAAGACTCTAGCATTTTTTTATCAATTTCTATATGTTAGAAAGTAATCAATTACAGTTATGCGTTGCAGCTTCCAGCAAATTGAGGTGGTTGTAAAAAGTAAAAAATGCCTCCTTTGACCCAAGATCAAAGGAGATCTCCCATTATTGTGCTGGTTGTTTGTCCAACCTGTGAACTTGCTAGCCAAAATGCTGCAGATACTAATACATTGTTGAGATACCATTCTAATATTGGAATCAGATAGTCATCAGGAGCACCAGATTACATGTGTAGTGAAAATGGATTGAAAGTGCTCATTCTGGATGAAGCTGACCACTTGTTGGATCTGGCATTTTTTAAATGCAGATAATTCAAGTTGAAATCAAGCTAACAAAGAACAATGAAAAACTTGATGCGGACAAAAAAATAAGACACACCCCTGTTGACATAAAGCAAGAGTGATGGACATTATAGTGCAACATAAGCAAGGAGAACTGATAGGGAGCAACCAAAGATTGAATTTATTATTGTCCTATGTTTTATTTGATTAATGGGTTATCAAGGCCAATCATTGTCAAACTGTTTATGGCATTTGGAATTTGTAACCAAGTTGAATCAAATTTATATGGATGATATAATTGGGCATATGGTTGTAAGACCAATTCAAATTGCATCTTGTTTGCATATCAACACTCTGAAAAAGTAAGAATATGCTCCATATCTCCAAGGCTAGTAAATAATGTGCAAGAAGAAAACAATGAACCATTAAGTGCACTTGGATCTGGAAAAATAAATGAAATTGGCCATAAGCTATTACTAAAAACATCAACCAGATATGACAGTTCCCAGTGGTACTCCAACATTTAACACAATCTATGCTTTGCAATTGTTTGCAGAATGTTGGATTCACAACCATTAGGATTCGAAGATCATAATATAAATAATAAAATATGACAACAAATATCAAAAAGGTGATGGGATAAAATCCATTTGCAACACAGTTTCTATGTGAAGCTCACAGCTAACACACATCTAGAGAGATTAATTATGATTTGGCCCTGTTGGCAGTTGTCTCAGCGATACATTTGAAGTTTGAACAGCTCGTCATTTAATAGATTTACCATAGCAATTCAAAGAGAATTGATAGGAATTCATCTATATTTTAATGTAAATGTCTGCTACTAACAAATCAAATGTTTTTGGGTTTGGAAAGTAGACCAACATAGCAATCTTTTTAGTAAAAAAATACCATCTTCAACTTGTTCTTGCACAAAAGCCTCTTTGTTATAATTGCTTTTAGATGGCATAGATTGGTGGCTTTTAGATGGCATCTTCATCCATTTCCCTTTCTTCTCCCAACAGTTTGGTGGCCCTTCCTCAATATTATTATATAACAAATAGTACATTTCTTAATAAGGAAAAAAGTAGTATATTTTATTTTTATACCCATTGAAATCCTGGATTAATTTTGCAGCATCATCGCACCTTGTGACAGAAAGTTAAAAAAGAAGCATGATTCCGTAACTAATATACCAGATGAATATTTTTTAAAGGATTCACTTCGAAACAACTTATGAATAAATGTGCTATAAAATAATGCCTAGGACTCCAATATTATTAGTACCAAGCCCATTGTTTGGTTAACATGAAATTATTTTGTGTTTGTCACTTTGGGAGTGCTTCATTGTATAACTAGATCAATATATGACACATAAAACAACTGAAAATCATCTTACTATTTTTATCATATGGAGGATTCTCACCATCTAAATGACATTGGCGGTGGTGATTATCTCTATCACAATAATCTGAATGGCCCACAACCCCATACCACCATCCTGCCAAGCAAAAGGAGTAACATTATATGAGAAATTGTTTCAAAGAAAATACTCATCATGTATTCTCCAAGCATAAGAGGATATCAATTGAAGCATGAAAAAATTACTTACCTGTCAAGTTGACTATGACTACGGATCAACATAAGAATAATTACAACTATAATAAAACAACTACTTGTGCATAAGATCCAAGACTTTCGTCCATAAAAAGTACGAGGCTACATGTACTATATGGAAATTCCTTCTTCCTTCTGCACTGTATCTCGACATTATCTCCAAGACATAGGTCATTCAAACAATTAGATGGGTGAATATCATGGGCAGGAGTGTCCAGTGGAGGTGCTCATAGCCTCTCCCACTATAATTCTTCCTCAATGACAACTGTTTGATGACCATGTGGTGGATACCTACAAAGGAAACCCTTAAATTTTGATGCATTTATGCAAATATTTCCTACAAGCGGTACCCTATAAAGTAAACTAGAATTAATAGTCAACAACAGAATTTTGAAGTGAGGTCCATATAGCTTATATGTTAAGTGGAAAATTGGAGCGCTTACTACAATGTTAACCCAGGTTCAAACTTCAAAACCTGGCAAGTGTACTCCCCTGGTCCGTGATAATGCATTCACCCAATCATTTTGAGGTCTGGGTAGTGTTAATGTGGCAATACTGGTTATGTGCTAGTGTAAAACAACTGTTAATGTTGTTCACCTTGCTAATGCAGTCATAGCCCCTCAATTGCCGCTTTATAGCTGAATATTTTCAAGATGTAATGCTGACATTGAATGAAGAAACATACCCTCTCCAGGGTTTATGTGCCATTATCCTTTATGTTCATTAGTAAGAAGTAAAACGCAATTTCCTCTTTGTAGATGAAGATATTCAGGATGTAATGCTAATATTGAATGACGGAACATACCCTCTCCAGGTTTATGTCCATTATCCTTTATGTTCAATAGTCAAAAGTAAAACACAAGCAAATGAGAACCAATGAAGTTGACCACAGAAATGAAGCGATGGGTATTGCAAAAGAAGAGAGTGTACACAAGCCATGGCATTTTATATGTTGCTAGTACTAAGAAATAAATTGTAGTTCGATCCTTCCATGATTTAACAAGTTTTAAGAAAAATGCCATTTCGAAGAGTGTGAATATAATGAATACTTAACATACCTAGCCTGGAAAGTGTCGGTTCTGCAATCATAACTGAGCTCTACGTCATAACATGATAGCATAAACCCAACATGTCCATGCTGCACAGAATTAAGTCAGCATGAATCAGGGCAACTCATATATCATTCTAATAACTGTATGTGGCCTTTTTTTTTTAAACCCACTACATATTCATAAACCATTGAAATCAAGCTAACTTCAATGAAATCTAGCCAAAATTACAATTATGTCCGTCATTATTCTTGGGAAAATTTAAAAAGGCATGCGACTCTTTGTACAGGTGACCAAGTTTCACAAGAAATATACATTGACCTTTTAATTTTATAAGATAACTAGAAACATGTGACTTGTATTTTTATTAATTTATCAAGCAACCAGCAACATATTGTCATACAATACTAGCCATAAGAATTCTTTGCTTCAAGCCAAGAGGTTATTTATTGAACATTGATACCTACCTCACGATTGCACACCTGAGTTGGAAACCCAAATTTCCCACTTTCTAGTGCCAAATACCATGCCATCACTGAATCACATGGTGGGCCACTTTTACCTTCTTTGTTAATCTCTGGTTGTAATCTCAACCATGAAAAATTGCCAAATGCAAGACAGGGACCTCAACCATCCATTGGCTTTGCAACCATCTAATGTCCCTGTCTCCTTATTCATTGCAACAGTCCGTTGCCATTCATGGCAGGCTGCAGGACCAATAACCTTTCCCCATTTTTCTTTCAAAGAAGGATCTCACAGGTAATTGCTCCTACACCTCTCCCTTAGATCCGTACAAACCCCTGCCATGTTACATATGCTGGAAGGTGAAAGCCTGCTCAATATGCCCTCCAGTGCCAATTTAGGTAGATCTCAAATAGAAAATCCTTTTACTTCTTCTATATTTTCCACCTTTGAACACATTTTCTCTTCAAACCCATTGAAGAATAAACCTTTACCAAGCTCATGTTTCTGATAAAATCCAAAAGTAGTTGCCACAATCCCACACCTAATGCAACTGGAAAAACATTCATCTCATAATTAGGCCATCCCTTGACAAAATATGGAATTTCAATAGTCTAAAAAGGCTTGGTCAAGGCATTCACAATTCTGGGACCTTGGCTTGCTTGGAAAGTTGGCAATGAACTTAAAGTGAGGGCAGGTGACAATCCATGGATAGGTTGTTGTCAAGTTTTTTATAGATGTACTTTTAGAAAGAATGGCATGAATGATGAAAAGGACAATAAATCTTTAGCAGATGCATCCATCCAAGCAACTTAGGGAGTATGGCTACAGTATTGGAAATCTACAGTTGGTTTAAAATTGTAGGGAGATCTTGCTACAAAATGGCTTCCTTATGTTTCCCTTTTAAAAGACAGTGCGATATTTATAAAAGAAACAGATGATGAGTTAAAGTGGTCTTGGAACAAATCAAATGGAGTTTTAACTGCAAAGTTAGGATATGAAGCAAAATGTTGAGAAGAACAAATTTGGGAAAGAGAGTGGTAGGATGAAATCTGGAGTTTAGAAAGTCCATTAAGAACAAGAAATTTTCTGTTGTGAGCTTTTGCTGCCAAAATGTTAACCCGAGATAAAAGGAAAAAGAGGAATTGGATCAGATCTAGTTGGTGTACGCTGAGTAAAAAATATAATGAGACAGTTAATCATCTCCTTGGTAGTTGTTCTTTTACTGTCTTTGTATGAAAGGAAATTATAAATATAAAAGCCATAAATGTATCTCATCAATGGGAACAATCTACATTACTAGAATATTTTAAAGCCTGGTGTACAAACAGCTCAGTTCAGACACATAAAGCATTGCCTTGGTTTAAACTTTGGAGTGTTAGGTAGAGAGAAATAAATGTATTTTCCAAGGTAAATAATTGACTGTAGGATTGGTTTCACATCAAATCAGATTGGCATATGGAGAAATTTGGATGCCTCACCTAAAAAAAAATCAAGAAGGATTTTAGACCCAATTATAGATTTCACAAAATATTGGGTTTACTTTGATGGTGCTTGTCAAGGAACACCTGGTAAGTGTGGGGCAGGGGTACTGCTTTACTAGACAATGTCTCAATTCTTTGCTTGGAAGTATATGGAGAAGGGGAAGGAACAAATAATAGAGCTGATACATATGCTCTGTGGATGCTTTTGAAAGCAGCAGTTGAAAAAGGGATCATAACATTATAGGCGGTAGGTGATTCAAAACTCTTGATAGACTGGGAAAATGGACGTAGCCAAATTTCAAACTTGAACTTGAATCCTATCCTAGAACTGATCTTGGAGTTAAAAATAACTTTGAAGAAATATCCTTTGCACATATATACAGGGAATTCAATATAGAAGCAGATCTTCTCTCAAAGGAATCCTTAACAATGCAAGAAATGTTACTGGAAAAACAGGTATTTAAGCAAGAAAGATTACTGGAAAAATAGGTATTTAAGGGAGAAACTATAGTCTCAGTTTCTGCTAAGCCCTTATTTGACACATTGCAAGCTGTTGAGGGAGGGTGGTTTTTTATTTATGGTTAATGAAAAGTCAAAGTTTATGAATGTTTAGAAGTTATAATTTTTTCTAAGAACCTTGGAGGTTTTAATTTTTGGGATCTGGAAAAAAACTTACAATAGAAAAGGAGATGGTGTTCTTGACCATCTGAATATGAGTCAAAAGACCAGAAGAATGTATATTTTGATTTTTGCTTTAGAAATAGAAAATATAAGCTTTTTATCTTGGGAAAAAAAACTGTTGGATTTTCCTCTCCTGAATTTCCCTACCCTTCTGCAAAGATTTTTTCTTGTTGGGCATCCTTAGAATTTCCATCTCTAATAGGTTCTTGGCCTTTGTCTTCTGATAAAGTTCATGGAGCTCTTACTTCAAGTTGACTTTCACCCCAACTAGACCTTCTCTTTCTCCTTCTCTTAACTATTTGAAAACCATCTCAGTCCACCTCTAGTGAGTTTATTTTTCTCTCTCATAGGGATTACTATTGGGTTTAATTTCATCTTCTACTTTCCAAATCATTTTTGGGTAGGTTGTTATCAAATGGCCAATTTCCTAATAGATCCTACACTGAGAACGTGTGTTTTTATAGTCCAAAGTTTGGGCTCGTTGTACTCCATTACATTCAAGGATGATCTCATTTCGCTATCCTTTACTTAAGCTAGTTGTACATGTATTATTGCTTAATAGAAGAAGCTGCCATATTTCTTACTTTTGTAAACCCAATAAACTTACCTAAGGCCTTACCAATTTTCTCAATGACCTCGTCTTCCCATAAGGGAAAGGATAAAATGGGGACTCTCACCCAGAAAAACATGGAACATGGGTTTAATTATGGGAACCAAGTCACCAAGAAGAACCATCCCCACCCCAAATCGAGGACCCTTCTTCCATTACTCTCTTCATATCTTCAACTTCATTGTAACGAACTGTGAAAAACCCTGAAATATGGAATCTTACCAATGATTTTGTTGTCTAGTTGTCACTTATCCAGCTCATGAAATCATCACAGTTTGGCCAATATCTGTCAAAACAACAGATCAAGGCCTCATCTTTGAAGGCTTTCATGTTATTACAAACATATTTTGATGATACTTTTTGAACCTGGATAGAGCTTGATATCTCCATTATTAATATTCCAACATGAGACAAATTTTGGGGTTAATATTCGAGAAACATTGATTCATTGATAGATCTAACCACATCTTTAACTAATATCACTTAAAGAAGATAAGCACCTTTAATTGAAGAACCTGGATTAATACCCTCCAAAGATGGAACATTGGATGGAAACTTTGCAGCTGACTCCCATCTGGAAAAGGAGGGAATCTAACAGCCAAATTTTTCCTTCAAAGCAGCTAAGCCTTAGTGCAGGAAGGAAGGACTTGAGGCCAAGGAGGGCACCTTTGTCACCATAGACACTGATCTCCTATGGGTCATGCACAGCTTGCTCATTGGCATATAGAAGACAGTGACTAAAACACATATTTCATTAAATTTGGAATTATACAAGGGATCTAGAATTTAGAACTTCAACAAGATTGAGTTTTCAAAAAATGAAAAACCAAAAAATTA
>LPNX011031836.1:4864-36885 GCA_001517045.1 Pseudotsuga menziesii | reverse complement strand
ACGCTTATCCTACTCACCCATTTTATATTTTCAACATTTAATTACATCCATATTTTATATAACTATGGAACCAAATTCACCACATTCAGGTAGGGAAAATGTAAATCCATTCATTGCAAGCACTGCCATGGGTCGTCTTCTAGGTTCAGATAGTCATGATTGCCTCCATACCTTCTTTCCTTTTGATAAATGGGATGATGTATGCTCCTAACTGATGTGTGACAAGATAAATGGGATGATGTATGCTCCTAACCGATGTGCGACAAGCGGAATGCTTAAAGGCATTTGATCCCACATTGCATCGGCCCGCCTACAGCTACTAAACTTTGTTACTTTGCTTTGATTCCCCCGGCTCAGTTCGGATACTTCGATCGGAGCAGGCAAGAATTTAAACTAGAATAGATCCAACAAAACCTCTTCTCACATTATCCTTTTTCACAAAACTTTCATTTTATAGGATCCAAGGTAATATCAATCAAGGATACTCAAATGCAGTTTTCTATCTACATTTCAGGCGGAATGGATTCAATAGAAAAGTCATTCATTGCGTGAGAATACTATGTTTAGCTACTGGGCCGGGCTTTTCACTGCTACCTTTTTCTTGACTAGAAAATGGGAGGAGTGGCCCACGGAGCGGAGCTCCGCTCTTGGGGTGCCAAAGCGCCACCCTTCACGAGCAGCGCGAAAAAAAAATACCAAACATTCGTACCCAAGCCTCATGGTCATATGGCTAAATGAACAATAACTTGAGTTTTTGATTAATCGAAAGAGAAAAAAGTCAAATGGCAAGGAAGATACCAAATTCAAAATTCATTACTTGACAACAAAATAATAATATATGCCTAACAAAAATATATATAATTTTGAGTTCAAACTTTTGAAAACATACCAACGGCTCTCCAAAGCCTCCTCTGCTCCACTCATACGATTTCAGCAGGCCGAGCTCACGATTCAAGCTGACGTCTATGCGCTCATAGTCTGCTCATTTCTACTTTCCATCTAGGTTTCCATTGAAATCATAACATCTCAGCATTGGTCTAGTTTTCGATACACAGGAAGAATCGTAGATCACCGTATATTGCAAAGCTGAAATATGTTTGAACTATTTTCACAGGAATACGTGGTTTGCCCCTTCAAAATCTCCACAGGTTGGGCATTTACAGAATTCTCACTGTGAACATGACGACTGCTGAGGTAAAAACTCCCACTAGCCTCAACCGCTCCAGATTGGGTGCGTTCTCACCGGCATAGAGGGTTTTGAGACCCGATCTGGAGGCCAAGGTTCGAGTTGTCATAAGAGTAAGACCGTTTCTTCCAGTAGAGACCGAGGCGGAAAAAGGAAAGCCAAAGTCTTGCTTAACAATCACTAAGGCCAACGACCATTTGGAGAGAGAGGATACGCTTCATATTAAGGACATGAAAACCAGGTACTGGAAAATGGGAGGAGTGGCGCACGGAGTGGATTTCTGCTCTTGTGGTGCCAAAGCGCCACCCTTCATGAGAATCGCGCCGCTCGTGAAGGGTGGCACTTTGGCACCTCAAGAGCGGAGCTTCGCTCTGTGCGCCACTTCTCCCCTTGTTTTTATGCCTTTGTTTGAGCTCTAGCAGTTCTTGATCTTTCCTGCTTTTCTTGAAGATAAGGTTCCATATTGCGCAGGCAAGTATCTTTAGATCGATTGGAGAGAGAGCATGCTCCGCCCCTTCCTTATCGCAATTGTGCCTATTACCAGACCGCAAACGTGACATTCTTGTGGAACACTATTCAAGATGCTAGATGGGCAGACAACTAGCTTGGATTGGGGGCACACAACTAGCTTGGATTGGGGAGATCGAGGACAACACGTCTTCCTCAAAACATGCTCCTTCAACCACACCCTTTGTTAGTTAGTGTTCCCCTCTTATTGAGATGGATAAACAGAGGACTTCTTAATGAATGAGAAGAATGGGTAGAGTATGATACCCGCCTCTGCTATCCCTTGAATCTCTTTGCGAAACCTAACTAACTTCAAGCAGTTACGTTTCATTACTAAATCTCTCTTCTATGTATTTATGAAGTGAGCCCTCTTTTATATTTATGTATTTATTAATTTATGAGCCATTCATAGTTATTAATAAAAAAACAATCATGTAGTACCAACTATTATTCCTTGTATTATTTGCAGTTATGTTATATTTTTTTTAATTGAAGAATAAAAATAGCAAAGAGGATGTTACATCCTCTCATTACAAATATAAAACTTATATGGTTATTGAACGAAGATTAATTAACAATAAATAATAAACACACCCATTGTCAAATTCTTGTGATGTTCCATTCACATACTAAGAAACAACATTTATTGTGTATATACCTCAACGCATTGCATAAACAAGTAGCTACCTCTAATTCCCTTGTAAATCAATTAAAAGGTACTTCCAAGGAACAAAGATATCTTAAAAACTATTATAAATTACATAAAGATATCTCACCATTAAGATTTTGATTTACATTTCAAAACACATATCTCAAACTTTTCACAAATCATATTTCAATCATGTAGAATCTGGCAGTTTGAAAGCTATGTAATCTCATGAGGCATCACTCTTAAATTTACACAACCCCTAAGATCGAGAGACTTCAAATTTTGAAGTTCTCCTATTTGAGAAGGCAAGGCTTGTAGATTTTGACAAGAGTCAAGATTCAGTAACTGAATACATGAAAGATTACGTATCTCTTTAGATATCTCTTCAATTTGCATGGCGGTGAATATGAGACACTCAAGTTGTGTCAATTTCCACAAGGATGTTGGCAATGATTTTATTGGTAGATGTGAAAGATCCAATACCCTTAGCGGTGTGAAGTTGAGTAAAAATGCTTCTGGAATTTCTTTTAAATAACTGTTTCTGGCCAAGAATAAAGAAACCAATTTGGGACATCTTAAATCCTTTGCAGGAAACAACGTAATATCATTGGCGCAAACCAATATTCATTTGCAGTTATGAGAAGCTGGGATGTTGGGGAAATGTTGAAGACTTTGACCTGCCCTCAATACACAATTCTCCTCATTCTCTCCAATATAAATTGCCATGTCGCGAATAACATCATGAAGTACAATGCAAGGTTCATTAATAACCTTCACCACCCTCAATAAGTAATGATTTTCAAGTAACTTTACATAGCTGTACCCAGTCTATAATAAATACTCATACTCTGCATCTTCTTTGGTCTTCACCAAACCTTCTACAATCCAGGCTTGTACCAACTTACTCAACAAAATTCGTACATCTTCCTCAAACATGGCACAGTAAAGAAAGCAACTTTTCAAATTGTCATTGGGCAAACTATCGTAGCTCCATCTCAAAGGCTGATACAATTCTCTATCAATTCGAGGATGAGTAATTGGAAAATTTAAATCCACTTTTCGCATCTGCTTTAAAGCAAGATTCTAGTCATCTACATCTGTGTTGCCCATCATCGTTGAGGCTATTACCTTTATCGCCAACGACAACCCTTTACACTCCTCAGCCACTTGTCTATTAAATAGATCCGCTTACAATAATTACTTCATCCTAGCACATCTGATCCCGTTTGATCCTAACCGACGTTCCCCTTAATCACAATTTCATAAGTGATGACAACGATAAATATTTTGTAAGGTATGACGAGTTAAATATTTGAATATTTCAAAGTGGTAAATAGAATCTGAGGTCAACTTACGCTTCGGACGACCTAGCACTTTAAAACTTTAGTAAACCAATAATATTGCCAGATGGAGGTGATAACATTTTTTCATTTTGAAAGGGGCATTTTTTTGCTGTGGGTTTTGAGGTTTTTATTTATACCATATGTGGTACATTTTTTTCATTTTGACATTTTTAAGGTCATGTTATGGGGTGGCATATTTTTTTTTATATGATATGTCACTACATGGTTGGGTTCTTATCCATATGATGGATAATATATTTTTTATGTCATTTTATATAGAGAGAGGGGTTTGTTATGATAGTGAAATATTGTTATCTTAAAATTAATGTATTTTAAGTTATATGATGTGATATTTATTTTTTTAATATTTTTATTTCATCTTTTGTGAAGATTATAACGGTGAATATTTTTGATATCATGTATTGTGACGTTTATGGTGGTTAATATTTTTGATATCATGTTTTTGTGACATTTATGGTTGTTATTATCTAATTTTAAGATTTTGTTATATAATAATTATTTTTAAATGGTGTAATTTAATATTTTTGTTATTGGATATATGTTATAAATATTTCAAATTGAAAGTGTTTTCAACCTAGAGACTAGCATTGATGAAATGTTTTTTTTTGAATTTTGGAGACAATTACAAATTTGGCAAAATTCAAGCTTAACTAATTATGACTCTAGAGGGTTCCAATTTTCACCAAATTGTCCCGAATTTGAAATGTAACGGTATGGTGAGTCTTATAACACCACAATATGGTATATGGACACTTTGTATCAGAATTTATACCTCTGAAAACTTGTTTTGGGTTAAGATGAAACAATACAATTTTACTAGGAAATTGTGTTCAAATCCCCCAAGGGTGATGGTTGAACTAGCTCTCCAAATCATGTACGACCCTCCCAAATTCCAGAAAAAAGTATGGGAATGAGTATCAGCCATCAATGAATTTCCTTGATCATGTTTATTAAGTTTTGAAAAATGGATTATGATCTGCAACATTTGTAAGGTAACTTTCATAGGAATTGCCTAAGGGAAATTGCATTACTAGCTAGACTTTGACATAGGAAAGGTAAAATATATGGTTCTAAGAGTAATATGGAACATGGTGGTAATATATGGAATACAAATGCCGTCCCAAAAAGCATAAAAATCAAAGGAATAAATTCCATATCCATTGATAATGATCCACTACAATGCAATTGCATAAAGAAAAGAATTAATGCTATTCAAGTTCTTCCACATGAATTACAAGAAGTTGGTTTGAAGAAATGAGAGTTTAGTGAAACACTTGTGGCGAAGATGTCAAAAGAGCCTCAACCCCCATTATGAGAGATGTTTGGAAAGAAGCACTTCAGGCATCTTGCAGACATAGAAGAGTCAATGAAAGAGGACATTGATGTCTCTGAGGAAAGCCAAGCTCCATAAAATTCCAATTTTGATGAAGAATTTAGCCTACATGATATTGTTGATTAGTTTAATGTCTTGAATAAAATGTTAGATTTGACAAATTTTTGATAAGATATATTAGTACTGTTTTTACTTTCAGACTTTCTTTTAGAAATAAAATCTCTATATATATTGTTTTTAATATGATATTTAAAAATATATGGTATAGTTTTTTGTGAATTTATGTGAATCGTAATATTTAGGAATATAGTATGAAATAGTATCATTTTATACAAAAAATCTATGAAAATATATTGAAAATGGTTGTAAATGTCTTTATTTTTATAGAATTTCTTAGAATTTTGTCAATAAAAAAGTCTTATTTTGCCTATAAAAATGTCTTATTTTAAAGAAAAATTGCAATATATGTGTGTGTGTGTGTGTGTGTGTTTCAATATAACTTGCTTCTAAATGTATGGTATTTTGTTAAATGTCTAAAAAACACACTTGAAAATAGAAAGTAATAATTTTTTTATGATGAAGATGATTCAAAGGCCAAAAAAATGCCTTAAAATTAAAATGTGTGATACTGGTATCAACCCTTTTTTAAATGGAGGTAAAATTAGCTACTAAAATTAGGAGAGAGAAAAATGAGAACTGTGTCAAGTTCTCGTTTCATAGTATAAGTGGTTATGTCACAAAAAAAAATACAAAATAGATACCCACAGAAATACAGAGGTACCCAAAGCACCTGGGGATCACTACAATAAAATACCTCTCATAAGAGAGCTGTCCGAATCAGTCATCTATGTCCCTAGAGAAAATAACAGGAGCCCAGAAATCTGATCCAAGAAAGGAGAGTGACTTTTGTATCATGTAGTAGCTTGCTCAACAAAACATGATAGTAGCTCAATGAATCATGAGAGATAAACTATAATAGAATGAGCATATTCTAAAAACATTGTGATGAGTCAACCCCAATAATATCATTCCCAAATGATTCAGTAAGTAAGAGATGGCCTGGAGCCAAGTGCCTTCCTTGGATAAGATGTATGCCCTCTTGTTATGTTCCCTATAGACATGACTGAAATCCACCCATGTAAAAGAGGACATGAGAGTTCTGGTGTTGAAGCACCAAGCCTCAAGACTCACCATGTCCAGGGTAGATTCCATTTTTTCCCAGTTTATAATCACAGAGGAGTCACCAAAGATATGTAGGTAAGGTAACCCAATATCCTTGGTGACCTGTAGTGATGCCCAGAGTGCTAAGAGTTCTGCTCTAGTATTTGTGCAGCTGCCACATCCGAGTTTGAAATCAAGAAGGTGTTGTTCATTCAGCCAAAGACAGAAGCCTGCTCCACCCATGTTATTTGCAGCAGCACCATCAAAATAGATCATAGGATACATAGAAGTAGGAGACTTCCCAATGTTCCTAATTCTATGTCTGTGCTTCTGAATTGGATTAAAGGTCTTTACCTCTTCAAAAATAATATGTAATAGGCTAGTCAAAATGGGTTCCTGATCGTCAAAACACAAACGGTTTCTTGCCTTCCAAATATTCCAAATAATGAAAATGGGAAGATACAGTAATATACCCTTATTTGATACCCAATTAGATAGATTTTCTAGAAAAGTAGAGGCATTCCATAGTATGATGTTAGCAAGCTTGCAATTAATAAGGCATCGCAAAGGTCACTTCAGAATGATTGTTACAGTAAGTCTCATTGACTTTGCTGTGACTTGCAATTAATTACTGTTAGTATGATTCCCTGTAGGAACAAGCTTTTGCTTTCCTTGGCTTGTCTTTATGATTACTTCAGACTAGATGTTACAACAGATTGCATATAGCAAGGTATCTTAAATCTCTTGTTTTGTTCAAAAATAAGAAAATATTTTATATTCTGACAGGCCAATGCCCGTGCTAATTACTTAACAAGGACTGGTAATAGAATAGGCTATCAACATTCTTCTCTTGTACTATTCTCACTGTAACTACTATTTTAACTTGTTCCAATCCATTTACTGATTTTTTACTAAATATCTTTACCATAAATGTAAAAATCTCCTGTATCATTATACAGTATGTACAATGCTATATCTCTATTGATAATTGGTCCAGACTCCAAACTCCAAAACACAAAATCAAAACCAACAACAATCATTACAAGATTTGAAAAATTTAAAGAATGAAAAATTCCATGTATCCAGTTAATATAAGACACTTCCAATAAGGAGGATCTTGTTTCTCTACACGCTATTGAGTTTTGGAGTTTGATTACCAAATATTCCAATGCGTATTGCCTACCTTTCCTTTATTGTAAGTCTTTAAGAAACATAAAGGAATATAGAGGGTTAATAAATAAGGTACTGACACCTGGTAAAACATTATGGATTTTTTTTACCACTGCCGTAAATAGATTTTAGAGTCCAATTCTCAATTTTCTACTACTCTCTGAATGGATACCAATATATACCCAGTGCAACACAAGGTTGAGTCTAGGAGGTAAGCTTCCTATTGCATTCACAATGGAAAAGTAATTTATCATTCAATCAGAGGCATGGGTTATATTTTTTTTTCTCACCGGTTGCAGTGCAGAGCATACTTGAATCATCTCACCTCAGCTTCTATATTCAACGAGGGTTTTCACTTTTTCCCAGGCCAATTGAATCAATAGTTGTTGTCAGTAACTATGAGAAGTTTTTGGTGGATATTCTGCAACGAGTATTGAAAGATGTAACATACGAGGGTCTAGAGGTTTATGCAAATCCAGTTGAGTTGGACAGTGTATCCTTTAGTCTCCCTAGTTTTGAGTTGTAAACATTTTATTTGTTTTATTTTGGAAACCCACAATTTACAAGGAACCAACATTTCATAGAATGTACAGCGCTGCCCTTTCTAAATCATGACTCACGACTCACATCATACATGGTATTCGATTGTATTGTTGCCTTGACCAATGGTAGGTAACTTATTCGTGACTGGTTGATGCCACTGATGCACCTTTGCCCTAAATTGTGATAGGTCGAGCCTCAATGGAGGTATTTGGGGCGGTCTGTTCATTGTATATGTACCAAGGCCAATGAACCCTATCCATACAGACAGAGTTGGACATTGAGCACAACTAGGACAATCAACAATGTTGGGACTGACGAATTAATATCATTTTAATTTAGGGCCAACATTAACCAGCTTGATGCTTGAGATTCAGCGGCTTTCATATTAAAGCCTGCACCAGGCTGGTTAACTTGATGGATTATTTGGGGCCGGCCTTTACGTCTTCCATTTTTTGTAGTCTATTATTGATCATGGCCATAACTCAAGTCTACAAACAACTTAGGACTCAGGACTCAGGAGCGTGGGATGAAATTGCAAGGCACACCTAGCAAAATAGATTTAAAAGGATGCCTGGTAAAACTCATTACTTGACATTACACAGAGTCTGTAACCCTCCACGGAGAAACCACAGTGCAGATCCCAAGACAACCACTCGCCAGCCGCTAAGTTCATATTAAGCAATCCATCTATAAACTTTAAATGAAGTCGTGGGAAGCCCTAAAAAAACAAAGTTGAAATCCAGAATAAGATGGATAAAATAGTGTACATACCTGTAACTTCATTTTTCTTCTTAGCTGAATCACATTCACCAGTTCTTGCTTCACTTATTTCGATTTTGAGTGATCCTAGGCTCCCAGAGTGCCTACAAATTGGTTTATTCTGGGTTGTTTAGAGCTGCCAACTGCAAATTGAAATGGCTGGGCAGTGGGTGGGATGAATCCTTGATCATTGAACAGCTGGGTCAAAACACAAACCTGGAACTCCCCTGCACCAGCAACTCAAAACCCCAGGTCCAAAATGCAACTTTCCAACAACAGACTCCAATCTTCCTTGCCCAGCCAGAACAACACATTACACAACCTCTACAGTTCAACAATTCAAATAAGAAACCCCACCAAACAGGAACTCTCAACACTGGAAACTTAGACTGCAATTCCCATCCATAGGAAACCGAGCGCTCTAGGTCATAAATGCAAGATTGAACCCCAATTTTCTTCCATGGACCAGATTGCAACTCCTCTAGTCCAACAATTCCACTGAGAAATGTCATGAATCACAAAAGAATAAACCCGTGAACAGGGATCAAATAAAAGCCAAATGAAAACCCTAATCCTATGCAAATTGCAATCCATTCCAATTTCCAATTCCGTCGAAATTGTACCCAGTTACCAGTACTCACTACTACATTGATATCACAACACTACAAGATACATTTAAAACCAAAACAGTGGAAGCTGTGAGCAAACTCGTCACTTGGGGGAGGCTTCCATCCCATTGGAAATGATAAATTGTAATTAATAGCTATCCGTAACAAATAAATTTTAACCAGGCTTCCAACTTGCCACCAACTTAGCCAAGGCCCAACTTCTAAGCTAAAGCTTGGAATTGGAAATGGAAAGACTCTTTCTGCAACCTGTCATGACTCATGCCATAGATTGCAGTGATCGTAGATTCACATTCGCATTCATAGTGGCAGACCGCACTCTTGGTGGAATCACAAATTTGAAATGATAGATCACCAAATTACCAATTCAGTGATTAGCCTGATTCACCGGTGATTGAATCACTATGTATAATGTATTTCAATTTTTGGGTGACGGGTGTCATGGGTGACGGGTCCCACTGTCCACATGGCATATTCCCAATAAAACTAGAGCGATTCGTGACTCGTGACCACTTGCACTGACAAGCCCCGACCCCTAGCTGCCCCAGACTCAACCCACTAAAAAATGATTGACGGGCAGATTTTGGTGTTGCCCTTCTAGCGAAATTTTAAAAAACCTTTGACAATTTCATGATTGACGAGCGTATTCACTAATTGAATTTATTTTGCATGTTAAAAAAAAATTCGGTCTTCTATGACGGGTAAAAGGGTCCTTGATAGGCCCTGAAGGCTTCAAATTTGAAGCCTGGTGAGTGGAAGAAGCATTTCACGCCAAAGATGGAGGAGCATATTTATAGAGAAATCGAGAAGAAAATCAAGGACGAAGCGACATTACCATTAGTTTGAGTTTACGATGAAGCGACATTACCATTAGTTTGAGTTTGTTTGATAGAGGAGATATCTTAGATCCTATTTTATTATGTGGTTGAGATATTTTTTCAATTTCTATTTTCATGTTTAGAATAAATTAGATATGAGGCAAAGTATATAAACCTATTGTATATGAGTGTAATTGTGTAATAAGTATTATTTGTATGTATTAGTGTGCAATGTATTCTTTAGTATTTTCTTATTTGGTATCAGAGCATGATTGGATTTAATTCCCTAAGGGCAATGCCCAAAGATATGTGAGAGAGATTGTAAGCTGAACCTTTGTACATATGTAGGGTAGAAGAGAAATTTGATGTTATGTGTTTGTTGCATGTTGTTGTTGTGAGTGGAACCTATACTAAAGCTGACATTGGCACTATAGGAGGGTAGTGTCATGTATTGTTAAAATCCATCATGAAAGGAGAAACCATTCTCAAATGTAGACTCATCAGGTTATCGTTAGAGAGGGAGGTGCTTGTGAAAGAATATAATGAAGCCAGAGAAGCACAACAGGCAGCTTGAATGCCTTATCATTATTAAGAACTATTTAAATAGGAAATACAAATGACGATAGCACGGATGACCTAAATCACTAGTGACCTAACTCACTAACTAACTACGGGTGAGATCACACTCTTCAACACACCCCCTTAATCTCAACTGGTAGTACATCATCAACACTATCTATGCCTAAGTGCTCTCTCTAATATACAAATGTAGATGTTCCCAATGGTTTGGTGAACATGTCAGCTAACTGCTCCTTAGATCCACAAAACAATAAATAAATTTTCCCATCATTGACTAACTCATGAATGAAATGATACCGAGTGTCAATGTGTTTTCTTTTTCTATGAAATACATTATGTTTAGACAATTGTATTGTAGAGATATTATCACAAAAAATAGAAGTGGGATCTTTTGTAGTGTGTCCCATATCTTTTAACAGTTTTCTTAGCCAAACTACATGGCAAGCTATTGTCGTGGCTGCTACAGAAGACATGCTCACAATGGGTTGTTTCTAAGATGCCAAAGAGATCAGATTTGTACCCAAATGGAAATCATAATGAGATGTGCTTTTCCTATCATCAAGACTACCTGCAAAATCAATGTAAGTTTACCCTGCAAGAGTATTGTCTGGTTTATGAGTGTACCAGAGGCCATATCCAAGTGTTCCTGCAACATATCTCAGTATTCTTTTTCCAACTTTCCAGTGAGAGCCTTTGGGAGACTCCATAAATCTGGAAATAAGACTGACAACATAGATCAAATCAAGTCTAGTTGCAGTCAAATACATTAAACTGCCTACCATTTGTTTATAGAGTGTATTGTTTACTGTTGGTTCATCATCATTCTTGGTTAACTTGGTGCCAAGAGCTATAGTGCTTTTTGTTGGTTTACATTTATCGATTCTGAATCTCTGCAAAATATCAATAGCATACTTAGGTTGGCAGATAAAAATACCTTTATTAGTTTCAGTAACTTCCAGGCCAAGGGAGTACTTCATCAGTCATTTCAAATTCTTTTTTCATGAATGTCCTGAAATCCTCAAGCATCAAATTACTAGTGTACATCATGTCATCAACATAAAGACATACCATCAATATTTTACCTTGCTCTATTTTGACATACAAAGTGGGATCGTTGTTGCTTCTGCTGAAATCATTGTTGATGAGGTAGGAGTTAATCCTACTGTACCAAGATCGTGGAACTTGTTTTAGACCATACAAGGCCCTTTTTAGCTTATACACTTTATCTTCATGACCTTTGACAATATAACCAAGTCGTTAGTCAACATAAACTTTTTCTTCAAGAATTCCATTAAGAAAGGCATATTTCACATCTATTTGATACATGGGCCATTGATTTGGTGCTGCAATGGCAAGTACAGCTCTGATGGTATCCATCCTTGCTACAGGAGCAAAGGTTTCATCATAATATACACCATAATTATGTGCATAACCTTTGGCAACCAACCTTGCCTTGTGCTTTTGAAGTTCTCCTTTTTCATTCAATTTGGTCTTATAAACCCATTTGACTCCAATACTAGTTTTGTTTGCAAGGATGTCAACAAGATCCCAAGTTTGATTTTCTCTATTGCAACAATCTCTTCATTCATGGCTTTTATCCACTGTGCACCCTTTACTGCTTCATTAAAAGATGTGGGCTGATAGGAGAAGAGAGAAAACTGAAGTTGCTCGTCAAGAATTGGAGTATGTTCATATAACTCTCTCAAGCTTTTGGTTTTCCGGTTCTATGGTGGACCGTCTGCTGCTTCTTCTTGATTTTGTACTTCCAATCTTGGAAGTATGATAGGTATATCTGGCTCAGGTGAGCATTCTTCATGTTGTATGTATGAAGGATCGCTCCAGCAATTGTCTTCAATGAAATTTACGTCTCTGTTCACCACAAGATTTTTGGTGAGTAGATTATATAGCTTCTATTCCATGTGATGTTCACTATAACCAGTGAAAATGCAACGCTCACTTTTCTTATCTAACTTTCTTCTGAGTTCATCAGGTATATGTGCAAAGGAAACAAACCCAAATATTCTGAGATGTGAGACACTAGTCTTAGTGCCACTCCATGCTTCTTCAGGAATCTTTCCCTAAACAGTCACCGTGGGTGATCTGTTGAGAAAGTAGACTCACCATCCAACAAATTCAACCCAATACTCATCTGACAACTTCTTGTGTGACAGCATGCTACGGGCCATGTTCATGATGGTCTGGTTCTTCCATTCAACAACTCCATTCTGTTGTGGAGTGTATTTGGTGGTGAACTATCTTTGGATGCCATGCTGCTTACAAAAGTCTGAAAACTCATGTGACTCATATCCACCTCCATCATCTGACCTGAGCATTTTAATGGACTTTCCAGACTACTTCTCAGTGAGAGCCTTGAACTCCTTAAACTTGGAGAAGGTCTCTAATTTGTTCTTGAGAAGATAAATCCATGTTTTTCTACTAAAATCATCAAGAAAGGTGAGAAAATAAAAACTGCCTCCTATGGATTGGGTTTGCATGGGTCCACAGAGGTATGTATGAACCAATTCAAGTTGCTCTTTGGTTCGAGATGTGGAAGTGGGGAAACTATTCCTATGATGTTTACTAGTGATACAATCCTCATAGGTGCTGGATTGTTCATGAATAACGGATAATCCTTTAGCCATTGACTGTTTGTGTAGGAGATTGAGACTCTTGAAGGGAAGATGACCGAATCTGTAGTGCCATAACCAGGATTCATCTTGAATGGAAACTGTATGAGCTACAGGATGTGGAAGGTTGGCACTCCTAAGATTAAGAGGAAATATTATATTCTTGGTCATTTCAACTTTAACTATGAGTCTCTTCCTAGGAGGTTTATCATAGATAGAGCAATATGTATCATGAAACCTAACATCATACTGGTTCTGAAGTAATTGACCTATACTGATCAAATTTACATTCAAATGAGGTACATAAAACATGTCATGAATGAACTTCTTCTCATTTTTCTTAGTAAGTGCAGGAATAGTACCTTTTCCTTTTGCTGGAACCAGAAAATCATCTCCTAGATTGATATTCGTGACAACAGAGGAATCCAAACTAGAGAATAGTGACTTGTTATGTGTCATGTGACTGCTGCAACTGCTATCTAGTAGCCACAGATCTGAGCTGTAGTGTTCTTCAGTTGCTTGATAAGACAGAAACATCACCTCTGACGAGCCTTCTTCTTCTTTGGAGACATTGGCTCTGCTATTGTTCTGGTCTGCTCGCTTGTTTTTGCATTCTTATTCATCTCTCCCATACTTCTTGCAGTAGTTACATTGAACATTGGACTTATTGGTCCATCTCTTTCCTATTCCCCTTTGACATTGCAAGTTGTGAGAGTGTTCTGAATGCTCTGAGTGTTCATGATTGTGACTGGTTCTGTCTTTTGTAGCTCGAGACCATCGACCTCTTCTTCCTCTACCTCTTCCTCCTCTACCTCAACCTCTGTTGAGTGAAGCCTCGGTGCTGAATGCATTGGTCAACGGTTCTTGTTCTTGAGTGAATCACGCTTCATGAGATAGAAGAGATCCATTCAACTCTTCTAGGGTGAACTTAGATAGATATTTTGCTTCTTCTATTGTAAAAACCCAAAATTTCATAAAAATTTCAAATTTTTTAAGTGACATAAAATGTCTTAAATGGCAGTTTAGTAGCTGCTAGTGGTTAGCAGAAAATGAAACAGTTGAACAAATTTTAAGGATTAGTTTAAAATACAAAAAAACTAATACCACTTTAATTTTTATAAGCTATATAAAAATGAATTGCATTTAGTTGTTGCTAGTTGTACTGATGATTTACTTTTGTCAATTAGGTGAGAAACCATGTTTGAAATTGGGGTTTACTTAGCATTCTGCTAACTCAAATGGACTACTGGTTCTTACAGGTTCAGCAGGTAAGCGTATGATCAAGTAGAAGTTTATTTTCAATTATGTCGAGAAGTACTTCTTTAGCATGATAAGATGCTAGTATAAAAATTAATTATTAAGATGCAAGACTCCGATGAGGTAAAGTAAATCCCTTCGTTGTTTTGGATCTATGTCAATATTTCAATTTAAGCCATAAGGACTTTTATCCTTAACATAATTAATGCTATTTACAAGAATGATTTCTTCCAAGGTTTCTTTCTGTCGTAAAGATTATAGTACCTAGTCAATTATAGATTTTTACAGTGAGCATAGAGCTCATGATCTTGGCATATAATTACTTCTATTGTTTCATGATCTTACTGTTATTGTCATGTTTAGTACTCAAGTGTACTGCTCTTTATGTATGACCATATTCCTATGTTTTTTGAAGGTAATACAAAAATTAGTTACTTAAGAGAAACTTTTTCAATAAGGTTAAACTTCAATCCTCTTGAAGACTCCTTCATTTATCAGCATCAAGTCTTTATGTGGAGAAGTTTAGAGCTCTTCAATTTAGAAATACATGAGGAAATTTCAACTGAAAATGGGCTTCCTAAGGAAAATTAACAAAATAATAGTTAAAATAATAAAATAATATTTATTACTTTTGGAGGAAGAAAAGAAAATACTATTTTTTTGTTTGTATTTTCGACATATCTCCCTATGTTTTAACTCAAATTTTGATCGAGAGAGCTCATTAGATGCAGAATTGAATTCCACATCCAACGAGTACCCACTTGGCATAATTTTGATGGGTTCCACTACCCCAAAAACAAGAAATACCTAGAAAAACGTCATGACGATATCATCATCATATGTTTTTAGGTATTTCTTGTTTTTGGGGTAGCAGAATCTGTCAAAAGTATGTTGAGTGGTGGGTAATCATTAGATGCGGAATTTAATTCTACATCCAATAAGATCTCCCAATCAAAATTTGAGTAAAAACAAAGGGAGATACCTATCCCCAAATTTATATTAAAAATTGTTTCAGAGGTGCTCCCCTTTTTAATTTTAAATAATTTTGGTTGGATAATACATGATGACATGGAATTTGTATTATTTTTGGAAGGCCCATTTTAAATTGAAATTTCCTTTAATGTATTGTAAATATCAACATATCTCTACTCTAATTCTCCTTTACTAGTCTTGAAACATTACCAACTTGTTTGAATTGTTTGTAATTATGATTATCCTCTTGCACAGCTAGTATACAAGCTGTAATCTTAATCTCTAGATTATAACCATGATACTAGTGTTATTGAAATATTACAATACTATATTGATTGATGATTTAACATTATCAAACTTTACCCAACATCCTAACTTATAACCTGAGGTAGTTTTACTACCATGGTGTAGTCGAAACATGGTTGACATTGTAAGAAATCATATGAACTATCCAAATGATCGATGGCATAATTTCATTATTGGAAAATGATATGAAATTTTATACTATAGTCGATAGCATGGGTTGTATTATTAGCAATAATAAGTTTTATAATTTAAACTGCAGTGCAGACTTTGGAAGTTCACCCACAACTGGTTAAATTTCTAGAAGGGCACTTGGAAGAGCCTCTTCCGTGCATTGGTTGAATTATAATGAAAGAAACCCTACTCCTTTGCATTTTTTCTTCGAGGGTTTGTCTCCTTCCAGGCTGCGCTGTGAGACTCCTTGTAGCCATGAGAGGCCTGCTCTTCCTTAAACTTCGGCACTAAATCCTGCATTACTGTGCAAGTGGTTTATGGTTTCGTGGTTGGTGTTTTCAGTTTTCTTTGAGAGTTAAGGAAGACATAGTGTGAGTGGTTTAAACTTCTTCACATGGCTCAAATTCTATAAAAGGTTTTACCCTTTTGTCTGTTCGTTCTTTGCCTTGGCATCGTGGAGTTTGAGACTATCTCTTGCTTCCTTTGTCGCAGAGTTGGCTTACGGGTATTTTCTTGCTTCTCAATTTTGTGCATTCGAATTGGATGGCCATATCTTCTTAGCTCTGATTTCTTCTTGCTCATAGGTAAAAATATTATTCTCTACTTGAAATTCCTTTTCTCAATTTAATCACAAAGCTAGGGTTTTAATAAATTATGACTTAGAGTTTTGAATATTGTTTGGATTGTAATCTTGCAGGCTCACACTAACAACTCCAGACTTTGTATGGAATGCAACTCATGCATCAGTTAACTTTGTGGGCTTTCAAACGGGTAAGCCCCGGTCTTGTCGTGGGTTCTCCCTGCTTGCGATTTGGGTTGTTGGATGAAGGTTCCTGTGGTTGAAAACATGGCTTTGAACTCTCTGCTGGTTATGATATTTAATTTGTTGTTTATTATCCATGTTTTATTTTAATACCCTTCTGATACTTCGATGGGTAGCACAAGATTTTGAAGCTGTGATGTATATGTGGTTTTGGTGAAACAGTTTTAGCCTTACGGTTTAATGATGTAACAATATTGTTAAGTTTATAAAAACCTCCTATGTGCTCAGATATGCTTATGTGATCTCTATCTCGTTTGATTCGGTTTTCCTATTTGAACTTCAATAAAATGAAGACTATGAATTGGGTTTTAGCTATCCTGTCAGTAATGTATTTTTTTTACGATTAATATAAAAGACTTAAGTGTATGTAATTTAAAGAAAGAAGACTGTGGAATAGTCTATTTGTAATGTTCGCGTCAGTATTTTTGACTCTGTTTTTGAAAAATAGAATAATGAAAGATGAAGTGGCTTATAGTTATAAGTTGATACTAGCTTGTTACAATAAGAAATCCTAAGTAATTTTGACAGTTTACTTCTAGTTTTTAGTTAAGAAAATACTTAGGTTTTTAGTGTAGCAATACTCGAAACTAGGGTAATATCGACTTTCAGTAATTTTTGTAAGTTAAAGGATTATAAAGAATCCTTAGGTCCTGGATAAAACATACTCTGGTCTGTAAAGTTAATATTTATAAAAAAAATTATTAATTCTTTTTCACATGTTTTCTTAAATATTAGTTACTTACTTTACTTCTGTTAACTATAATATCTTATATTTTATCAGTATACTAATACTGGAAATAATGATATTTACTATTTTCTTTTACATCTATGTTTCTATTTAGTTGGTAGAAGTAAATAAGTGCAGACAAAACATAGCACTGCTATTCAGAGAAATTCATAAACATTGAAGTAAAATCTATCTACTATTCACATTCAAATAAAGAATCATATCTACTGTTTACAATCCAATAAAATAGTCATTTCTTTTACCTAAACAATCAGACTGTGCTAGAGTACGACCTGAGTTCAGGTGTGGAAAACACAACCTGGAAATTTAATTTCTATCTATTTCACTATTTACATAATCATTTCCATTTCTACTATAATCTATAATTTTACTGAACTTAACATTACACAGTTAATTTCTATTCATAAACCCTAAACACTAACATGCTTGTAATAGAAAAACTAAGAATTATTTAACTGAAGACAGTAAAAATAAAATAGAACTTGTTGAGGACAAGACGACAACAGCTTAAGGAGGCTGTTCCTCCCAACCAAAATCTTGGAGAGCACTCAAACAACGCTTCCTCAGGACCCCCGAGCTTCTTCGTGGTCTTCTTGGCTGAGAACTGGGTGGAGAATGCAACTATAAGACCTCTGTCACTTGACTGGTTCAATTTCCTCAGTAATAAAAATATGCTCTCAGCAGTATGATCTTCAGCTTAAAAGATGCAACTAGATCAATCTCAGTAGTTTTCCCCTCAAACACACTCCAGAATCCCCTCCATTGAATTTCTCTTGAGTAAAATTCCTTCACCCTGAATGATCACTTCTCTAGAATGAGCTGCCTTAGTTCTCTTCAATGGGAAATTTTATAGACTCTACCTAGGTCTTCTAGCTCAATTTTTCATTTAATGAGCCACCTTCTTTGATTCCAATTTCTTAGGGAATCATGACCACAAATATAGGTAAGTTGCCACCTGGAATAGTTGGAAGTGGTTTGAGGATGCTACCACATGTCATTTTTCTCTCCACCCAGTCTCCTCCACCAATTGACCAGTAAACACTCTTTTAACAGCTTCCCTAAGTTGTTGTCTCCTCATTTATTTATTTATAAATAAAATATTCTTGACTCCACTAGGTCATCAATTACAACTTAGCATAAAATTAACACAATGTTCCTCAAATATTATAAAATTGTTATTGCAAATTGGGGCATGTGACATCTATGGAAATCACTACCATAGCAAACTTCTTGGTGAGACACCGAAGAATATTTTGAACAACATTTTTTTGTTCTAGTAGTTCACCATAGGTTTGGAATTGGATCACAATGTGGAAATTGAACCCAAGAGATAGAACAATTACACTCACAAAATTGCTAATCAAACATGCAAAATTAACACCAAAGGAGACTGAAATTGGACCATAACACTAATCTGTATTGAGTAAGTGTACAATATACAACCTTATGAAGTAATAGGCTGCTATAATATTGTTATAGCTGATTTTACCACACCAGGTGAATCACACTTGTATGGCCTTCCCCTGTCCCTCTGCAGACTCCTTAGATCCCTTGGACCATTTTTCGTCCTTTGATGTTTCCCAGACCATCCCTATAAACATGTGAAAAATGATACATGTGACTTTTAAACCCCTAATCACATGTATATGTGGATTTGACCCATAAAACAGTGTACATTGGGATGTGTGCATAATCCAAATCTTTTTGGAGTTTTCCTTAACATGGACCCAACTCACTTGACTCCTAGCTTTCCCTATGCCCTGAGATCACTCAAATTCGGCCTTTCATTACCCATTTGAAAAGCTATATAAGGAACTCTATGGTACATTGAAGGCATATGAGAGAATTGAGAGCGAAAAAACTATAGTCCATTGTTGCTGGAACTTATGCTTGAGTCTACATCCCTTTGTCCCTTGGAGAAATTTTGTATTCTTCCCAATCTTGCTTTTTGCTTGTGAGCTTGCTATCGAGAAACAGAGGATTGAGGTGGTGGAGACGCAAGTGGGGGATTCAGTTTCTCCGATTCGCAGACATGTCAACAGAGGTTGTATCCATTGTAATCTCTAATTTTATATTAATAGAAATATCTTCTCCTATCCAATAATGTATGTTTGAATGAATATTTTATCCATGGATGTCTTCAAATGCTTATACATTGTTGATTATATATGCTAGAATAGATATAACACCAATATATATAATATGTTTGTATTGTTTACTTGTTGTTGAGGAGGTAATCTATCAATTCAAGCTGAAGTTGGAAAGCTCAATGGGGGTCTACTTCAACCGTCTGGAATAAGGTACAAGGTCTGATCCTTTAGTATTAGATATTTAATTTCTATTGCATATTGGAAAGGATTGATTTCTGAAGTCAAGCTGTCTTTTGTGGTACCCCAAGCCAAAGGAATTTCTCTCTGTAACAGAATTGGCGACTTCGCTGGGGAGTTCCTAGTAGTTGTCCTTTGGGGGTTTTCTATCAGCATTCAATGACTTTGAATTGCTCTTTCTCTCTTGTTTCTGTGTTAGGTTTGGAGGCATGTTTGCCTGGTAGTGTCTAATTGGTGTGAAGTTTGTCTCAACTTGTCTGTTTGCCTTTATTTTTATGCACCTTTCTTCTTGTATGCGAGTTTTGAACTCACCGTCGCGTATACACACAGTCTATATACACCTCTGTTTTTCACCAGAGACTTTTTTTTTAGGGTAAATTTCTTTTTTTTTAAGAATGTTCTTGTCATTGCATTTTCAATTTTTTGTTTTGGGATTAGTGCATTAGATTTCTTTTGCCTTAGTGCTTTGCTTGAGTGCTGCTTGAGTGTGCTTGCAGAGTCTAGGGGTTATAGAATCATTCTTTTGCTTTTTATATCTCATTTTATTTCAGAAAATCCAAAAATATTTGCTTATCAACATGCATTGCATTTTGCATTTTGCATAGCACTTGCACTAGATTTGCTTTGGAGTATTAGTCAGGATTTCATATAGGAAAGCTTGCATTTATCATTTGAAGAAAATTGTGCATTACACGTAGTAGCATACCCTGTTTTCATGGACACAATGCATTTGTATTGATTTTTAGGTGTGCATTTTACTTCATGTTGTGTCATAACACCATCAGTTGCACGGCCATATCCCTCTTTTGAGTAGTAAAGCCAATTAAAATCAATGCTTAATTAAAATGAACTACACTATTTTATTTGATAGGGTTCACCAACAAGATTAGGTTTTAGGGTCTTGGAATAGTTCATTGTGAGTAAATTCTCCGAGACCACTAAACAACAACATGTATGTGTCTGTCCAGGTGAGTGTGTGAAATCCTTGGTATAACCAGTGTTTCTTAGGATTCTCCTCTCAAAAAGGAGTTAAGCACAAGGCAATGTGAGTGGTTATTGATTGGGATGACCCCTAGTCATAACTGAGTAGCATCGAAGATATTTCTAGGATTGTATTCGTATTTGGGGGCTCTTTTGAGAGTTTCAGGCTTTGCTACCCTGCCCATACAATCAATCCCACCTGTGACTATCCCCCTGAGAAATGATTATATTGAGATGACCTTAGTGGCCTTACCTAGGATATCGAGGGGGTAATTTGCAGGGGTTATTCTATAGGTGTCCCAGCTAGGTTGGGGTCAAATAGCACAGTCGCTTTACACGTTGAAGTTGAGGGCCACAATAATTGGTTACGTACCTCTGCTTGTTGTGTATGGGAGTCTCAAGCCTCTCCTAGGAGAGACATACCTGCTTCATTCGGGAGCCCACTTATCCTACCCTTGATTGCTCTGTGCACGGTAACTTGCCTAGGGTTTGCATAGATAGAGAGTCTTTTATATTGTTTAAGTCATTGTGGATTCGTGTGCGGCTCCTCACCATTCTTGTAATTTAGCAGGACTTCCGCCTTATACATCTCCTCCTCCTTTGGGAGTGAGAAATAGATAGTCCAGGTGAACTACTTCGCACATTGATTCACACACCATGGGAGACCATATAGAAGGTATTCCTGAACCACCTTCTCCCATTCATGTGGAAGATGGGGAGTTTACTCCTAACTATGATCCTTCACCCGAATTGACTGAGTTAGGTCCTGTGATTTCTAAGATAGGAACCTTTCATGATAGACCTACTTACTCTAGGGTTGATTCCCCATTGACGCATCGCCGGTATGGAATGTTGGAGGATGACGAGACTCATTTTGAACCCATGAGCACTAGTTATGGTAGTTATGGTATGTCTGGTTTTCCCACACATGATTTGGCATTTCATGTCGAATCTGAGTTCGAGCCTAACACCATGCCTGGGGGCACTCTCAGTCCTTACCATGCGGAGAGGTTTGGGAGCACTAGTCACATTGCACCTTCCATCCTGGTGGTGGAAGCTACATCACATATTCATCCTAGGTCTAGGGTTAGTGATCCTATTAGGATACTAGATCTGAGATGAGTGACTATAGGGAATAGTACATACATAATTACATAGATCCCTTCGTCCTCTATCCCTAGTTCTTCGAATGTTCACCCTCCACCTCATTCATGTGGTCCTTTGGGCCAAAATGCTGCTATGATTTATGTTTGTACTGCAGTTACTAGACCGGTTGTGTCTTAGCTTCATGCACCGCTCGTTGTTTCAGGAGGTCATGTTCATACTTCTAGAGGTCACATTCCTACTTCTTAAATGTATATTCCTACTTCCGGAGCATATGTTCCTACTTACGGAGTGTCTCATGGGACATCTCATGCGATGGCTTATGGACCCTATTATGGGATGCAGTATGGATAGGGTTCTTCACCTTATGGGGGTGGGTATCAACAACCTGCTTAATCTCCAAATTATGGCTTTGTAGCTCCAAATAGTCAAGGTACACCACACTATGGTGCTTCCATGCCACCCTATATGTGCCAAACGGGAGGAGGGCACTATAGCCAAGGCCATGGTGGTAACCAAACCTATGTGAATTAGAACTATCAGGGAGCGGTCCATTGAGCTCATCATCCCATGCTCCCTTTCCTCGCAATGTTGAATCTTCCTGACTTTTCAAGATTGAAGAATGATCCTGTAGCTCATGACCCAGCTTGGCGTTCTATCCCTACTAAGCTTCCCTCGAACATACCCAAGTTCGAGGGAAAACTCGGAGAGGATCTAAGCAAACATGTTACTACCTTTCACTTATGGTGCTCTTCGAATTCCTTACACCAGGATTCCATTCGTTTAAGGCTGTTTCAACACACCCTTACAGGGCCTGCCACAAAATGGTATATAGAGCTACCTAGGGGGGCATTCGCTTTGTTCGATGACCTAGCGATGACTTTTCTTAACCACTTCCAGCTACCAGTGCGTTATGACGTTGGTACTGAACTCTTTTCAACATTTTGGCAGGATAAGGCCAGACATATCTCGGATCATATCCAAGAGTGGCGTAAATGGAAGAGGTTAATTAAAGCCTTTATACCACCGAAATTCCTCCTCGAATGGTTCCTTAAGTTGTTACTGCTGTATATAGTGAAGGATGTTTCTACATCTGGAGTGCAAAATGAGGAAAAAGTGATTTTTAGGGCGCAGGAATTGGACTTGATTTATGCTCAGTCTGGTTTGTTATATGAGATCATTCCCAATGCTCTGCGTTATAGTTTCGACCCCAAAGTTAAACCTGGACCACATGCCAATGGAATTGTTGGTTGCGTAAGTTCTAAACCTGTGGATTCAGTTGCAAAACAAGTTAGTTAATTGTCAATCAACCAATCTACTTCGAGACAAGCCATGGCTTTGTCTCAACCCGCCAAAATGGTGAGTGTACTTTTGGTGCAATCGTCGGACCAGAAGGGTAACCAGCAGCACGGACGGAATAAAAAGAAGGGTAATAATAATCGTAAGGGTGGGAATAGGAATAAGAATGCTAATAATAATGACAAGAACACTTATAATGCTGGGGGGGATAAGAAATCTGAACGTAAGGTTAAATTCCCTTGCAAGTTGTGTAAGGACGATCACCTCACTTACTTGTGCCCTCGTATCGATGAAGCCTCGAGATTCTTGGCGCAGGGCCCAGCTGTGCTAACTAACCCTTTACCTCACAATCAAAATATAAATTCGAGGACCCATGATCAGTCTGGTGGTGATCAAGATCCATCGAAGGGTAGTGGTCATGGTTGCATTAACATGGTACATGCTGCGAAATTTATGACCCGTGCGAAGGACTATGGTTCGTCACAACCCAGCCTAGGAAAGGAACTTGATCCACCAGGGTCTCCGTTATGTATTGAGAAACCTGTGGATAAACTTGAAGTTGCACTTGGCATTCCTAAGGGAGTCCTTAAGCATTCAAGGCACAATCCTAATGCCCATGCCACTCAAAACTATTCAGTTGTCGAGGATTTGGGCCACACTCCTTGTGCGATGTCTGCATTGGAAGTGCTTCAGAGTTGTCCTTTGCAAAGGAAGGCTTTGTTTTTTTCCCTTAGTGTGAATTATGATGATTCTTCCTCCGTGATTAAATTTGAAACTGCAAGACTTCAGCCTCGCTTGCCTTACTATGTGTCTCTTTTGATTCACATAGAATGTATTAACATGACCGTCAAGTGCACTGTGATTGACGAAGGTGCTGCTGCTTCTGTGATGTATTTATTGTGTTGGAAGGGTTTAAGTTCCCCTGAGCTATTTAAATCAGCGTTCATGTTAACTGCGTTCGATGGAAGATCGTTTAGGCTGCACAAGATCCTTCCTTCCCTTAAGGTCTGTTTGGGAGGGAAGACCATTGCGATAGAGGTCAGGGTGGTTGATGCACCCCTTGACTACAATCTCTTGCTGGGTAGGAATTGGATGTACAGTATGCAAGTCATTTCTTCTTCCCTATTTCGCATTGTATGCTTTCCATTTAACGCAAAGATAGTCACGATTGATCAAACGTCATTCAAGAATCTGTTAGTTACTGCATCTTCAGGAGCTTCGATCCCGATCATTGAACACTCTTAGCCGACAACTGGGAGTGTGGGTGTAGGCATGTATCCATCCCTCATGGGAAGCTTTAGTTGTCCTGCACCGATCCTTATGAGAGGGTCTAGTTTAGGTGAGGCTTCGACATCTATGAGATCAGTGTCTTTTTGCATGAGTCATATGGAAGATCCTTGTATTCTTCCTACATGGAGTACTCCGAGTGAGCCCATTGTCACGAATGTGTCGTTTCCTGCAACTATGATAGCTTATCAAGTTAATCTTGAGTGTGTTGTAGAGCCCAGTCCTTCCTCTTCATGGACGGAGGAGGACCCTTATGTGTTGTCGGCATGGGCAGTGTAGTCTTCTCTCGTGCACGACTACCTTGATAGTGTTTTTCCTTCAGATGAAGTGATTATTGAGGCCATGTAGGGAGTTGAGCCGCCATGGGAGGAACTCCATCATAGATATTACTTTATTCCCGAGCTTAACCGCTTGGAGCGTGAGGACTTTAGGGCGGTTGTCAGTGAGAGAGTTGGTAGTCCTATGGTTCCATTAATATCTCCTAGTCTGATGGCTGATGGAAACATGGAAAACATATCTTCAACAATTCCTATCAATATCTCTCACAATCCTGGCAGGATAGAGAATGTCTATATTGCGGCAGAAAGTTCCCATGCTGAGATTCAAGAATACAGCGAGCTGTTTAAGGAATTCCGTGATATCTTTGCTTGGTCTTATGATTAAATGCCAGGTACGAACCCTTGTATTGTCGAACATGAGATCAATACTTATCCCAATGCTAAGCCTGTTCGACAATGCTTGCGTGCGGTGAATCCTAGGAAAGCACCCATGATTAAGGCAGAGATAAAGAAACTGTTGAAAGTTGGTTTTATCTATCCCGTTCCCTTGACGAAGTGGGTTTCAAACCCCATTCCGATGGATAAGAAGCAGGGAGTGATCTGCATATGTACTTATTTCCGTGATTTGAATCATTCTTGTCCTAAGGACAATTTCCCCACACCATTTATTGATCAGATTTTGGATGAGTGTGCGGATAGCGAGGTTTTTTCCTTTATGGACGGCTTTTCTGGATATAATTAGATACAAATTAAACCTGAGGACCGACATAAGACTGCATTTATTTTTCCTTGGAGAACGTTTGCATATCGAAAGATGCCTTTTGGCCTTATGAATGCCGGAGCTACTTTTCAGCAGGAAATGACCTTGGTCTTCCATGATCTCAAGTCAATTATGAAATTATTTTTGGATGACCTTGCTGCTCATTCTCATATGAGAATGCGTCATTCCTATCACTTGAGATTGGTATTCCAAAGATGCCACCATTATTTGGTTAGGTTAAATCCTCATAAGTGCATCTTTTGTGTGAAGTCAGGTCACTTTTTAGGATTCATCGTTTCTAAAGAGGGTATAAGAGTCAACCCTTTGAAGGTTGAGGCAATACTTCAGTTGTCTCCACCAAAAAATATCCGTCATCTTCAATGTTTGCAAGGCATGGCAAACTTCTTATGGAGATTTGTTGTCAATTTTGCCAATTTGGCTAGAGGCTTCATGCATCTTTTGAAGAAGGACACCACCTTTTGTTGGGATGAGTGAGCCCAGGAGTCCTTTGATGTGCTCAAGCGAGCCCTAGCATTGGCCCCAATGATTAGTCCCCTAGACTATAGCCGTGATTTTTTACTTTATGTGGCCGCGTCCATTGAGACGATTGGTATGGTTTTGGTTCAAGAGGATGAGGAGCTCCAAGAGCATGTCATATATTATCTGAGCCGAAACCTTATTGACGCAAGGATTTGTTATTCTCATGTTGAGAAGATTGTTTTACCTACCATACATGCGGTTCAATGGTTGAGACATTATATTCTCCTTCGCCAGACCTTGGTTGTATCCCATGTCAATCCATTTCAATTTTTCCTCACTTGAAGGATGATTGGGGGGGAATATAATAAATGGATTGTCATCTTGCAAGAATTCAATCTTGAATTTGTTTCGGCAAAATTGAAGAAATTGTTAATTTTTGCAGAGCTTATATTGGATTTCCCAAGCGAGGCCGAGGAGTTGGTTGTGAAGATACGTTTGTCGATGAACACATCTTCTTAATCTAAACTTTAGACCCATGGTATGGGGATATCATTATATATTTACAAACATTGAAGGTCCCTACTCACCTCTCATGGGATGAACGACGACGGTTACGTCACATGTCTAAGAATTACCTCATAGTGGATAACACTTTGTATCGTCATGGGGTAGATTCCATTTTACGACATTTTTTAACTCATGAAGATGCTGAGGTAGTGCTGAGTGATTGCCACGGAGGGGCGTGAGGTGGTCATTTATCTGGGCTTTCTATAGCCCAAAAAATATTAAGAGCAGGTTATTTCTGGCCGTCAATCTTTAAGGATTGTGTAGATGCGGTCAAGAGGTGCCACCCTTGCCAGGTGTTTGCACATAATATGTGCTCAAAACCTGCCCCGTTACATCCCATCATCACCGCCGGTCCCTTCACTAAGTGGGGGCTTGATTTTATGGATTGCAACCCAGCTTCAGCTGGGGGAATCATCATATCATAGTGGCTATTGATTACTTCATGAAATGGGATGAGGCTATGCCTACAGTTAAATCTAATGGTGAGACAGCCACACACTTCATATTCAACTAGACTATTACTCGGTTTGGAATTTCGAAAGAGCTTGTCACTGACCATGGCTCGCACTTTCAGAATTGTATGATGGAAGAGTTGGCATCAAAGTTAGGGTACAAACAAGAGCATTCCTCCTCTTACTACCCTTAAGTGAATGGATAGGTAGAAGCAGTGAATAAATCACTCAAATCCATTCTCCAACGAACCATCACACAGAGCAAGAATAATTGGCACATCATGTTATATCCTGCTTTGTGGGTGTATAGAACCGCTGTTAAGACTGCCACGGGTTTTTCTCCATATCAACCTGTACATGGAGTGGATTCGATATTGTTAGTTGAATGCAAGATTTCTTCTTTGAAACTAGCCATAAAACTCTTACCAGACACTTCACCATTGGAGGAGCATTTGGTCCACCTTGAGCAACTTGATGAGCAGCGTCGAGATGCCTTGTTGGCTCTAGAAGTAAATAAGCGTTGCGTAAAGGTCCAGTACGATAATTCTGTCCATCTAAGGAGGTTTAGTGAGAGAGACTTGGTCCTTTTGTGGGATCAACAGAAAGAACCCTTGGGGGCAGGAAAGTTTAACCCCATGTGGCGTGGTCCTTACGTCGTTAAACATGTGTTAGAGAAGGGCGCTTATGAGTTAGTGGATTATGAGGGAACGGCCTTGGCAGAGCCTAGAAATGGGCTCTATCTCAAGAAGTACTATGCATGATTTTCATCCAAGGCTGGTTATTGT
This sequence comes from Pseudotsuga menziesii, assembly GCA_001517045.1. Taxonomy (NCBI): domain Eukaryota; kingdom Viridiplantae; phylum Streptophyta; class Pinopsida; order Pinales; family Pinaceae; genus Pseudotsuga; species Pseudotsuga menziesii. The sequence goes on along the minus strand of LPNX011031836.1, from coordinate 8,966 downwards.
ATATTATTGTATAGTTTTGCATAGTTAGGTCTTTTTTCTTATAATGATCGGGTTTGTGATTAGTTTCTGTTTCTTTTGGCAGATGTCAATGGAATCTTCCACCTACATAGGATTCACGGATGGTGCGAGCCATCACACTCAACACTCAGCCTCTGCTGCTTGAGTGATTTATACTCCTATGGTTCAGGTACTGTCTTCAATAGGCGTATGTTTGCGGCCATCTTCAAACAATGTTGCTGAATATAGTGTCATTATTGAGCTTCTATGGGATGCCATTTCACGTGGCATTCTCTCTCTTGAGGTACGTCTTGATTGGGAGTTAGTAGTGTCACAGCTTAATGGTTTGTACCATGTTAGAGATCCGACGTTATTAAGAATATTCTTATGTGTGAGATTATTAGAACGACAATTTGACAATATAACATACATACATATTCCAAGAATTAATAATCAAGTTGCTGACTCATATGCTAACTACGTGTTAGATTAGCATTTGTTTCATACACAATAAATTCATCACAAACACAAATTTTTACACATGTAAATAAATAAACCGATCATCATAAAAAATTTATATAATATCCAAAATGTTGTAACACATAGTGTCACGATACAAAAATGGGGCTCTCAAGCCACCAAGATATAATACACGGTAGTACAAAATGTATAACTCCCAGGTATCTAATTCTGTGGAGGAGGAGGATGGTTGTGATCATGGAAGGTCACTACGGCTCTAGCTAGCCTTTGGAATAATCGCACCCATGCTTGTGGTACACCCACCACCTAGCACTACATAGCCTCAGGCAAGTCCTCGACTTGTGCCATGGGAACCTTGTGTGTCAACCTCACAAAATTGGTATGAATGCTCTGGAGCGTCCACTCCGCATCCATGCCCATGATATCATCTCCTCTTCCCCTCCGTCTATGATGAGGGAATCCTTCAGGCCACCATGGTCCCACATCTACATACAAATGGTAGATTTCACTATGTATTGTCACACAAAAATATGTCTTTTGATTCCATATAATCAGAAAATAGAAAAAAATTAAATAACTCAAAAATTTAAAGACAGGGTTGAGATTTGTTACCTATGTCACCATATGCTGATCCTGGTTGTAGCGGCATGTCCGAGTCCCCCCAGAAATCAATCCCTACATAGTGGTAGTCATCGATCGAAACTATCTGTCATCGCCACCATAAAAAGAGCTCAGCTAGATAGGGGTCTGACACCCTACCTCCCCCCAGTCTACGCATCGCATCTACCCAACACCGTTGGGTCGGATCTCAAACCCCGTGAAGAGGAACGTCAACTCTGGGGCTCAATCCTGGAACACGCTCAAAGAAAACCATGCTCAATATGCTGTTGAACCCAAAATTCTGCACTCTACCCATCTTACACTCACTAAGCTAATGTTTCATGTTGCTCAGTAGTGTAGCACTCCAATCATAGACCGTGGGTCTCATGCACTCCACTGCATAGAACATCAGAGGCCACGAGGCCTAGTGGAGTGAAGCCAAGCCTGCTATCCTGCCCAATGTCAGTAGTATGTCCTTTAGGCCCAGTACCTGTATGGAGTTGGTTGGGATCTGACTCCCCACCTTCTCCATGTCTAAATAGCAGTACACCGCAATGTACTCATTGATAGTCAGGCCACGTCCTGGCCCACTGCGAGAACGAAGGTTCACTACTTCTCCCTGTCGAGAAATTCCAGTAATAAAGTATATTTCCTCCACCTCTATAGTGAGAGACATCCCATCTATCTGGAAGGACTCAGAGTCTGGATCCCAATAATCCACCAGCATCTGCAATAGTCTTGCTTTGGCCCTCAAGCCACCAAGACACCAAAACTTGTAGAGCCCGCATGCATGTAGAGCTTGTTGAGCCATTAGATCGGCCCTTACTACCTCCTCTACCTCACCTTGTTCACGCTCTCTCCATTCTAGGACCATCCTGCACAAAAAATTGCAAGTTTTCCCATTATATTACTTAAAAAACCTCATGCGCAGCTGCATACGCGATTGTTTTCCAAACAACTGCATATGTACGCGACTGTGAGGGAATTTTATGCGTATATCCAACTCTATATGCAGAAAAATCCTCAATTTTCTCATGGGCCACAACGCCTTTTTTAGAATGTCCTAGAAACCTCAAATGACCATGGAATTTGATAAAAATTGCATCAAAATGGAAGAGAAGAGCATGGGTAAGTACCTGGAAGAAACAGTAGTGGATTCCGCCGGTTGGATCTCCTGGAATTCGCTGTTGAAAATATGAGCTCAATTGGGTAAAAATTTCAAATGTTTTATAATGTTTTCAATTTTTTACTATTTATAGAAATTTTTCAAATTTTTGAAAATTTTTACCCCCTTTCCTATAGTTTCGACAATTTCTAATCATTTTGGATCGTTTTTGACCTAACTCATGATGTAGGAGACCTTTTTGAGTGTTGTTTCAGCCATTGGATTGATTTGTTCGTGCCGATATCAGGTATCATGTCTAAACTGGCATATAGGTTAGGTTTCATCACCATTTGCATTTTCCATGACCTTATGACCGTTTCATCATAGCCTTAGGTACGAACCCACTCCATTATGTCATGGAAACTTCTTGCTGTTTTAGAAGTGGCATGGTATGAGTGGTAGAGCTTGACCTTACATGGGTACCCTAGTTAGTGCCTTATCTGCATTTGGTGCCCATGCTGACATTTTGTCCTTTAGGGTGTGGGAGTCCGTTGTATAGTACTACCATGACATTTCATAAGAGCTTCATACTCCTCTCGATCTTTTGCTGGCCTATTTCCCTCAGGACTCCCGTATGTCAAGTTGTAATTGCATTATCATGAGCTCTGTCTGCCTTATTAAGCTTTATGTCGGCTTCCCTAACATTGTGTTTCAGACATATAGCCTGAGCTTGTCTCATGTCTAGCCATGCAGAGCCATTTTATATATTTTTTGCATCTTGATTCCCCTTTTACCAAGAGGGGATTTTCCCCTGAGTGTCAATATCCTACATGTGTCCTTGCATTGAGCATAGGTATGTTCCACTACTTGGAACTAGTTTGTTTGCCCCTATGACACTCGTCTCCTCCTAGTATGTAACTATAAAGCAGTCTTATTCTTTTTCAAGATTTTTAAATATTTGAACAAGTCCAAAAAATTCAAAAAACCAAAAATCCAAACAAGGAAAGATGTTATCTTTGGCAGCTGTCGAGTCATGTCGCCTTCGGACAGAGCACTGTATATCACATCCATTGGTTGGGTTTATAGTTTGACTTTAGGAGCTATACTTGTTTATCTGAGTTTATCTCCACCGACTGGTTAAGCTTCCAATCCCCATGGAGCCTCTGTTGATGCCTCCTGTGTCACAGAGATGTCCCATTTTGTATATCGAGTCTATGCTGCCTTTATTCAGTCACCATTCATTGGTATGCTCTTGTTTGAAGGAAGTTGAAACTTGAGTCGGCCATTCCTCAGTTATCTTGACTTTGCATGTCGGCCATTCCTGGTACAGTTACTAGTTCATGCACCTTATGATCGAGTCCTTCCACATTATACAGCTTTGCTGAGTACCTCCTGTTGGATGATGGGGGATTCCTTAATGCCCTCCTTCCAGCAGCTTTCATCCCATCGACTTCAGATCATTTATTCTGGGATTGGAATCTAGAGTCATTTTGAGTGCCTTGAGACTTGCAGTCATCAGTGGCAGGTTCTCTGGCCATCAACAATCTTTGGGAATACATCAATGTCCCATGATCGATGGATCCTCTCAAGTGTTCGACCTCAACACATTTATTCACACTTGTTAGTTTTCACTCTAGTACCTTGATTCCCATTTTCATTATCGGTGGGTGATCTCGCATCTGTTAATGGTATACATCAATGACCAGTAATCAGATGATGGACTACTATGTTCGACCTCGACACCTCTATTCACATAGTAGGACATGTACTCGTAGCGGTTTGTGTAGAAGACCTTCCAAATTGGTGGCATCTCTTATATGCTACATCCTTGATCATGCCAGTGTTCATGAGAATTCAGCTCTTGTGACTTGATTCCATTATATGTCAGACATTTCCAGCTCTTGTGGAGATCTTGATCCG
>LPNX011031824.1:2875-17594 GCA_001517045.1 Pseudotsuga menziesii | reverse complement strand
CAAACCTCCCAAACGTGTGTTTATGATTCGTCTTCCTTGTTGACTTTGGTAGAAACTGGACACCCAAATTGTAGTGATATTTGTTGGAGAATTAAAAGTTGTTCCTTATAGTGGACTAATAAATATTTAACCTTTTTGATAGGGATGATAAACTTGATATAGATTGGAGGGACTATCCATAATCTACCTAAAATTGGAGATTTTGTTTGATCACTTCGAATTGGGGTATAAACTTGATATACATTGGAGGAACCATCCATAATCCACCTAAAATTGGGGCCTTTGTTTGATCACTTTGAATTGAGCATGTGGGGAGGACATGATTCAATTCTAAAAATAACTACTGAATTTAGGGTTAATAAAAAAGTTTCTCCGTAAAATCATTAGGTATTATATTCTGTGGTTTTTCTTTTAGGTAGGTCCAATCACACTTGACCAATAGAGCCACCATCAAGTTGAAACAATCCCCCATTCAAAGGTCCTTCCAAATTCCAATGCCTTATTTTATCAACGACCCAACAATTGAGTATTTCACCGGCTTGACAAAATTGTCCCTTATCTAAGTTCAATAAACTATATGCTCCAAGGACCGAGAGAGTACATGGTTTACCTCACTAATGCCATGTAAATGTTGAGTCACTCGGAATTTTGTCTTATTGTCATTTTTTTCCTATATACTGTTTCTAATAAATAATAAAATTTTGTTATACACTGCCATAAAAGAATGATTTATTTTTACATGTCAACATTGAAGGGTTCAATTTCTCACAACCTTCAAAGTGAAATGGGACCCTACCCTTCAAATTTGATCCCTCATGGATACCATATCCCATCATTCCCATGAACCTGTGGCATGGACATTGCACATCAACTTAATTGTACCCTGTGCCACCATTCCCGATAAGGGATTTTGAATTTGAAATGCCTGCTCGACGCCCAACATGAATTTGAAATGCATGTGCAGCACGAATTTGAAATTATCGGTGGGCACTCCGACTATTTACAGAATACGAAACTGGTTTTGCAACTGGGACTAGAACTGGGCTCACAGAGGCAAACCGCAGATAATCCCGACCCTCCCATTCAGCCGGATCTGATTCCTTCAGCTCCCGTTCCACGCTGTTTTTCATGGCACCTCGACACTAAAATGTACCAACCACCGATCTCTGAAAACGATGGTATGTATGTTGGTTCATTCACTCATGGTCCGATCTCTTTCAGGTTTAATGGTTGTCCATTTCTTATCTAATCTAATGCTTCTTTTGTCTATTGATAAAATTGGTAGGAAACTGATCCTGTGGTCAAGGTGTAGGAGCCACCGCGTTGGTGTCTATCGTCTTTTCAGATGGATTTCGCCATTTGTAATGGGACATGTGCTATGAAGAGGGAGAGAGACGACGATCATCCTGATAACAACGCTAACGACCACGAACTGGATAGAGCTTGCTCCAAAGCAAGCTATGAAGAAGAAGACGGGAGAACTAGCAGAAAAAAGCTCCATGTTTCCAAAGAATAGTCTGCTTATTTAGAAGAAAGATTTAATGAGCACAATACCGTTAATTCGGTAAGCCTCCATGCGCCTAATATCTCGTCTTTTGCATTCCCACAAGATAAAGACAATCTGTTACTCATAGCGTTTTCAATTGCAGAAGCAAAAGCTGGCATTAGCCGAGCAGCTTAACCTTCGCCCGCATCAAGTAGAAGTCTATGGTTCCATAACAGAAGAGCCAGGTTAGCCTCTTTTACCAATCAAGTCTAATGGATGGATTTGAAGTTTGAATATTGATTGATTTTTATGTATATATGATACGACAAAGATGAAGCGAATAGAAGTGGACTGTTAATATCTGAAGAGATGCCACGAAACCCCTACAGAAGAGAACAGGTGACTGCAGAAAGATATTCAATAGCTGAGGGCTTTGAAAGTGGCGCATCCAAGCTTTTACATGCACTTGCCTGTAACCACTCTCTTAATATGTGCCCTTCCTGCGATAGGATCGCCTCAGCCTCACTACCACTTGACAACAACACCAAGGGCTTGCACGTCCATGGGCCTTCCCCTTGGCTGACCCTGGCTTCTGCTCATTTACGCACGACTCGGCCACCTCCTAGACTTGAACAATAATATGTATTTGTTTTTTGTCTTTGTAAATATATATCTAGATTCTAGATCATGTTCTTTTCCTGTGAAAAATACTCTAGATCATGTTCTTTTCCTATGAACAATACACCATAGCATATGGGTTTTGTTTTATTCACTTACACAGAGCCTCCCCACGGATAGAATTTGACGGGTAAATGGTAGCCATGGGCCAATTTACCCGTTAAATACAACTTAGATTTTAGGGAGAACGTCAAATTCTAGCTTAGACTACATAAAATGTTTCAGATTTTGATTATTATAGGCAATTTTTATGGATGTCCCTCATTTGAAATTCCTACCCTGAGCCTCCCTCCCTCTGTTAGCTACCGGGCAGTTGGTATCTGCTCGTTTTTGAAATATAGCAAAATTTGTCTATTATTTTAACGGCATAGTCACCAGTAACCAGTAGGTGCCTTAAAACAGTATCCGGTTGGGCATAGTCACTGGTAACCGGTAGGTGCCTTAAAACAGTATCCGGTTGGGCAGTACATTTGTAGATTTCAATGGCTATCCATGTTGACATACTGGCCTTAGTCCCCAGACACCTAATTCCATAATGCAGGGAAAACATAAAAACCAACAAAATCAATTATTCAAATAACATTATAGGTAAGAGTTTAATTTTTTGCCGTTGAAATGCGCCTGTAGGTTTCCCCCTAGTTTATCAATCGTCTATTTGAGAGCGAGGGGGCAACAAAGCATATGCTTCCTCTACTCTTTGCAGTGGGAGTGCGAGGAAGGGTGGTAAAATCGTTTTGCCATTCTCTGTGATGGCGGGGTTACGACAGATTCATCACCGACTCAAGGGAATTGAATTGGGCTGAATGTAACCGTTAATATGGGATAAGGTCCCCACGATCCCCATTAATGGCTTCTGATATGATGGAAAGGGAGACATGAGGGATTCCCCCTAATTATTTTGTCACCTGGGGAATATATTCATTTTCTACCCTAATGGTTATATGATTGAACTTTGTCACCCAAGGAATCTATTCATTTTTCTCCCTGATGGTTATATGATTGAACTTTGGACAAGGTTGGCTTACTTGAAATAGATTTGTTGGCAAGCTAATCTGTTGCATTGTTTGTGGATCTTCTAATATGTTGGAAGTCAAATTGTTTGAAACAAGCCAGAAGTTGCCTAAAATATTTCTTCTTGTTCAACATATCCTGTGATGGATTTTTGGACTCTCAATTTGTCTCATTATTTTATCACTTAAACCTCAAATAGCACTATCAGAGCATACAAAGTTGCCCCTCATTTCTCGATCCTTATAACCACGTACATGTGTCCACGAATCAGTATGCCATTGCTAAATGATATCATAAAAAATTCAAGATGATATCATAAAAACTTCAAGTTGTCTCTTGAAGAGGTTCCATGGAAAGAATAATTACAATTTGCATTCCCTTGTTGCTACAATTCAACAAACTTGCAACATCTGCCGGCTTGGTATAGAGGTAGACCATCATAAAAGAGAAATCCAATTTTTTTAGATATAGAGAAAACACACCAGGAATTTGAGAGGATGGAAGATGTATTGAACTATGAAATGCAGATGGGTGCTAAAATAATCACTGACACAAAGCGCATTGAACTATACATTGTGTTTGGACATAATTCTCATGTAACAAGAGAAAAGATTGGCATTCTATGTAATAGAAAGTTTTATTATGAGGTGAATGTGGAAGAAGACGCTGAGTTTTTAAATCTTGTCATTTATAAACACTTATTCTCTCATGTTGACATGTCCAAAATTTATTCATCTAACAAGTTAAATGATGGTCTCTATGGGATAGGCTATTATGAATCTTTAGGAAATGTGAACTTAAAGAGATTCTTATTATTTTTCTATTGAAAAGCTAGCGACTGCTAGCTTTCCTTGTAGCATAAGCATGTGTGCAGTCGCTAGAAGAAAAAAATTTATGCTACAAGAAAAGCTAGCAGTCACTCGCTTTCCTTGATCTTTTGTCATGTATTTATTTCAAAATAGAGCACATGGCACAAGCTCAAGGTATAAGCTAGCAACCACCAATCACTATGGACAAGATTTTTCTATTGAAAAGCTAGCGACTGCTAGCTTTCTTTCTAGCATAAGTATGTGTTATTATCCTAGAAGGAAATGCTTATGCTAGAAGGAAAGCTAGCAGTCGCTAGCTTTCCTTAATCTTGTGCCATTTGTTTATTTGAAAATAGAGTACATGATACAAGTTCAAAGTATAAGCTAGCAACCACCAATCACCATGATACAGGAAAGCTAGCGACTGCTAGCTTTCCTTCTAACATAAGCATGTGTGTCACGCTAAAAGGAAATGCATTTGCTAAAAGGAAAGATAGCATTCGTTAAAAATAGAGTACATGGCACAAGCTCAAGGTATAAGATAACAACCACCAATCACCATGGACAGGGTTTTTGTATTGGAAAGCTAACGACTGTTAGCTTTCCTTCTTGCATAAGCATGTGTGTTTATGATAGAAGGAAATTCTTATGCTACATGGAAAGCTAGCAGTCGCTAGCTTTCTTTGATCTGTTGCCATGTTCTTATTTCAAAAAAAAGCACATGGCATAAGCTCAAAGTATAACCTAGCAACCACCAATCACCATGGACATGATTTTTCTATTGGAAATCTAGCGACTGCTAGCTTTCCTTCTAGCATAAGTATGTGTTATTATCCTAGAAGGAAATGCTTATGCTATGAAGAAAGCTAGCAGTCGCTAGCTTTCCTTGATCTCGTGCCATGTGTTTATTTCAAAATAAAGCACATTGCGCAAGCTGAAGGTATAAGCTAGCAACCACCAATCACCATGGACAATGTTATCAATTGGAAAGCTAACGAATCCTAGCTTTCCTTTATGGCTAGATTTTTTCTATTAGAAAGCTAGCAATTATTATCTTTCCTTCTAGCATAAGCACATGTGTGCTTATGCTAGAAGGAAATGCTTATGCTGGAAAGAAAGCTAGCAGTCGCTAGCTTTCCTTTATCTTGTGCCATGTGCTTCTTTCAAAATAGAGCACATGCCACAAACTCAATGTATAAGCTAGCAACCACCAATCACCATGGCTAGGGTTTTTCTATTGGAAAGCTAGCGACTGATAACTTTCCTTCTAGCATAGGAATGTATGGTTATGTCAAAAGGAAATGCTTATGCTAGCTTTTTTTGATATTGTTCCATGTTCTTCTTTCAAAATAGAGCACATGGCACAAGATCAACGTATAACCTATCAACCACCAATCACCATGCCTAGGGTTTTTTTATTGGAATGCTAGCGATTGCTAGCTTTCCAATAACATAAGCATGTGTGCTTATTCTATGTAATGGGAAGTTTTATTATGAGGTGAATGTGGAAGAAGACGCTGAGTTTTTAAAGCTTGTCATTTATAAACACTTATTCTCTCATGTTGACATGTCCAAAAGTTATTCATCTAACAAGTTAAATGATGGTATCTATGGGATAGGCTATTATGAATCTTTAGGAAATGTGAACTTAAAGAGACTCTTATTATTTTTCTATTGGAAAGCTAGAGACTGCTAGCTTTCCTTGTAGCATAAGCATGTGTGCAATCGCTAGAAGAAAAATTCTTATGCTACAAGGAAAGCTAGCAGTCGCTGGCTTTCCTTGATCTTTTTTCATGTGTTTATTTCAAAATAGAGCACATGGCACAAGCTCAAGGTATAAGCTAGCAACCACCAATCACCATGGACAAGATTTTTCTATTGGAAAGCTAGCGACTGCTAGCTTTCTTTCTAGCATAAGTATGTATTATTATCCTACAAGGAAATGCTTATGCTAAAAGGAAAGCTAGCACTACAAGGAAATGCTTATGCTAAAAGGAAAGCTAGCAGTCGTCGCTAGCTTTCCTTGATCTTGTGCCATGTGCTTATTTAAAAATATAGTACATGATACAAGTTCAAAGTATAAGCTAGCAACCACCAATCACCATGCCCATGGTTTTTCTATTGAAAAGCTAGCAATCTAACATAAGCATGTGTGTCATGCTAAAAGGAAATGCATTTGCTAGAAGGAAAGGTAGCATTCGTTAAAAATAGAGTACATGGCACAAGCTCAAGGTATAAGCTAACAACTACCAATCACCATGGACAGGGTTTTTGTATTGAAAAGCTAGCGACTGTTAGCTTTCCTTCTTGCATAACCATGTGTGTTTATGATAAAAGTAAATTATTATGCTACAAGAAAAGCTAGCAGTCACTAGTTTTCTTTGATCTGTTGCCATGTTCTTATTTCAAAAAAGAGCACATGTCACAAGCTCAAAGTATAATCTAGCAACCACCAATCACCATGGACGATATTTTTCTATTGCAAAGCTAGCGACTAGCGACTGATAGCTTTCCTTCTAGCATAAGTATGTGTTATTATCCAAGCAGGAAATGCTTATGCTAGGAGGAAAGCTAGCAGTCGCTAGCTTTCCTTGATCTTGTGCCATGTGTTTATTTCAAAATAGAGCACATGGCGCAAGCTGAAGGTATAAGCTAGCAACCACCAATCACCATGGACAGGATTTTTCTATTGGAAAGCTAGCGACTGTTAGCTTTCCTTCTAGCATAAGTATGTGTTATTATCCAAGCAGGAAATGCTTATGCTAGGAGGAAAGCTAACAGTCGCTAGCTTTCCTTGATCTTGTGCCATGTGCTTATTTTAAAATAGAGCACATGGCACAAGCTGAACGTATAAGCTAGCAACCACCAATCACCATGGCCAGTCTTATCAATTGGAAAGCTAACGACTGCTAGCTTTCCTTCATGGCTAGAGTTTTTCTATTAGAAAGCTAGCAATTGTTATCTTTCCTTCTAGCATAAGCACACATGTACTTATGCTAGAAGGAAATTCTTATGCTAGAAAGAAAGCTAGCAGTCGCTAGCTTTCCTTTATCTTATGCCATGTGCTTCTTTCAAAATAGAGCAGAAGAACAAGCTCAAGGTATAAGCTAGCAACCACCAATCACCATGGCTAGGGTTTTTCTATTGGAAAGATATCGACTGACAACTTTCCTTCTAGCATAAGAATGTGTGGTTATGCTAGAAGGAAATGCTTATGCTAGCTTTTCTTGATCTTGTTCCATGTTCTTCTATCAAAATAGAGCACATGGCACAAGATCAACGTATAACCTATCAACCACCAATCACCATGCACAGGGTTTTTTTATTGAAAAGCTAGCGATTGCTAGCTTTCCAATAACATAAGCATGTGTGCTTATTCTATGTAATGAGAAGTTTTATTATGAGGTAAATGTGGAAGAAGACGCTAAGTTTTTAAAGCTTGTCATTTATAAACACTTATTCTCTCATGTTGACATGTCCAAAAGTTATTCATCTAACGAGTTAAATGATGGTCTCTATGGGATAGGCTATTATGAATCTTTAGCAAATGTGAACTTAAAGAGATTCTTATTATTTTTCTATTGGAAAGCTAGCGACTGCTAGCTTTTCTTGTAGCATAAGCATGTGTGCAGTCGCTAGAAGAAAAATTCTTATGCTACAAGTAAAGCTAGCAGTCGCTGGCTTTCCTTGATCTTTTGTCAGGTGTTTATTTCAAAATAGAGCACATGGCATAAGCTCAAGGTATAAGCTAGCAACCACCAATCACCATGGATAAGATTTTTCTATTGGAAAGCTAGCGACCACTATCTTTCTTTCTAGCATAAGTATGTGTTATTATCCTAGAAAGAAATGCTTATGCTAAAAGGAAAGCTAGCAGTCGCTAGCTTTCCTTGATCTTGTGCCATGTGCTTATTTGAAAATAGAGTATATGATACAAGTTCAAAGTATAAGCTAGCAACCACCAATCACCATGCCCAGGGTTTTTCTATTGGAAAGCTAGCGACTGCTAGCTTTCCTTCTAACATAAGCATGTGTGTCATGCTAAAAGGAAATGCATTTGCTAGAAGGAAATGTAGCATTTGTTAAAAATAGAGTACATGGCACAAGCTCAAGGTATAAGCTAACAACCACCAATCACCATGGACAGGGTTTTTGTATTGGAAAGCTAGCGACTGTGAGCTTTTCTTCGTGCATAAGCATGTGTGTTTATGATAGAAGGAAATTCTTATGCTACAAGGAAAGCTAACAGTCGTTAGGTTTCTTTGATCTGTTATCATGTTCTTATTTCAAAATAGAGCACATGGCACAAGCTCAAAGTATAATCTAGCAGCCACCAATCACCATGGACAGCATTTTTCTATTGCAAAGCTAGCGACTGCTAGCTTTCCTTCTAGCATAAGTATGTGTTATTATCCTAGAAGGAAATGCTTATGCTGGGAGGAAAGCTAGCTGTCGCTAGCTTTCCTTGATCTTGTGCCATGTGTTTATTTCAAAATAGAGCACATAGCGCAAGCTGGAGGTATAAGCTAGCAACCACCAATCACCATGGACAGTGTTATCAATTGGAAAGCTAACGACTGCTAGCTTTCCTTCATGGCTATAGTTTTTCTATTAGAAAGCTAGCAGTTGTTATCTTTCCTTCTAGCATAAGCACATGTGTGCTTATGCTAGAAGGAAATGCTTATGCTATAAAGAAAGCTAGCAGTTGCTAGCTTTCCTTTATCTTGTGTCATGTGCTTCTTTCAAAATAGAGCACATGGCACAAGCTCAAGGTATAAGCTAGCAACCACCAATCACCATGGCTAGGGTTTTTCTATTAGAATGCTAGCGACTGATAACTTTCCTTCTAGCATAAGAATGTGTGGTTATGCTAGAAGGAAATGCTTATGGTAGCTTTCCTTGATCTTGTTCTGTATTCTTCTTTCAAAATGGAGCACATGGCACAAGATCAACGTATAACCTATCAACCACCAATCACCATGCCCAGGGTTTTTTTATTTGAAAACTAGCGATTGTTAGCTTTCCAATAACATAAGCATGTGTGCTTATTCTATGTAAATTTATGAGGTGAATGTGGAAGAAGACGTTGAGTTTTTAAAGCTTGTCATTTATAAACACTTATTCTCTCATGTTGACATGTCCAAAAGTTATTCATCTAACAAGTTAAATGATGGTCTCTATGGGATAGGCTATTATGAATCTTTAGGAAATGTGAACTTAAATAGATTCTTATTATTTTTCTATTGGAAAGCTAGCGACTGCTAGCTTTCGTTGTACCATAAGCATGTGTGCAGTCGGTAGAAGAAAAATTCTTATGCTACAAGTAAAGCCAGCAGTCGTTGGCTTTCCTTGATCTTTTGTCATGTGTTTATTTCAAAATAGAGCACATGGCACAAGCTCAAGGTATAAGCTAGCAACCACCAATCACCATGGACAAGATTTTTCTATTGGAAAGCTAGCGACTGCTAGCTTTCTTTCTAGCATAAGTATGTTTTATTATCCTACAAGGAAATGCTTATGCTAGAAGGAAAGTTAGCAGTCGCTAGCTTTCCTTGATCTTGTGCCGTGTGCTTATTTGAAAATAGAGTACATGATACAAGTTCAAAGTATAAGCTACCAACCACCAATCACCGTGCCCAGGGTTTTTCTATTGGAAATCTAGCGACTGCTAGCTTTCCTTCTAACATAAGCATGTGTGTCATGCTAAAAGGAAATGCATTTGCTAGAAGGAAAGGTAGCATTCGTTAAAAATAGAGTACATGGCACAAGCTCAAAGTATAAGCTAACAACCACCAATCACCATGAATAGGGTTTTTGTATTGGAAAGCTAGCGACTGTGAGCTTTCCTTCTTGCATAAACATGTGTATTTATGATAAGAGGAAATTCTTATGCTACAAGTAAAGCTAGCAGTTGCTGGCTTTCCTTGATCTTTTGTCATGTGTTTACTTCAAAATAGAGCACATGGCACAACCTCAAAGTATAATCTAGCAACCACCAATCACCATGGACAGGATTTTTCTATTGGAAAGCTAGCGACTGCTAGCTTTCCTTCTAGCATAAGTATGTGTTATTATCCTAGAATGAAATGCTTATGCTAGGAGGAAAGCTAGCAGTCGCTGGTTTTCCTTGATCTTGTGCCATGTGTTTATTTCAAAATAGAGCACATGGCGCAAGCTGAAGGTATAAGCTAGCAACCACCAATCACCATGGACAGTGTTATCAATTGGAAAGCTAACGACTGCTAGCTTTTCTTCATGGCTAGAGTTTTTCTATTAGAAAGCTAGCAATTGTTATATTTCCTTCTAGCATAAGCACATGTGTGCTTATGCTAGAAGGAAATGCTTATGCTAGAAAGAAAGCTAGCAGTCGCTAGCTTTCCTTTATCTTGTGCCATGTGCTTCTTTCAAAATAGAGCACATGGCACAAGCTCAAGGTATAAGCTAGCAACCACCAATCACCATGGCCAGGGTTTTTCTATTGGAAAGCTAGCGACTGATAACTTTCCTTCTAGCATAAGAATGTGTGGTTATGCTAGAAGAAAATGCTTATGGTAGCTTTCCTTGATCTTGTTCTGTGTTCTTTCAAAATGGAGCACATGGCACAAGATCAACGTATAACCTATCAACCACCTATCACCATGCCCAGGGTTTTTTTATTGGAAAGCTAGCGATTGCTAGCTTTCCAAAAACATAAGCATGTGTGCTTATTCTATGTAAATTTATGAGGTGAATGTGGAAGAAGACGCCGAGTTTTTAAAGCTTGTCATTTATAAACACTTATTCTCTCATGTTGACATGTCCAAAAGTTATTCATCTAACAAGTTAAATGATGGTCTCTATGGGATAGGCTATTATGAATCTTTAGGAAATGTGAACTTAAAGAGATTCTTATTATTTTTCTATTGGAAAGCTAGCGACTGCTAGCTTTCCTTGTAGCATAAGCATGTGTGTAGTCGGTAGAAGAAAAATTCTTATGCTACAAGTAAAGCTAGCAGTCGCTGGCTTTCCTTGATCTTTTGTCATGTGTTTACTTCAAAATAGAGCACATGGCACAAGCTCAAGGTATAAGCTAACAACCACCAATCACCATGGACAAGATTTTTATATTGGAAAGCTAGCGACTGCTAGCTTTCTTTGTAGCATAAGTATGTGTTATTATCCTAGAAGGAAATGCTTATGCTAGAAGGAAAGGTAGCAGTCGCTAGCATTCCTTGATCTTGTGCCATGTGCTTATTTGAAAATAGAGTACATGATACAAGTTCAAAGTATAAGCTAGCAACCACCAATCACCAAGCCCAAGGTTTTTCTATTAGAAAGCTAGCGACTGCTAGCTTTCTTTCTAACATAAGCATGTGTGTCATGCTAAAAGAAAATGCATTTGCTAGAAGGAAAGGTAGCATTCATTAAAAATATAGTACATGGCACAAGCTCAAGGTATAAGCTAACAACCACCAATCACCATGGACAGGGTTTTTGTATTGGAAAGCTAGCGACTGTTAGCTTTCCTTCTTGCATAAGCATGTGTGTTTATGATAGAAGGAAATTCTTATGCTATAAGAAAGCTAGCAGTCGCTAGCTTTCTTTGATCTGTTGCCATGTTCTTATTTCAAAATAGAGCAGATGGCACAAGCACAAAGTATAATCTAGCAACCACCAATCACCATGGACAAGATTTTTCTATTGGAAAGCTAGCGACTGCTAGCTTTCCTTCTAGCATAAGTATGTGTTATTATCCTAGAAGGAAATGCTTATGCTAAGAGGAAAGCTAGCGGTCGCTAGCTTTCCTTGATCTTGTGCCATGTGTTTATTTCAAAATAAAGCACATGGCGCAAGCTGAACGTATAAGCTAGCAACCACCAATCACCATGGACAATGTTATCAATTGGAAAGCTAATGACTGCTAGCTTTCCTTCATGGCTAGATTTTTTCTATTAGAAAGCTAGCAATTGTTATCTTTCCTTCTAGCATAAGCACATGTGTGCTTATGCTAGAAGGAAATGCTTATGCTAGAAAGAAAGCTAGCAGTCGCTAGCTTTCCTTTATTTTGTGCCATGTGCTTCTTTCAAAATAGAGCACATGGCACAAGCTCAATGTATAAGCTAGCAACCACCAATCACCATGGCTAGGGTTTTTCTATTGGAAAACTAGTGACTAATAACTTTCTTTTTAGCATAAGAATGTGTGGTTATGCCAGAAGGAAATGCTTATGCTAGCTTTTTTTTATCTTGTTCCGTGTTCTTCTTTCAAAATAGAGCAGATGGCACAAGATCAACGTATAACCTATCAACCACCAATCACCATGCCTAGGGTTTTTTTATTGGAAAGCTAGCGATTGCTAGCTTTCCAATAACATAAGCATGTGTGCTTATTCTATGTAATGGGAAGTTTTATTATGAGGTGAATGTGGAAGAAGACGCTGAGTTTTGAAAGCTTGTCATTTATAAACACTTATTCTCTCATGTTGACATGTCCAAAATTTATTCATCTAACGAGTTAAATGATGGTCTCTATGGGATAGACTATTATGAATCTTTAGGAAACGTGAACTTAAAGAGATTCTTATTATTTTTCTATTGGAAAGCTAGCGACTGCCAGCTTTCCTTGTAGCATAAGCATGTGTGCAGTCGCTAGAAGAAAAATTCTTATGCTACAAGTAAAGCTAGCAGTCGCTGGCTTTCCTTGATCTTTTGTCATGTGTTTATTTCAAAATATAGCACATGGCACAAGCTCAAGGTATAAGCTAGCAACCACCAATCACCATGGACAAGATTTTTCTATTGGAAAGCTAGCGACTGCTAGCTTTCTTTCTAGCATAAGTATGTGTTATTATCCTAGAAGCAAATGCTTATGGTAGAAGTAAAGTTAGGAGTCGCTAGCTTTCCTTGATCTTGTGCCATGTGCTTATTTGAAAATAGAGTACATAATACAAGTTCAAAGTATAAGCTAGCAACCACCAATCACCATGCCCAGGGTTTTTCTATTGGAAAGCTAGCAATTTAACATAAGCATGTGTGTCATGCTAAAAGGAAATGCATTTGCTAGAAGGAAAGGTAGCATTCGTTAAAAATAGAGTACATGGCACAAGCTCAAGGTATAAGCTAACAACCACCAATCACCATGGACAGGGTTTTTGTATTGAAAAGCTAGCAACTGTTAGCTTTCCTTCTTGCATAAGCATGTGTGTTTATGATAGAAGGAAATTCTTATGCTACAAAGAAAGCTAGCAGTCGCTAGCTTTCTTTGATCCGTTGCCATGTTCTTATTTCAAAATAGAGCACATGACACAAGCTCAAAGTATAATCTAGCAACCACCAATCACCATGGACAGGATGTTTCTATTGGAAAGCTAGCGACTGCTAGCTTTCCTTCTAGCATAAGTATGTGTTATTATCCTAGAAGGAAATGCTTATGCTAGGAGGAAAGCTAGCAGTCGCTAACTTTCCTTGATCTTGTGCCATGTGTTTATTTCAAAATAGAGCACATGGCGCAAGCTGAAGGTATAAGCTAGCAACCACCAATCACCATGGACAGTGTTATCAATTGGAAAGCTAACGACTGCTGGCTTTCCTTCATGGCTAGAGTTTTTCTATTAGAAAGCTAGCAATTGTTATCTTTCCTTCTAGCATAAGCAGATGTGTGCTTATGCTTATGCTAGAAGGAAATGCTTATGCTAGAAAGAAAGCTAGCAATCGCTAGCTTTCCTTTATCTTGTGCCATGTGCTTCTTTCAAAATAGAGCACATGGCACAAGCTCAAGGTATAAGCTAGCAACCACCAATCACCATGGCTAGGGTTTTTCTATTGGAAAGCTAGCGACTGATAATTTTCCTTCTAGCATAAGAATGTGTGGTTATGCCAGAAGGAAATGCTTATGCTAGCTTTCCTTGATCTTGTTCTGTGTTCTTCTTTCAAAATAGAGCACATGGCACAAGATCAACGTATAACCTATCAACCACCAATCACCATACCGAGGGTTTTTTTATTGGAAAGCTAGCGATTTCTAGCTTTCCAATAACATAAGTATGCGTGCTTATGCTAGAAGGAAATGCTTATTCTAGAAGGAAAGATAGCAGTCGCTAGCTTTCCTTGATCCTGTGCCACGTGCTGATTTCAAAATAGAGTACATAACACAAGCTCTAGGTATAAGCTAGCAACCAACAATCACCATGCCCAAGGTTTTTCTATTGGAAAGCTACCAACTACTAGCTTTTATTCTAGCATAAGCATGTGTGCTTATGCTAGAAGGAAATGCTTATGTTAGAAGGAAAATGAGCAGTCGCTAGCTTTCCTTGATCTTGTGCCATGTGCTTATTTCAAAATAGAGGACATGGCACAAGATTACTGTATAAGTTAGCAACCACCAATCACCATGGCTAGGGTTTTTCTATTGGAAAGCTAGCGATTGATAACTTTCCTTCTAGCATAAGCATGTGTGCTTATGCTTATGCTAGAAGGAAATGCTTATGTTAGAAAGAAAGCTAGCAGTTGCTAGTTTTTTTTGATCTTGTGCCATGTGTTTCTTTCAAAATAGAGCACATGGCATAAGCTCAAGGTATAAGTAGCAACCACCAATCACCATGCCCAAGGTTTATCTATTAGAAAGCTAGCGACTACTAGCTTTCATTCTAGCATAAATATGTGTGCTTATGCTACAAGGAAATGCTTAGCCTAGAACGAAAGGTAGGAGTCACTAGCTTTCCTTGATTTTGTGCCATGTGCTTATTTCAAAATAGAGT
>LPNX011031789.1:88000-116572 GCA_001517045.1 Pseudotsuga menziesii | reverse complement strand
TTGAAAACAAAACTATAAAAACATACATTTATTAAATTTGAAAACAAAATTATAAAAATATACATTTATCAAATTTTATAAATTTATAAAAAAAAAAAATTTAATTCCATTAAATTGAAAATGGTTACCTCTTTGCTCTGACATTGTGACGAGGATGGGTTGTTTTGGCACGATGGTCGCTGTACCTCGGTCGAGTTCTCTGTCTCTCGGTCGAGCTCTGTCCCTCGGTCGAGCGATTGAAAATGACAAATGGGGCCTCCGCGGCCCCATTTTATAATTTTTAAAAAAAAAGATACCTCGACCGAGGTATGGAGCTCGGTCGAGCTATGTACCTCGACCGAGGTACATACCTCGGTTGAGGGCTTTATAAAACCTCGGTCGAGGTTTTAATACCTCGGTCGAGGGTTTATAAATCCCTCGACCGAGGTACATTTTTTTATTTTTGGCAAGATGCGCTTGCCAAAAAGTGTTACCCAAGTCCGTGGATTCACCCAGATAACAAAGTGGTATCAGAGCCATAGTTCCACTATGCGAGTTTTGGGCCTTCTATGGATTTGTAGCTCTATGTTATGTTTTCAGAATCATAATGTATGTATTATGAAATAGATGTGTATTCTGCTAACAACGACAGATAATGAACACATTGCAACCTCGATTATGTGATTTAATGAATAACCATGCAATGTCGTTAGTGAAATACGATTTTAAACCCCAATAAAAGTAGTTAAGACCAAATACTCAACAAGCACACTGGAGAGGAAGGTAGAATAGAAAGATATGAGCATTGTCAACTAAAAGAAATCCCAACTTGTGGACACACCTTTTGAACAATATTAGTATAAATATGAAAGAGGTGGATATTTGATGTAAGCTTGAAAATAAAGATGATATGATATTTTACGTTGGAAAGATTCTATTTTCTGGGATAGCAATGGCTCATTGATCTAGAAGAAGTTCATACATTTGAGAGTTGTATGCGCAAAGGAAGTGAACAAGAACATAAAATAGTGCACATAGGAAGTAAGCAAACTAACAATCACTGAATGGATAGGAGATTGACAAGATAGTACGAGTAGTTCTGAAGAGATCGAAAGTTAAGTAGAACATATAATTCCGCAGAAGTAATAATGATCCTCTTAGGCAGTTTTCTATTGGCCTATAAAAAAAAAATTTCAATTTTTGGGGAAATTACACAACTCGAGAATAATATTGATCTCATCATACTTATTTTTAAGTGATTAAATGAAATTTTGAATTTCTGTATTCTCATCAAGTACTAAAGAACTACCACGTTATACAAGGGAAATCCAACATGCAAGGATGCTTAGAGTTGCCTTGCCCAGTAGACCCGAGACATCTATCTACTTAACCTTCATAAAGAAGTGTTTTGGATTTGTCAATTTTGAGAATGCATAAGATGCAGCAAACTGCGTTCATAATTTAAATGGCAGGAAAATTGATGGCAAGGAATGGTATGTTGACAAGGCACGAAACAATTCTGAATTGAGGGGGCGATGTGGAACAAATCTTTTTGTGAAGAATTTGAATGATGGCATTGATGACGAGAAGCTGAGAGAAATTTTCTTTGGTTATGGTACAATCACTTCATGCAAGGTAATGAGGGATTCTCATGGACATAGTAAAGGTTTTGGATTTGTTTCCTTCGCATCTACTGATGAAGCATCCCGAGCTCTGGTGGAAATGAAAAGGAAAATGGTTCTGGGCAAGCCTCTCTATGTTTCTCTGGTTCGACGGAAAGATGAGAGAAGCACATGGCTACAGGCTCAATTGCCCACTTGTGAAATGCAGTTGGCATGGCACCACCTGTTCCTGGACAATTTGTTCCTGCAGATAGCTTAAATGTCAAGAAAATTGATGGCAAGGAATGGTATGTTGAAAAAGCGCGTAACATGTCTGAGTCGAGATGGCCATGTGGAACAAATCTTTATTTAAATAATTTAGATGATAGCATTGATGATGAGAAGTTGAGAGAAATGTTCTTTCGTTAGGGCACAATCACTTCATGCAAAATAATGAGGGATTCTCATGGACAATGTAAAGGTTTTGGATTTGTTGCCTCCGCATCTCCGGATGAAGCATCTCGAGCTCTGACACAGATGAAAGGGATCATGGTTTTTAACAAGCCTCTGTATGTTGCTTTGGCTCAGCCCAAGGATGAGAGAAGGGCATGTCTACAGGCTCACTTCTCCCGCTTGGGATGGCACCACTTTTTGTTCCTGATAGAAGGGCATGGATACAGGATCACTTCTCTCACTGGGGAAATGCAATGCAATAGGCGTGGCATCACCTGTTTCTAGACTAAAGCAGCAGATAAACAGAAGATAATTCATAACCAAGGATGAGCTGTTCCTGCTAGCGCTCCTAGATTAAACCAGCTGCATCATAGAAATTATCTCCTCTTTCAGTGTTATTATCTCAAAATTATATTTTTATTGTGATATAAGGTCATGTGTAGCTATTTTATTTTGATATAATTTCATTGTTACCAGGTATAGTGTGTACTTATTTGATTTTGATAGCGGGTAGTGTATAGTGTATAGTGTGCATGGTTATTTTATTTTGATTGTTATAGGTTACATTATGTATCTATTTGGTTTTCATAGAGGGCAGGCGGTCTAGCTGATACTGTTATGTAAAATTATATTTTGATTGTGTACATTTATTTGATTTTAATTAAATAAGTTAGTATAATATAGTTGTATTTTAATGTTGCATTGATTAAGTATCCAGAAAGATTCAAAAAAGTGTTTAGATATAATTTTTTAGATCTTAGAGTTAAGATGGTATGGTTATATTCATATATTTAAGTTTTTTTAGTTTATTATTCAATATTTTTAACACTACCAGTTCTAAAAAAAATTATAAAACATAACATCTTAATATTAGATGTTGTAACCTTTTAAATATTTTTCTATCAAATTATCTCACATTTCAATAATAATAATAATAGAATCAAAGCATATCAAACCTAACTTTTATTATTAACCTCTCTAAATTCAATACCTTAAGCCTTTTAATTTCCAATAATTCATGCAATATTTAAAGTGTTTTATGACATGCAAGATCTATAGTGCCATGTGGAATCAAAAGGCTCATTTGTTAAAGTCTAAGAGACCTTAAGATGAATGAATATTTAGGTAGTCATTCTCTTAGTCCATATGAGTATAACATGAATTATTTGTATACATGTGGATGCTATGACATTAAAATCAAATATGGCATGGATTTTGACAGTCTTTGTAAGGTCAACATGTTCAATAGTTTATGTAAACGATGTACACACTTTCGTTTTTAGATTCTAAATTGAGTGCATTTTTACTTCATTTACCTCCTTTCATATATAGTTTTTCTTTGCTCATATCATTACATGTTAGAGTTACAACCTAAGAAGATATCATAAGAAAAAATGTGTTTGATATTCTAAACCTATTTATGAATGGAAGGAGTGTCAAGACCCTTTTGATTATTCTTATAATGATATTCAATGTCATAATTCATTCAACTATAATCTCCTCACAATTTCTTTCTTATCTAACCTCGATACTTCTTGTGCACCATCATGAAATGTAATGGTGTTTACTGAATATACGACATTTACTATGTTGTATACAATTACACTCCCAAGCTAAACAATAGAAGAAATTGCACCCATTGTTTTCTCTACTCACTATGTACATTGAATCCTCGTGGACTAATTATTTGGGAATCTATTAATTTCATCTCAAATTTTCAAATTGAGAGAATCTAACTTATCCATAAGTAATTAAATATTTAGTTGTTGAAACAAAATAAAAATCTATTTCATGGCGATCTTATTTAACGATGAAATTGATACACAACATATAAAAATGATAAAATTAAAAATAAACATGTAATCCTATGTTCATTTGAATATAATAACCATGTAAACTTACAAACAAATTTGTCCAACCTTATGCAAAGAACTTTGGTTGAGGTGGACAAGTTAAAATTGTGATATGAATTATTTAACGAGAGATTTAGCTAATAAATTTATAATGGTTTATGTAAGGAAATGAACATTGATTATTGTGGCTTGAATTGTTATTTCTCGAAGTCTTGATTTGGGACATTGGATCCCAGGTGCAATTCTTTCATAAGAGGCACAAATCTCTTCAATACCATATCATTTAAATTTTTTTGAGTTCATTTGAGCTATTTCCTACATCATCACCTTTAGTAGCATGGTAGAAAAAGAGGACGAGCTTATTTTAGAGATATTATTCGATGAATTTACCCATACCATTGGTTCATATGTAGTTTCATCTTGATTATTAACAAGCCATCATAAGGTACACATGTATTATAAGGTAATATCATCCAAAATAAAATAAAATGGGGAAATATCATACAATATTTGATAGAGTCTAAGAGAAACAGATAAACGAAAGATCAATACTTTTTAATAATGAAAAATAATTAATTAAGATCAATTTGTAAGGTGTGTCAATAAGTTACCTCTTCCTTTTTACAACCGAGACAACAATTTTCCCCTAAATTCAATGAATTCGTGCCATTAACAAAGTAAGTAAAACGAAGGAAAGAAATTCGAGGAAACCTTAGACAATGAAAGAAATTTTTGAAGGTAGGAACTCAAACTAATGAAGGTGACCAAGATGACTAAGATGATCTATAAGGACTTTGATACGAGAACCATGAACTCTTATTAAACAAGGTAAGAAATTTGATGAACATTGCAACTTTGATGGAGGTAGTAACTTTAGCAGATGCGTGAAAGAAGGAACCTTGTTGAAGGTGATAAATCTAATGAAGGTAGCAACTTTGGCCAAAGAATGGATTTTTACTAGCAAAATAGCTTTGAAGAAGGTAGTAATTCTAACTTGAGAAGGAGACCTAATGCAGGTAAGAGATCTTACAAGGAAGAAACTATGATAATTTCTTTTAGAAAATTTTACCAAAGAAGGAAATTCGATGAAGGAAATAACTCTAACCAAAGATGCAATTCTAACTAAGAAATAGATGACCAACCAAGGAAGTTTAAAGAAGTCAAGAAATTTGACCAAATAAGGAACTATGGTAAAGTAATGATAATTATAATGAAGGAATGGACCTTGAACAATGAAGGAATATTTACCAAAGAAAGAACTTTCACCATGCATCAGATTTAACCAGTTAATGGAATTAATTAAAGGTAGGAAAGGAAGGAAATTTACTTTAACTCGATAACTATTCCCATGGTAGGAAATTCGACCAATGAAAAATGGATAAAATACATGTATACAATGTTTGATAAACAAATGATTTCAGCTCAAAATTGCTATTTTTTTCAAAATCACACTTTGGTTAGAGTTATTTTTTCAAAGTTCCTGTTATCGTCAAAGTTCCTTCATTGGTTAGATTTCTTGCCTTAGTATTTCAATAAAGGATATTTTTACCATGATAAAAAATTTTGAATAATGTGAGATTTGTAGAAAAATTTGAGGAAATTATCTCAAACTTATCGTAAAAGAGAGGATAACAAAGTGGTATCAGAGCCAAAGTTCCACTATGTGAGTTTTGGGCCTTCTATGGATTTGTAGCTCTATGTTATGTTTTTGGAATCATAATGTATGTATTATGAAATAGATGTGTATTTTGCTAACAACGATTGATAATGAACACATTGCAACCTCGATTATGTGATTTAATGAATGACCATGCAGTGTCGTTACTGAAATACAATTTTAAACCCCAATAAAAGTAGTTAAGACCAAATATTCAACAAGCACAGTGGAGAGGAAGGTAGAATAGAAAGATATGAGCATTGTCAACTCAAAGAAATCCCAACTTGTGGACACACCTTTTGAACAAGAGTAGTATAAATATGAAAGAGGTGGAGATTTGATGTAAGCTTGAAAATAAAGATGATATGATATTTTACGTTGGAAAGATTCTATTTTCCGGGAGACCAATGGCTCATTGATCTAGAAGAACTTCATACATTTGAGAGTCGTATGCGCAAAGGAAGTGAACAAGAACATAAAATAGTGCACATAGGAAGTAAGCAAACTAATAATCACTGAATGGATAGGAGATTGACAAGACAGTACGAGTAGTTCTGAAGAGATCGAAAGTTAAGTAGAACATATAATTCCGCAGAAGTAATAATGATCCTCTTAGGCAGTTTTCT
This sequence comes from Pseudotsuga menziesii, assembly GCA_001517045.1. Lineage (NCBI taxonomy): Eukaryota > Viridiplantae > Streptophyta > Pinopsida > Pinales > Pinaceae > Pseudotsuga > Pseudotsuga menziesii. The sequence continues at coordinate 110,403 of LPNX011031789.1, read as the reverse complement.
ATTGGCCTATAATTTTTTTTTTCAATTTTTGGGGACATTACATGACTTGAGAATAATATTGATCTCATCATACTTATTTTCAAGTGATTAAATGAAATTTTGAATTTCTGTATTCTCATCAAGTACTAAAGAACTACCACGTTATACAAGGGAAATCCAACATGCAAGGATGCTTAGAGTTGCCTTGCCTATTAGACCCAAGCCATCTATCTACTTAACCTTCATAAAGAAGTGTTGTTAAGTTTAGGGATCATGATACATGATTAATGAAGACAAATGCTTACAAGTATTTTAATACTATCTATTTTATACATAGTATGTATAAATAAATAATTATGATTAATTATATAATTGAATAAAGAAAGAAGAGAAGCTCCGCCAATTATTATTTATTATTAAGGGATTAATAAATAGTGAAATATCTATGAAAGATTTACTAAGAACTAGTTAAAAGTTCCTAGGTTAAAATATTTACTCGATAACTATTCCCATGGTAGGAAATTCGAGAAATTAAAAATGGATAAAATACATGTATAAAATGTTTGATAAACAAATGATTTCAGCTCAAAATTGTTATATTTTTCAAAATCACACTTTGGTTAGAGTTATTTTGTCAAAGTTCCTTCATTGGTTAGATTTCTGGCCTTAGTATTTCAATAAAGGATTCTTTTAAACCACAATAAAAACTTTTGAATAATGTGAGATTTCAAGAAAAATTTCAGGAAATTATCTCAAACTTATCGTAAAAGCGAGGATAACAAAGTGGTATCAGAGCCATAGTTTCACTATGTGAGTTTTGGGCCTTCTATGGATTTGTAGCTCTATGTTATGTTTTTGGAATCATAATGTATGTATTATGAAATAGATGTGTATTCTACTAACAACGATTGATAATGAACACATTGCAACCTCGATTATGTGATTTAATGAATGACCATGCAGTGTCGTTACTGAAATACAATTTTAAACCCCAATAAAAGTAGTTAAGACCAAATACTCAACAAGTACAGTGGAGAGGAAGGTAGAATAGAAAGATATGCGCATTGTCAACTCAAAGAAATCCCAACTTGTGGACACACCATTTGAAGAAGAGTAGTATAAATATGAAAGAGGTGGAGATTTGATGTAAGCTTGAAAATAAAGATGATATGATATTTTACTTTGGAAAGATTCTATTTTCTCGGATATCAATGGCTCATTGATCGAGAAGAATTTCATACATTTGAGAGTCGTATGCGCAAAGGAAGTGAACAAGAACATAAAATAGTGCACATAGGAAGTAAGCAAACTAATAATAACTGAATGGATAGGAGATTGAAAAGACAGTACGAGTAGTTCTGAAGAGATCGAAAGTTAAGTAGATCATATAATTCCACAGAAGTAATAATGATCCTCTTAGGCAGTTTTCTAATGGCCTATAATTTTTTTTTTTAATTTTCAATTTTTGGGGACATTACACGAGTCGAGAATAATATTGATCTCATCATACTTATTTTTAAGTGATTAAATGAAATTTTGAATTTCTGTATTCTCATCAAGTAGATAGACACAAGCCGTCTATCTACTTAACCTTCATAAAGAAGTGTCATTAAGTCTAGGGATCATGATACATGATTCATGAAGACAAATGCTAACAAGTATTTTAATACTATGTATTTTATACATAGTATGTATAAATAATTAATTATGATTAATTATATAATTGAATAAAGAAAGAAGAGAAGCTATGCCAATTATTATTTATTAGTAATGGATTAATAAATAGTGCAATATCTATGAAAGATTTACTAAGAACTAGTCAAAAGTTCCTAGGTTAAGAATTGAAAATTAACAGAGTAAATTAAAAAGCGCTAAATCAAGAAATCAATAATTTCTTGATTTAACTTCCCCTTTGACTGAAAAGCATGTCTATAAAGACTCAACCCAAGCAAAGGCTTGAGGTTCTGATTTTTATCTAGGAGAATTACTATTCTGCTTGTTTTTCCTCTCAAGTGTTCTGTTGGAGAACTTTTCCTTTAAGGAAAAGAGGATTGATTCAAAACTGATTACGAATTAGGAAACCCTACCTCAGGAGCTCTAAGCTACTTGCATGTTGGAGTCCAGCTCAGGGGGATCCGGATTTAAACCAGGAATGGTTCCGGGTCATGGTTGGGTGGAACGTGGTAGTTCCCAAGTGATTTGGTCATCAAATAGAGGTCAGATCTACATTTAATTGTTAATGCTGGTTATTTAAGTGTGCAGGTGCAACCATTGACAAAGCTTAAAACTCAGGTATGAAACCCTTGAAGGACTATTCTATTTCTTTTCTAAAGATTCATTACTGTTTATGTTAAGTATTGGCTGCAATGTAATTTCTAACCCTAATGGTCAACAATCTGCTAGGGTTTGTAGTTTGCAATTTACGAATCATAGGCTGGATATTTTTTATTATATGTTGTTTATGTTCAGGGCTTGTATCTTTCATAAATGTTCTTGTATTAACTAGGTTTTTATTTTAGAATTATGTTTATACTTTGTTCTATGTATTTAATACCTTGCTAACATATTCCATTTGTGAGCAGAGGCTTGCCCTAAGCTTTAAAGAAAATAAGTGAGTAATAATTACTTAAAATATTAATTATGCTAACTAATAACAAGTATATATTATAAACTAGATCTACTAAGAACACATTTCATATAATAAACAAGCTAATAAAATTATTAAAGACCTTCCAAGGTCTGTTTCACATAATCATTAAAACAAAATACTTTACATAACTCTAAACAAACACTATAATTAATGAGAGGGTTATCGTGACCATACATGTGATCTTTATCAAGACTTTGCAAAACATACAGTCTTAACATCTATAATAAATCACCATAAATCACATGTATTATATCTTTAAAGGTCCCATATAATATTCATCATAAGAATCCACGTATAATTTTACCAAGTAAACAATTCATATAACTCTGTATTAATAAACACAGGTCGTGGTATCGACCCTTAAGGGTTACAAATATAATTCATAAGAAAAATTAAACTCCACATTAAAAAAATCTCTACAATTCTTATTTAAACAAGGAATCATTCCTCTTAAGAAGAAAACCCTATCTTATGCCAACATAGGTTGCGACATCGAATCCCATGGATGTTTGTGACCCAAGGCCAACATAATAATAACCTTAACATAAATCATTACTGTAATGAAAATGCATAACAAAATCCATAGCTTAATACATAGTATCCTTTCTATTATTACATATAAAATGTTTTACAATTTAGTATCACCCAGGCTGAAATCCCGAAGGTTGTATATGTAGTCACACCAACCATGACCAAGTTTCCAAATCCAATCACATAGTCACGCTACAATAACCAAAACGATATCATGGGTTTTCCATAACCGTGGCTGTTATAGCCATATATTTTTAAATAACAAATTACATATTAAAATTCCAACTAAGCTATCGTAGTCATTGGGAGAGGCACATGCCATTAATGGCATGGATTGCACCCATGCTGAACCATTAAAACAAAATTACAACTCTATGTATATTACACAGTTTCCATTAACGCTAACACAAAGCTTATGGTGGCAAGCCAATGGGCTATGGCACCATTGCAATAATGGTGCAGCCCATGGCATAACGCCCCAAGCTCTAGAATCTTTCCGAAACAGAAATTACAAACAATATAAATGGATTGTTGTGCATACTTCCAAAACCCAAACTGTTACTATTATACACAGAGTAAATTCTACAGGCTTAAAGCCATGATCGAACCCAGCAAGTCAACTTTTTTAATGCAGCATTAAAATAACTACACGGTCCCAAATTTACACAGTATAATCTATTAAAAATGCTGAACGAAAATCATACGCTTCTTATACCAAAACACGTTACAGTCTTCACATAAAAGGCAACACGCAGTATATTTATAAAGTAAGGCACGAATCCTCTTTTACAACTGTCAATGTATTAATAATGTTAAATGGCAAGCTGTGAGCTATGGCACCATTATTTGGCATGAGTCAAGATGCCAAACCTATCAACGAGAGTCGAAACCCAGAGAAAGCTACATTACAAACCCCATAGGAAGAGTCGACAAGGGCCATCTAAAACCTCAACCTTGTAAAGAATCCCAACTCAGAAATGCCCAGAATGAGAGGAGGCAAGTAAGATATTGCTAGCAGGCTTAGCATGGCCATGAAGTAGCAACCCCAAATAGAAACTATACCTTTGTGCAGACCCCAGAGCGCCTTCGTTTTCACCTGCAATCAAATCAGCAATGGCATGTGTTTACACAGAGTTTGGTAGTTAGCTTACCTACAAATCGATGAATGTTGCCTTCCTTCTCCAACTGGGCAGAAGCCACATGAAACCCCAATGCCAAAACCACATAATGCACAAACAACGAATGCCCAAACCCTTTGGCAAGAGTTTTCACAAACCCCGATGGAATTAATGGCACCAGCTAGTGGCCATTAATGCATTCATGAACCCTCACCATAGTTTATGAATCATCATTGTAATACATTAAACCAAGTCTTAAGATAAACCCTGTTATATCGTGGTGCACACTATATCCTATTGTTTCACCACCTTCTAATGCCAATGCAGACATATTACCAATGACATGGTATTTATACCATAGTCTTTCAACTCTAAAGTGTGCACAGACTTAACACTATTGTATAGTGTTTACATTTTATTGCCCTAGCATCAAAGTAATGTGTTGGTACATGCCCTTTGCTAGTTCATATAGGTAGTGTTTGTGCATAAGTCTTTAGTCTAGGTTTTTTCTAGTATTTCAGAATCATGGAAAATGTAGTATTCCATGATGCCCTCACTAGGAAGAACAAGCTTAAGTTTCCAAACTCGTAACCAAGGCAGACCTGCAAAATAGAAACAAGAGAAGTGTAATTAATTAACCAAGAGATAGATAATTAATAACATGGTAAGGACAGTAACTTAATTCACAACATCTAGTTAATTAACTAAGAAATATAATTAATGAACATAGGGCTCACCTAAGTCGTAAAACGGAACAGTAATAAAAGTGCAAGGCGGAACTGGAAGTATAACTAGGAACTGAATTGCTTCAAGTAACCAAATAATCTCGATGTCGCAAAAGTAACCTGTAAGTCAATAAATAAGGTGCCTTAGCTCGAATGAACTAAGCAAGCTTGAATAATGAAGAATGACCTTACCTCTTAGATCGTCATGGGAGAGTGAGTCCCGCCATTCCATTTTTTTCCCATAAACAAAGTTAAGTTAGTTTTTATTAAATAAACAAAGTACACATGTGTAGGAGTAAAACAATGATCTAAACGAATTCATTAATTCACCGACAATAATAACTAAGATGTATAAATAGTTTAAATAAAAGAATTAAGACATAAGAATTAAACGAACTAATAATCACTTAATGGATAAGAGATTACAAGATAGTATGGGCAGTTTTTGAAGAGATTGAAAGTATAAGTAGCACATGTAATTCCGCACGAGTAATAATGATCCCCTTTGGGGTAGTTTTAACTAACCTATAATTTTTATTTTTATTTTCAATTTTTGGGGACACTACAAGAACACACATCCATATTCATCAGTTTGTAATGTGTGTGCATGTGTATCATTGCATTCTTCCACATGGTTATCATTAAGGGCTTTGCTTCTCAACGGGTTTGATCCTTCTCAAGCCTTGATGGAGACATAGTTAACATGGAATCATGCTAGTTTAAGATGTTAAGAAATGGATACATAATCTAATGGGTGAGGGCACCATCATTGATACTCATCGCCATCCACTACAATATTTGCAATCCAGAGTAATCTTCACCAAACGAGACACTGCAACTATATGTGGTTTTCACATAAACTTCATCTAATCATTAAATATAAAAAGAGTATAATATATATGTTTGGAGATGCGCTTTAAAGTCCTCCCAAGTATAATATCACATTTGGAACTCTTATGCACCTTGATTCTTTCACCCATGATGCATACATAAAAGAAGAGGATATTGAAGAGGTGTTTCAATAGCTACAATGGTGGGATATTGTAGAAGAAGGTGATAAAAAGGTTGAATATCATCTCAAGGATGGGTTTCTCTATAGTCTACATAAACTATCACATCCCCTCCCGTCTACCCGAGGGGGAACACGACCATGATGCTATCTTATCTAGGAAAACAAGCCCCATGAACATAAATATAAAAATGCATTGAAATAAAACATACACAAATGCATACAATTGCAGTTATACATCGGAAGCAATTCATCCATTCAACACATTAAACATGTTCATCATATTTCATCAAGAAAATAAAAATGCAGAGATTAACACAGAGATACTTATCTTGAAAGAAGCTTATCCGACAACCATCTATGTTGCTGCAACGTTCCACCCAAACATAGGCCAGTGTGCTCATCAATCTCTGAGCATCATTTCCACCCCCAAGTTGGGCATGATTCTCACAAGGAATAAGGGAACACTACTGTAATGTCCCTCTTATACACCCCAAGAAATTCGGGTTTCTGAATGTATGATGTACTCATTCTTCTGGTGGGGAGCTCAAGGCCAAGGCCCTGCCAGAAGAAAAATGAATATAATACAGTCTAAGTTCCAAGTTGTAGGCTTAGGACGAGAACACAGACTAAAGACGGAAATTGAACCTATGAGGGAAAAAAAATGAGGTTAGGGATTTCATTATCATTGCCATAATTATCCCAACTAAAGTATCATAGCCTAGCCTTTAGCTACAAGTATGATTAAGCTAAGGATGATTACCATATTATTGACTACGGTGAGGATGGAGGCTTACCTTAAACTTAAGTCATTTTTTGTAATCCCGCACTCATCATTTCCCTACGTATTTGAAATATTTATCCATCTTATTTGGATAAATAAGAAGACTCCTTAAGTGAACCTAGGGGCCAAAGTGCTCAAGTGCTCACGCTCGCCTCACAAAAGAAAACAAAGTTATAGAGATGTAAGGTAAAGACAAAGAGGCTAATGTTCTATGGATGAATTTGGTTAGATGTCAAAATGAGTAGCTATGAGTGCTGAAGACATACTTAGTACTCTAGGTTACCGATACAAGTACTAAAGTGTCTACTCAGGCATATAGGTAAACGAGGCTTCTACCTACTTCATGAGGAAACTTANATATATATATAATAGTTTTATTACTAAATAAAAACCAATATTATTCACCAAAGGATTTCTCCTTACCACAAGAAGGTGGATTGTTATATATTAACTTATATTATATCTTAATTAACTTATAGGCATAACTACCTTTACATAGTAACCCTAAAGCATGGTGATGATATATATATATCTAACCTAAATGATAAAGACATAAAAGGTGAAAAGGTTTTAAAAGAAAATATATATATATATATAAGTTAAAAATGCATAAACGGTGAAAGGATAGTATGGGTTAAGGAAGGGTTGTGATTTTTCCAAATCAAGAGGATATATTTTTTTCTTTCGGTTATAATTTTTTAACTAATCTGACCCCTCTCATTTATGAGAAGAGAACATGTAGTTAACGGGCTATTTTTAGAGATCTTTCTTGAATATTTTATGTCGGTCATACTCCGGATTTTTCTCCAAAGGTTTGGCTTTTCCTTTTTTTATAAATAGAAACAGCACCAATTTGGGGGAGATCCCAGCTTTTTAAGAAAAAGAATCCTAGCTAAAAGGGTGGATTTCCCCATGCTATAAGGTGGAGGAGTTTCACCGAGGAAGGGAGATCATATCGCGACTGAGCATAGAAGGGCTCTCTGTGTTCTCTATTTAAGCTAGCGATGGCTGGAACGCCGATTAAAAAAAAAACATCTGCATTTATAGATAGGGAGATCCGTCACGGTTTTTCCAGGAAAAAGGATAGTGTATGGTTTGGGAAAACGTTTTCCTCCATCGCAAGAAATCGACCAGGGAAATATTGGAGCGAGGACTCCATACCTCCAGAGCTGCCATTGAAGTCATGGATCACGGATCAGGTGCTTCCATTTGGGTACGATTTGAACTCAAAGCACTCTGAGAAATTATGTAAGCACCCCACATCGCACCCATGTTGTATTTTGGTATATGGAAATTGATTATTGGTCACCGGATAGGTTAATGGTATCCTTTTTCCAAGATTATGTTAGATTACACGTTGTATAAGTCAGATGGTACCCACTGTGTAGGGTTAATTCTAAGCCGACCACTCTTTAACTTACCCTATTTGTTGTATAGAACTGAAAGCGATCTTATCTTTGTCTTAGTTATCTGCCATGGTCTTGTTTGCTGTTGGCTTTAGACTAAAGATTGATTCCATTGCCAGATCAACTCAAAAAAATAACTGCATGTGTGCTTGAAGTATGAATTGACTTGATTCTCGGCCCCATGATTCTACTTCCAACCGAAGCATGCATCGTGGTAAAACGTTCTGATTGAGAACCGTATCATTGATTTGAAAACCTGCGTATACAAATCCACCTAATCCTGAGCGCCATCGACTGATTTTCCACCGCCTATGCTTTATGGGTGAATCCCTGCGTGTGATCTGAAAGGTATATGTTTATAAACTCTTCGCATGTGATCTGAAAGCTATATGTCTATGAACTCTATGCATGTGATGTGAAAGATATATGTGTATATACTCTCTGCGTGTGATCGGTAACAAGGTAGTGGTCATAATAAGTGAAACTTCAGGATGCGCGTAATAGGTGAACTATATTTATGCAAGTTAAGGATGGAACTCAAGGGTGAAAATATTTTTATGCAAGTATAAGGTTGAACTTATATATGAACGACATATTTGAATCACACATATGAAATTCAAGATAAAAATCATATATGTGAAACTATAAATTTATATAAATCATCCCAACATGGATGTATCTAGTGGGAAATTATAAATACGCTCCCTAAGTACAAAGAGGGATTTACATTTAAAAACTATTACATAGTACAACTATGGGTAGAGCCCTATGTGTAGGCTGGGTTTTAGTGGGTAAGGTTATGGATTAAAACACTGATCCTTTATTTGTGCTATAGAAAGGCAAAGGCACAACCCTAGCCTCACATAGGTTAGCGATTGGATGACAATAAAAGAAAATAAGGAAAGACTCCACCCTTGAGTTAGTCTTGTGTTTAAAAAAAAAAGACTCGGTTACATAGTTTTCTTTTTTTATGTTGCATAACGAACTGATGATTGATCTATATCGATTTAGTACTAAGAATTTTCTTGTTTTGTTTGGAAGATACTCTCGGCGAGAGAGGCAAAAATGATAGAAAGAAAGTGTGGCAACATTTATGTTGTGGAATTTGTAAGTTTTTAATGAAATAAATGTCACATGATGTGACCCCTTTTGGTGGATGTAGCCCTGGGATGGGGTGAACCATGTACATAGTTGTCTTCTTGTGTATTTTTGCTTCTTATTTGCATTGATTTTCCTTTTTATGCTATTGGTTAAAATGAATTCTATTATGTGAAACTCATCGAGATTCATTTACTTAATGGATGGTTTACTTCCGATAATGATAATGGCAAAATTACCAGTATATTCTCGTATGCATCATTTAGATTTATTCTTGAGAGTGAATTTAATAAGCATATATTGTTAGTATGTTTAGGATATGGTTTATGCTTGAGAGAGGAAGGGTCATTTTCAAATATGCTTAAAATGTGACATTGTGATGATTCATAACTACTTATGCATAGATATAAGTTATTGTTTTGTTAAGGACAAGCTTAAACTCTTAAACTATGGTTCAGCATGACCTGGTAATTAAAAGCAAAGAAAAAAGAAAAAACAAACTCACCCCAGTTTATCTCAATTTACTTTGGAGAAGTTACAGGTACGTCACATGGAGGAAGGGCTTATTATTGTGAAAAAATTGAATGCATTGTAGGTCATGAATTTATGTTATTATTGTGAGTAGAAAATGTAGAATGGATTAGTAATGGTTGTAAGGTGAAGCGTGTATTGAGAGATTTGTTAGAAAGATGAGGTTGCATCGAAGTCTTCTCTTAGATTATGGTTTCATTTGAAGGTGTGACGGTACTAATTTAACAAGTTGACAATCATATTGGGGTAAAGATATGAACTCTGGAGGAACACGGGTATAAATCCTCTTTTAATAAGACTAATGAGAAATGCAAATCAAAGAATATGATAATTAATTGTATGATTTGGAGTCTGATACACTAGAAAATTAAATGTAACTTGCATGTTTTGTTTTCTGAAAAGGAGCATGGCTATGTATTATATGATTGTTTTATCGAATTTTGATTGTACATATTTTCGCTGAAAAGCCATTATAAATTTTGACGTTAACATGATTTAATCTTTGGTAGTAACAGTAAAACAAAGAAATATCTTACCCAATTTCACTCATAACGACATTAAGGTATATGGGGTATGTTACAGATGGTATCAAAGTGAGAGTGACAGCACTCGGGCCTACTTGGGTTCAACATGTAGTTAGGAAGCATGAAGATGGATGGTTCTAACCGAGCAAATGTTTTTGTTGTGAATGCATGACAATGAGGAACGAGGGAGATAAGTTGTCTGAGTGGGCCTCCAAAGGTTGAAGGAGGTAACGAGGGAGACAAAAAGAAAAAAAACAAATCATGGAAAAAGGTATGACAAAGTTGTGAGTATCTTGTTCCTCTTGTTGTAAGATTTGTGTTGGCACATTCAAGAAAGAAATATGGTCAATTTCATAGGATTGTGTGTAACAATATCTACGTATTTCTGGCCTGGTTAGAATTGTGCTAATAGGACACCAACTATGGCTTCCCTAGATAAGAAAAGGCATAGGATGCTAGTATTAAATGTTAGAAGGTTGTATGAAGCTATGTGCTTATTTTGACGAGTATTGATGCTGTAAATTTTGCAAAGAGATTGAAAACCCTAAGCAATGAGTAGTACAGAAATTTCATTTTTAGGAAATTTTAAAGAGCACTCGTCACAGGTAAGAATACTGTAGATATGATAATGTTGGGCGTATCATAATAATTAGTCAGAACCAGTTGCCCAATGTATCATTGAAAATTATACACACACAATCTTATACAAAAAGGAAAGTCCAAAATTTAAAGCTCTTTTTTTTAGGTTGAACCTAAATTATCCGAGTGGAAGTAGAGTGGAGAACTCAGCCTAACAAATACCCCTTAGGTATTGGCTTATTTCAGGTAATACGAGAAAAAAATACTTGTGCTGCATCTAACACTAAAACTTAAAAGAGTGGGAATATGACTCTTTTATGATGTGGTGTTTTAAGGTGAGTTAGGTTAACACCTTAAAATTCGGGTAGTAGCGTATAAGTAGTATTACATACCAAATCTTCTTATATTCCATCATGTTAAAAGCATTACTGGTTGTTTTTAAAACATGTGTGTAAGCATTAAAAGGGTTCATGAAAGTGGGTAATAGTATTCTGAACCTATATTTAACCTTAAATGAAAGATATCCAATTTTGTTTATTTTGGGAGGTATAGTGGAAAATTTGCAATGCCCATTCTGTGGTCGCAATCCAAACACAGATGAGTAATTGTTAATTATATTTGAATGTTAGTGGTATTAAAAATTATATATATACTAACACTATATTCAAAATGAAACACCTCTTTTTGCATTTCATGTAAACCAGAAACAAATAAATTGCTCTAAATCATCGAGTAAGAAAAGCTTGAAAGTGAATGACGCCAGTCCTCCAACAACTTTGCACTTGACATTAGTATCATTTGCTTCAGATCTGAGTTTATTACCTATTAAAAATTTGGTTGATAACATTGACAGTAAAACATTGATTATATTGGATTTCTACTGATATAGGTAATACATTGACCTTTTGGTTGAATATGTAGATTGAAATCCTGAATTGGCTTCCAATTAAATCGATTTCATTGAGCATCAATTCTGAATTTGGTTGCTGAAAGTATACTAATTGAAAACTGATTATTGGTAAATTTTCCTTCGACACTTATTCTCCCTTGTGATTTGAATATTAAGGATCTGATTTAATGCTTAAGGAATGTTTGACACATTTCTTCACCTGGTAGTAAAATGGAGGATTGAAAGTTGATAATGATTTTTGTGGTCATAATCCAGTAATAAAGGTATTGAAGTGTTGTGTTTTAAAACCTATTGCTTGTTCACTAAAGTGACAAATATAAATGCAAGTCCCACAGTATCCCTTTTGAATCCTGACATTGTTGGATTGAGCATTGAAAATCCTTAAAGAGACAAATTGGTGAATGTACTTCTTGATCTATGTTGATCTTGCTAGGGATATTTTGGATATTAATGAATGATGTTGTACATAATGAAATGTTTTTGTATAGTTACAAGTACCAGCATCATAATTGCTAAAGTCATGCTCTTATATTGTGAATGTTCTAGGATTGGGTCCTTGTGCTTGGATTTGAGTTTTGATCTTGAACTGTCTTGTGTTTTGATTAGCCCATGGATGGTACTTTCATTTTTGGGTATTGATCTGGAAGACAAATAGACTATATGTTGGATTGCTATCATATGTCTATTTGTAGATTCTAGCAAGAACCCTATAATTGGTTCTAGTGCTAGGTTGAAGGATCTTGTTGGTAATCTTGTGATTAAAAACCATTATGAATTTGATAACATTGTTTTTGCTTAGATGAGGTTAATATTGGCATTTTAAGAGCCTATATGGATTTGATTATCTAAAGATATTGATGTTAAAAAATAAATGAGTTGATGAATGCTGTATAATGTTACATGCTAACATGGCAGGATAGGCTAGGAACACTATCGGTTGGAGCCAACCGTTAGAAAACATTTGTTGCCATAAATAAGGAGGTTAAGTACGGGTGTTGTTTTACCTAATATAATTGTCGAACCTCGGTTTTCCTTTATAAACAAGGGCTAACTGTTGATGATGTTGGTGCATACTAACATTGCAAGCTTCACCGAGATTATGACCATTGCTACATCGAAGTACATTATGGTATATAAATCTGCCTGTGTGTGTAAGTTACGCTCAATTACTCAGAAAAAGGAGTAAGGAGTAATTTTGTTTTTTTTGCTTGTTTACAAGGATATGGAACTCGTGAATGAAGATTAAAAATCGATGCAAATTATGAAAATTGATTATTGCAATTTTGGGTTATCAATGAATGGTTTGACTGACTATGTAAGTTGATTCATGAACCGGGAAAATGGCAATAAAGTCATGAAAGCACCATGGAGTGTGCATTGCAATAATCAATGTTAAAAGTCATACAAATACGAACAAGGAAAAATTTTGGATGCTGCGTGAGCACCGTGGTGTTAGGCAAGTGATTGCCGCATGAGCACACTGGTGTTAGGCATATATGCTGTAGGAACACAATGGTGTTAGGCAAGTGATTGCCGCATGAGCACATTGGTGTTAGGCATATGGTGTGGAAAAAGACCTAGGCAAAAATTTGGACATCTGGAAAGACAGGACGCTGTTTGATGTCACTGAGGAGAGTAACCTCGGAATTATTGCAAGTCCACACCAGAAAAGGAAAAAGAAACTCAAAGGGAGTTTGGAAAAACATAACAAACATAAAAACATGGTAAATGACTTTCCAAAAGACTGTTACATTGCTTAATGTCAAAAAAAGGTTCCTCAGGTAGAGGACAACCTAATTGATTAAATGTTGGAGATGAAAACCAACGAAAAAGGGTAGTAATCATGTTTTATTGAAGAATAAATTGCATTATGAAAATGATTGGATATTATGGCATAAAGGAACACCAGAAAAGTTCAGGTTTCTGAATGTATGATGTACTCATTCTTCTGGTGAGGAGCTCAAGGCCAAGGCCCTGCCAGAAGAAAAATGAATATAATACAGTCTAAGTTCCAAGTTGTAGGCTTAGGACGAGAACACGGCCTAAGGACGGAAATTGAACCTATGAGGGAAAAAAAATGAGGTTAGGGATTTCCTTATCATTGCCATAATTATCCCAACTAAAGTATCATAGCCTATCCTTTAGCTACAAGTATGATTAAGCTAAGGATGATTGCCATATTATTGACTACGGTGAGGATGGAGGCTTACCTTAGACTTAAGTCGTTTACCGTAATCCCACACTCATCATTTCCCTACGTATTTGAAAGATTTATCTATCTTATTTGGATAAATAAGAAGACTCCTTAAGTGAACCTAGGGGCCAAAGTGCTCAAGCGCTCATGCTCGCCTCACAAAAGAAAACAAAGTTATAGAGATGTAAGGGAAAGACAAAGAGGCTAATGTTATATGGATGAATTTGGTTTGATGTGAAAATGAGTAGCTATGAGTTGTGAAGACATACTTAGTACTCTAGGTTACTGATACAAGTACTAAAGCATTTACTCAGGAATATAGATAAACGAGGCTTCTACCTACTTCATGAGGAAACTTAATAGTTTCCTTTATGATTTTAGACCTTCAAGGCAATTGAACATTATCCCTATAAGTAGAAGAGATGCTAGGAGCCTTGTCACAAACCCCAATTTTGTAAAATTATGTAATTGTTTTATTATATTTTTGAGACATTATGTTAAACTTAATCCTAAGTAGGGATTGATGACTCGCCAGAGTCAACAGTTATGGAGTGTAATTCAGAATATTTTATTAATAATAAATAAATTATGGAGACAACAGCATGGGAGAGCTGTTAAAAGAGGTTACTGGTCAACTGGTGGATGGAACTAGGTGGAAAGGCAAAAGACAAGTGGCAGCATCCTCAAACACTTCCTAAGTTGCAGGTGGAAACTTCCCTATATTTGGGGTCATGATTCCCCAAGAAAGTGGAATCTGAGCAGGTGGCTCATTAAATGACAGTTAACCCAACTAACACCTAGGCAATCTTTAAAAAGTACTCAATGAAGAGAGCTGAGGCTGCTCAGATTTTATTCCAGAAAGAAATCATTCAGGTGAATGTTATTCAGGAATTTTATTGAGGAAAGAAGGGAAAGATAATAAGGAAGTGTTTTGAGTGGATTGCTGCAGTAACTTGATTTTTATTACAGCTATTTGGGCTGAGAGAACTGACTGATAGTTCTGAGTTAATACTGAGTTGAAGAGTGGTATCTGATTTACTGCACCTAGTTCTAGCGAGGGAGACCAGAGCAAGCTTGGGGGTCCTGAGAAGTCATTTTTTGAGCGCTCTCTAGGAGTTGGTAGGGAGGAACGGCCTCCCATTGCTTTTGTTGTCCACAACTTAAACATGTTCTGTCATAGATTTCTTTATGTTTTCTGAGTATGAATGGATGAATGTTATGTTTATTTATATGTATGAGTAATTAGTTAGTTTCAGTAAAGTTAATATCTCAGAGTATCAGTAGTTAAACCTGTTAGTATTCACTATGTTTTTCCACATCTTGTATCACTGGACCGTACTGTAGCACAGTATCTCAGTGTTAAGAAATGGTATTCTTTTGAACTAAGTTTCCTACATTACTTGCAATTGCCACAAGTGTTTTCATAAGTTATAAGTATTTCTCTTACAGTCTTATAAACTATTCCTAGTACTGTACCTTTGTTTCTTTTGTAAATATTAGCAGTAAAATGAAAAGATAAACTAAGTACTTCTGCAATTTAAGTTATGGTTGTTATCTACTAGTTTCAAAAGGATTTAATCCTTTAGAGTTAAAATAAATTAATACTGACTATAGAATATATTTACTTATTAGTTATTTATATGTTGATATCACAGATTAAATCCTATTGGTATTAGTTTGCATCTTAGTTAAGAATGCATTTGTTGTATTACTGTATAATCTTTTATTTTAGTTAAGTCTAAATATACTGCAAAACTATTATATTTCATTATCTAATATGATAGATAATTGTTATAAGATTCACATGGATTTGTATAGTTATGTATTGAAAAACATACTTTAAATATTTAATAAGTAATGTACAGAAATTTCAAGCTTTTAACTAAATACAGAACCCAAAAGAAAAAGTAACATTTAAATAATAATCATAGTAACATTAAAAAAAAGTAATATTGTATTATTTTACCTATAATGTATCAATATTTTATACATTATAACAATATCATCCAGGTAGTATATTATTATACATATAAGAACTTAGTTAATCATACATAGAAGGTGTATAAACTGAGTATTTTTATAAACTAGTCATACTTGGTGCTTGTAAAGTAAATAACAGAACTGCTCGCTTAAACGAGCTTAGTCAAATAGGGTAATAATTTTTAATTTACCCACAGATATAAAGAAAAGAGTAGCATTATTATATTTAATAACAAAATAGGAAACAAGATTGTTCATAAACTGAAAATTAGGGTTAAACCCTAGACATCTAATTATTACAAATAAATAATAATTTAAAAAAAACAAGACAATGATTTCATACGGCCACATTGTAAAACAATATTATAAGGCTGTTCTAAGCTTGAAGATTAATTATCTCTTATACAGAGTTTAAACAAGAAAGAATGCATTACAATCAAAGGTAAATCTGTACAAAAGAAAAGACATGAGTACAGGATGCTCGACCAGCGAGCTTAAGTAATTAAACCACATCAAAACCTAACGAAACAAATGTCTTTGCAACAAAAACTATTTAATAATAGAAGATCTCGTAGTAATCTTCTTACGGCCGGGTTATTAAATGAAACACAGCAAGTATTCATTTACTTAATCTTTCCAATACTGCTTCAAGGATATATGCAAGAGACAGAATCAGTTTTCAAAATAACACCAAGATGAGGGTAAAAACCCTAACCCTTTCAATTAATCTTAAGAACTTCTGCAACGCAGTTTCATTCAATAACCCATAGCTTTAACAAAATTTACATGAAGGCAAACAGCCTGTAAAAGTTTTAAACACAGCAAAAACTTTAAGAAGAGTCACATACTCACGGCCGTAGCCGTAGTGCTCTATATAGAGCTAGGGTTATACCCACATTGCTAAATATTAAAGCATACAATAAAAGCCATGGAGGTTAACCAGGGCCGTAACACTCAACCCACGGAAATCCTTTAAGGATTCACATAAAGTGGTTGTGCCGTGAAGAACCCGGGGCTTACCATGGCCCATGCTGTTGAAACCTTGGCGCTCCTTTTATATGCAGAGGATAGTGTAGCAAGTAGGCATCTGCAACACCATTGATGAGCTGACTGTCAGTTATTTTATAATACAATAAGTATAATAATAATTGATAGCTCAACACTACCAGAAGTGATTCTTACCTGAGCAGTGGGTATTTATAAAATAACGCTGCGTCGGTTGATGACAAGAAGCTGCCTTTTGATGACAAGAAGCTGCTGCGTGGATAGTACCTTCAACCACGACGATGTAAGAAAAACCAGCTTAAGGATGGACAGGTCAAACCCAACAGCTGGAAACTTCCTTCTTGGCATTTTCACCCACCATCGATTTCAGCTTAAGCCATGATTTACTCTCTTGGAAGCGAAGAAGGGATAAATGGCCATAAACCACGGCCCAAATATTGACAACGAAAGAATTGCAGGAATAAAAATCAAGGTTTGCAACGTTTAACTCTTTCACACAATGCAGAAGTCGAGCCTCACGGTGAACTGGAGAAATGGAGGATTGGTAGCCAACAAGGAACAGCAAAAACAAGGCCGGGATTGAAGGGTTTTGCAGAGCGGCCAAAGGCCGAGGACGTAGGAAGAATGATGAGTCTTAGGGTTTAGTCAATGTTTTATATTCCCAACGCTTGGCCCATATGTGAACACATTAGTACAAATGTAATCTGCATACGAGTGGGTCAATGTCTATAGTTTCCACGTTGATCATTGCAAATCATTTGTTTCCCTACAATTCTTTGCATGGCTATCCCTTATGGTCGATACTATATGATATAACCTACATTTTAAATCACAACGATAAGGTAAGAAATCAATGCATGTTTTTACTATGAATTATATATATTATGTTAATCGCTATAACTACCAAGCTATGCTAGTTCGATAGTAAGCTAGGCCTTGTAAAACTTTGAACAACTTCCATGATAGAACAATGCTTTTACACATGCCTTGTTTATATCAAAGCCTTGCTATATATGTATTAATAACCTTGTATATAAGCTTTTAATCAAGATCAAGTCTTGAGGTATTTAGACTCAAAAGGTTTGAAGTTTATTATAAGGAATATAATAATGTGAGCATAGTGTTAAGTCATAAACTATTTGTTAAGCTCACCACTATAATACTATTGACCCTAGTCTCTAGTGAAGCTAGGTGTAGTTGTCTACAATCTTCTGCTTAGTAACAATTGCTATAGAATTGCATAGATAGAGTAAAACTTATTGTTCCTCCTTTTAAAGATTTAAGCTTGTAGAATTCAAGCTTATAATCTACAAAACTTTAGAAGATTACTCTAATTCATGCTCACATTATATTACCAATAACAATCTTAAATAGTCCTAGATTATTAATAACAACATTTAGGATTTTTGTTGTCTTTCTTACTTAAAGATTTACACGGTACGAAAAGTGAGTGTATAACTAGCAGTTTACATAAATTACTGTCTTTGGAGAAAGAGGTAGTATTCTTTTAATGCAAACTCTGAAGAGGTAACAGAAGACTTATAGCAAACAGTAAACCTGGGATTTAAGAATTATAACATTTCTGATTTGGAACTTGGTATGATGCAGTAATATCAAGTAAATAGAAGTAGGCCTGCTTATGGTAATCCAATTATATTACTATGCTAGATAATAAATGTTATCTACTTCTTTTTTTTTACAATTCAGAATTTTACATATGAGACAGTACTTTAATGAGAATCTTAAGGAGAGCAATAAAAAAAATAAAAATAAAACTTTACCTTGGAGGCTTGATAAACTGGCTAGTATGCATTTTATCTCTTTACTGAATGTTATAGTACAACAAATTGGGAAGTTTTACTTTTAAGATTTGTTAGCAGTAACTCGAACATTACCTGTCATCTGTAAGAACAGAAGGAACTTTATGCATTATCTTAACGCTAAGTAAGCCCCATCTTTTCACGACAAACCCACCTTGCGTCACAAACATAAATACAATTAGTAACTGAAAGAAATTACTCTGTAAAGCGAAGTATAATAAAAAGGTCATTCAGTTACAAAACTAGAAGCATAAATTAATTAATCAGTTAATGACTTCACTTGATGCAATTATATGCTATTTTTAAAAGTTTTAATTTTTTTGAAAATTTTGGGGTTTGACATGTGGTATCAGAGCATGGTTCAAACGCTAGGCCTTGATGTGGCCCAAATTATTTTCCGCATAATAGTAAAAATAATATACTAATTTGTACTTGTTTTATGTGAAAAGCATAATTTTTTTTTTTTTTTTCTGAATCTAACAGGCAGGTATGGAGAACTTAAGAGATTATGCTGAAGAGAACTCTCCAAACACTGAGACCAGACAGATGTCCAGAGAACCTGTGATTGAGGAGATAACTGCTCACTCCTCAGAATTGATACAGACCATAAAAGGTCTAAAGACTGAATTAGAATCAGTCAAGAAGGATAATTAACGAATTCTGAAGACTCAGGAGGAGTTAAATCAAATTCTGATAGAGAAATTTCAGACTGAAGGGAAAAATAGAAGGTCGGAATCTGAAGAAGCTAGTCATCAAAAAGGGTCCAAAAAGATGAGACTAGCTAAATTTTATAGCAGTTCCTCATCTGAAAGCTTTAAGGAACAACAAAGCTACTATTCTACCAGTGATAGCAGTGAAGCAGAGGTGTATAAGAGAAAGAAAAAGTATAGACCTTACGAAGATATTTCTGGGGAATTCAAGAAAATAAAACCCCCAACCTTCAATGGAGAAACGGAAAAAGGAGAAGAGGCAGAATCCTGGTTATCCGGGATGAGAAAATACTTTCAGATTTATAATTATTCAAACCAGCTGAAGGCGAGAATGGCCATATATAACCTTTCAGGGAAGGCAGATATATGTGGAAAGATTTGAAGAGGGTTAAAGGGATTAAAGAAAAAGAGGTCAATTGGAGTACTTTCAAAAGATACTTCAAGAAGAAGTTCCTATCTGAACAATACTATGAAGAAAGGGCCAAGGAGTTTTATGAGTTAAAGCTTGGGTCCATGACTATGAACGAATTAAACAGCAAGTTCTTAAGTCTATTAAGGTATGTGCCGTATCTAGTTGATGAGAAACCGAAGGTACATCAGTTTCTCAGCTGCTTTCCATACCATATAAAAGACATAATCGAATATGATAACCCCAAAACTCTTGAAGAAGCCATGCGAAAAGCAAATTTCTGTTTTGAACAGAACAAAAAGAAGGAAGGAATAGCCAATTGGAAGGCTAAAAAGAATGGAAATCAGTCTGAAATCAAGAAAAAGGAGTATGTACCCCAGAAAAATTTCAAAAACAACAAGAACAGAAACCATTCTAATGGTAAGAACTTTCAAGGAAGCAAAAATGGTGATTCAAATAACTCCAATAACTTCAAGGGCAGCAAGGAGGTTTCTAACAATCATGGAAATTTCACTAAGAATTTCGAAAGGAAGGAACCTGTTAAGTGTTGGGAGTGCAATGGCCCACACTATGATTCAGTTTGCCCAAATTGGAAGAAGCCAAACAACAATATTCATACAATACAAGATGAAATGACGGTTGGAGACTTTGCAAGGACTATGCCCCGGATCAATGCAGCATTGGAAAATCGACAAGCTGAGTACCAAACTTCCATGGTGGAAGTAGAAGGTATGGTTAACAAAACTCCTGTAACTATTTTGATAGATCCAGGTGCGAGCCTAAGTTATATTTCACCACAGATAGTAGAAAAGTGTCATCTGAATGTTGAAAAGTTTGATAACTCTTGGCTAGTTCAACTAGCCACAGGGGCAAAAAGAAAGGTAAATTGTTATGTTAAGGATTGTGTTTTAGATATGAATGGTTTTAAAACTGATGTTAAATTAAATGTGCTACCACTTGGTTCGTATGACATACTTATAGGTATGGATTGGTTAGAACAACACAGAGTAGTGTTAAACTGTTTTGATAAAACGTTTACATGTGTAAGTAATAATGAACAGCCTGTAATAGTTAAAGGAATTCCTAGGAAGACTGTGGTTAGGCAGATCTCTGCCTTGCAGCTCAAAAGAGCAGTCAGGAAAGGATGCAAGGCCTATGCTGTAATCATTACAGATGAGGCAAATTATGTTGAAAAAGATAAAATAAAAATAGAAAATATTCCTGTGTTAAATGAATTTATTGATGTTTTTCCAAAGGAAATTCCAGGATTACCTCCTAGGAGGGAACTGGATTTCACAATAGAGCTGGTACCAGGTGCTGTACCTAGCTCAAAAGCTCTGTACCACATGAATATTCTGGAACTTAACGAATTAAAATCACAGTTAAAGGAACTAATCGATAAGAATTATATTAGACCTAGTGTTTCCCCTTGGGGAGCACCAGTAATTTTTGTTAAAAAGAAAGACAGAACTATGTGACTCTGCATAGATTACCATCAGCTCAATAAAATGACAATTAAAAACAGATATCCGTTGCCCCGCATAGACGATCTGTGTGAACTACCTCCAAGTTTTACCAAAAATATATGCATTTTTTTTCTCTTCTTTTGCGTCTTAAAACCAGACATATATCAATAAAGCCTCCTAGAATACCTGAGAGGTAAGGCCTTAGCATTAAGAGTTTGTTTAGTCTCATCTATGACTTATTGGTCAAAGGCTGGAATGTAATTTGATTCACGTTTAATTTTTGTCTAGAAGATACAGAAATAAAAACCTTCCAAGTGGAAACCATAAACAGCAAATTGGTACACAGGGTTGATAACTTCACTTACACAGCTTCTGCTGACCACTTTTTCTCCTGATGACAGGTGCTCCAATGTTCTTGGCACCAAGCACTCCTGAGGCCAATATTTCCAAGGCAACTCCTCCCAAGAAGACAAGGTTCTGAAGGCTAAGTAAAATAAAGAAAGGGACCATCATGGTCCAACAAAATACTCGCCCCATGAAAAGGGGGTTGCAAGCCACCTACCTACGGTAATGTGGGTTTTAACCCAAATTTTTAAAGTGCTATGATTTATAGAAAAAAATGGAAGAATCAGTCCTTGTGGTCCTTAACCAAAGTCTTTGGTTTTAAAAAAAATCACCGCAGGTGCTAAGGCTAGCGCAGGGTTCCCACGAGAGTTCCATACAGTCATTGGCCACGCGGCGGGCTGATATTCTTCCACAAAAAAGTGGGGATCATGAGACTGACTGTCCACCAACTCACACAGTTGGTAGTGAGCTGTCCCCTTGACAAGGCACACACGCTTGAGCTTCATAAAGATGCAGTACTTCGTGGGTTTTGGAGGGTTGAAAGGCCTTCCCGAAGGCTCTAACAGTTTAATAATATGTTCAACGATGGCGGGGCTGGTACAGAACTACGCTAGGGTTTTTCAAAAGGAA
>LPNX011031789.1:58638-86711 GCA_001517045.1 Pseudotsuga menziesii | reverse complement strand
AGGGATTAGCTCTCTTATACATAACAGATTACATAAACAAAAAATAGACATTACAGCTATTTCTACGTAACAGGATAATAATTAAAATAAACATTTACAACTACTTCTACGTAGCAGAATTTATATATAAAAATAAACATTTACAGGTACTTCTACGTAACACGATATATATATATAGAAAAAATAAACATTTACAGGTATTTCTACATAATAGGATATGTATAAATAAAATAAACGTTTTCAGCTATCATCTATGTAACAAAATATAAGACATACATTTACAGTCTTTCATCCATGTAACAGAATATAATTAAACATTTACAGTGGTCAGAACAAAACCATTTCCTCACTTCATACACCAAACCTTTAATCTGCTGCGCCAACTATAGTGGAAGCAGCCACGTTCCTCCCAGCCGTAGACTAGGTTCAGCTCCCTTGCCTTCTAGTCACCCCCGAGCCAAACCTCCCAGAAGACAGTCGAGACCCCCAACTCCAGGACTCCAACAATTCAATCATACATAGGCAATATTGCCCACAGCAAGTACTCTCTGCAGATTCTTCTTGCCCAGCATACTTAGCAGCGTCCTGCCTAAACCGTATGCTCTCTTTTCTTTGCCTAGGTGTTTGTACCATTATCCCTCTCCCCTTCCTTCCCGGAATTCCCAGGGCTTAATGGCAATCCCCCTTTTTCCAGGGATGTGTCTGTGCTGCTTTTTCTGCACATCTAACACTTCATTAATCAGTCCCTGGAGTTAGCTGGTCCCTGTCCACACTGTCTTCTGCAGGTTTCCTCTTTTAACCTGGCTGCTTCGACTATACTCGCCACATGCAATTTATAATAAATAAATGTAAAAATACTCAAGGTATTTATTACATCAGTCCTCCCAGACTCATTGGCTGGGTCATTAACAGCCACATCTTATTATGTTGAAATTGAAATTAAAAATAATACCATTCAAATAGGAAATTGTCTAGGGGTATTACATCCACACCCCCTTATTTTAAACACTGTCCTCAGTGTTCCCCATTTATTGGTTCAGCAAACAAACTTGGGTATTTTATTCGCATTATGTCCTCTAGTTCCCAATTTGCCTCCTCGGAGCTAAAGTGCTTCCATTTCCCCTTTACCCGAGTGATGACTCGGTTCCGAAGCATCGTCTCTTTCCTGTCGAGGATGCGTGCAGGTTCCACCTGGAACTCTCCTTCGGGTTCCACCTGTACCACATTCCAATCGATAATATGAGTTGAGTCATATATATATTTTTTTAACAATGAAACATGGAAAACATTGTGTATCTTTAAATGAACAGGCAGGGCCAGCTTGTAAGCTAGAGGCCCGATTCTCTCTAGGACTTGGAAGGGTCCGCAAAATCTTGGGGCCAATTTCTTGCAGCATCCCAATTTCAGGGAACTCTTCTTAGGTTTGACCCGTAGGTACACGTGATCGCCTAAACAATATTCCTTGTGCTTTCTTTTTTGATCAGCGTAATGCTTTTTCCATTCTTGAGCTGCTTTCACGTTCTTCTGTACTTCACGAACTGTTTGCTCCATCTCCTGCAACAGTTCAGGCCCAATTAGCATGCGATCCAAAGAATTATCCCAACTGACAGGGGTATTACACTTCCTCCCGTATAGTATTTCGAATGGACTCATTTTTGCCGAGACCTGATAACCGTTATTATAGGCAAACTCTACCAGGTGCAGGTATTTTTCCCACTAAGTGGATCTTTTCATGACATACATCCTTAACATGTTTTCGATGGTCTGGTTAGTACGCTCTATTTGCCCGTCTGTCTCCGGATGATAGCTGGTGCTAAAGTTAATCCGGGTTTCTAAACCTGCAAATAAGGATTTCCAGAAGTTGGATGTAAATTTCACATCCCTATCTGATATTACTACCTTTGGTGCGCCATGTAGTCGGAATATCTCTCTTAGAAATATTTCAGCGATATCAGCTGCCTTATGTGTGGATTTTACTGGGATAAAATGAGCAGATTTGCTTAATTTATCTCAGGATTCTGAATCTTACTGAGTAATTCAATGTAGTTACTGTCCTGAGTGCTTCCTTCCTTGACCCTGTCTAAGAGGTCACTCTTGGGCTCACTCGAGGTTAACTTACTAATAACATGAGTCCTTCGACTCAAGGCATCTGCAACCTTGTTTTCCTTACCTTTTATGTGCTTTACCTCGAAGTCGAACTCGCTGAGGAAGGCCAACCACCTTGCTTGTCGTGCGTTTAGTCCAGACTGTGTGAACAATTTTTTCACACATGTGTTATCTGTTAGTAGCAGGAATTTCCTTCCCAGCAGGTAGTGCCGCCACATTTTCAGGGCGTGCACCACAGCGGCCAGTTCTAAATCATGGACCACATAGTTACGTTCATGTTCTTTCAACTTGCGTGATTCGTAACCATGTCCTTCTTAGGACAACACCCCTCCTACTCCTTCCAAACTAGCATCGGTGCAGACAGTGTAGTTTTTAAGAGGATCAGCTACTTTTAGGACTGGGGCCTTGGTCAGTAACTCTTTAAGTTGGTCAAAGCTTTCTTGACATTTGGAGGTCCAAGTGAACTTCACCCCCTTCTTCTGTAAGGAAGTGATGGGGTAAGCAATTTTGGAAAACCCCTCGATAAATCTCCTATAATAGTCGGTGAGTCCCATAAATGACCGGATATCAGCCACGTCCTTGGGTACTGGCCAGTCGGATATGGCTCGTATTTTCTTGGGGTCCACTGCAATTCCCTCCTCGGATATGATATGTCCCAAGTACTGGATCTCAATCTTAAAGAATTCACACTTCTCCAGTTTGGCATACAGCTGGTGCTCCCTTAGGGTCTGCAATACTGTCCTCAAATGATGCTCATGCTCTTCTTGGTTTTTTGAATAAATCAAGATGTCATCGATGAAAACCAGTACAAAATGATCGAGATACTTGTTAAATATGCCATTCATCAGGCACATGAAAGTGGCAGGGGCATTGGTTAAGCCAAAAGGGATTACTACAAATTCGTAGTGTCCATAGCGGGTTCTGAAAGCGGTTTTGTTTATGTCCTCACTCTTTATACGGATCTGGTGGTAGCCAGATTGCAAATCCAGCTTAGAAAATACCCTTTCTCCTCCTACTTGATCGAACAGGTCATTGATTCTAGGCAGGGGATACTTTTTCTTTATGGTTACCTTGTTTAGGTGTCGGTAGTCAATACATAGTCTTAAGGTCCCGTCCTTCTTTTTAACGAACAAGACCGGCGCACCCCAAGGGGATACGCTAGGTCTGATGTACCCTTTTTCTAGCAGTTCCTGCAACTGAATCTTTAGTTCAGTCAGCTCTGGGATGCTCATTCGATAAGGCACCTTTGATACCGGTGCGGATCCAGGTAGTAATTCGATAGAGAAATCAATCTCCCTTGGAGGGGGCAAGTCGGGTATCTCTTCAAGGAATACATCAAGAAACTCTTCTAGGACCGGGTGTTGTTTTAGAAAGGTCTGGTTTTCGTTTAGGAGTAAGTCAGTAACCTTAATAGAAAAGAGCTTACAGCCCCTTCTCAGGCATTTCTTTAGCTGCATGGCTGAAATTTGTCTTACCGAGACAGGTTTGGGAAACCCTCTTACTGTTCGAAGGAATTGGTCTTCGGCAATGTAGGTAAAGGTCTTTTCATAACAGTTCAACACTACTTTGTTCCTTTCTAACCAGTCCATTCCGATGATCATGTCATATGATCCCAAGGGTAAGATATTTAGGTCGATTTTGGTTTTATGGTCCTGCAGCTGAATTTCACAGTTAGTAACATAATCTGTTATTTTCCTTTTTGCCCCGGTGGCCAACTGAACCCACCAGGGTCTTACATGTTTTTCTCTAACTAGTTGGTAGAGTTCCACTGTCCTTAGAGAAATGTAACTCAGTGTGGCTCCTGGATCAATTAACACAGATATAGTATGGTTGAAAACAATACCTTCAATTTCCACTATAGTAGACTGATGGTCGGCTTGTCGGTCTTCTAAGGCTGCATTAATGCAGTGGTAACTCCTGCCAATATCCCCAACTGTCGATGCTTCTTGAATGCTATGCAAGGTATTACTGGCCCCCGACAGGCATGGGCAAAATCTCGTCAAATGGTGTCCATCACACTCCCAGCAGGTCAGGGGTCCCCTGGGTGCCCCCTCAGTCCCTTTCACCCCCAGACTGGTTGGTTTTGCATATCTTGGAGGGGGTGGTACACTCTTTGTGTAAGGACCTCCTGGAGTATTCCTCTGGTTGTTTTTGTGTGGTGATGGTCTGGACCCCCTTTTCTACTGGCTGAACCTTTCAGGTTTCCTGTCTTTCCATGTTTTGAATGATTCCTTCTGCTGTTTGTACTACTCATAGCACAGTCGAGCTTTCCTTAGTGCCTCATCGAGAGTATTCAGGTTGTCGAATTCGATTCTGTCCTTGTAAGCCTGCGGCAAGCAGCTTAGGAATCTCTGTACCTTCACCTTTTCTTCCTTAATATAGGGTACAAACCTTAGTAGGTCCAAGAATTTGTTAATGAGCTCTTCCATGTTCATTGAGCCGAGTCTTAACTCATAGAATTCCTTGGTCTTCCTTTCGTAGTAATTCTCAGATAAGTACTACTTTTTAAATAGTCTTTTGAATTCTTCCCACTCCATCGTCTTCTCCTTAAGTCCCTGTGAGATCTTGAGGTCCTGCCACCAAATACTAGCCTTGCCCTTGAGATTATAAATCTCCATTCGGACTTTCATGTTACTCGAGTAGTTGTAGATCTGAAAATATTTCTTGATGTCTAGTAGCCATGCCTCTGCTTCTTCACCTGTCCTTGATTCCCCGTCAAAGCTAGTGGGCTTGATCTTCTTGAATTCACCTTCCAGGTGATAGACCTTTCTTTTTCCATTAGTTTTGACCTGATTTTCAGAGTTCTGGGTCTCGTTAGATGAACTATCCTTTCCTTCAGCACCTTCCTCCATTTCGGGACTCTTTTTAATTTCGGTTCGAGGCTCCTTCCCATTGTTTTTCTCCTGCAGACTTTGTAACAGGATTTCATTGATCTCCTGTTGTTTCTCCTGCGCCCTTTTTAGCTGTTCATTGTCCGCCTTATAGCTCTGTATCTCCACAATTAAGTGCCTCATTGTTTCCAGTACTTGACTGGCCTCAGAATGTTCTGCTACTGGTTGTGAAATTGGTGGTTCTTGTTCCAGATTTTCTGGTTGGTTTTCGTTCCCCACCGGAGAGGCCATGACAATTCCTGTAATCGATCAAGATAACAACAACTTGTAGGTTCTGTAAATTTTACAACACAACAGGCCGATAGATGTTAGAGTGCTGTCAAACCTTTCATTCGTATACATATAAAATAAACAAGGAAGAACAGGAAACGAAGTGTGCCCATCAGGCTACAGGGCTGAATCCTTGGGATCTGATACCATATGTGAACTACCTCCAAGTTTTACCAAAAATATATGCATTTTTTTTTCTCTTCTTTTGCATCTTAAAACCAAACATATATCAATAAAGCCTCCTAGAATACCTGAGAGGTAAGGCCTTGGCATTAAGAGTTTGTTTACTCTCATCTATGACTTATTGGTCAAAGGCTGGAATGTAATTTGATTCACATTTAATTTTTGTCTAGAAGATACATAAATAAAAACCTTCCAAGTGGAAACCATAAACAACAGATTGGTACACAGGGTTGACAACTTCACTTACACAGCTTCGGCTGACCACTTTTTATCCTGATGACAGGTGCTCGAATGTGCTTGGCACCAAGCACTCCTGAGGCCAAGATTTCCAAGGCAAGTCCTCCCAAGAAGACAAGGGTCTGAAGGCTAACTAAAATAAATCAAGGGACCATCATGGTCAAACAAAATACTCGCCCCATGAAAAGGGGGTTGCAAGCCACCTACCTACGGTAACGTGGGTTTTAACCCAAAGTTTTATAGTGCTGTGATTTATAGAAAAAATGGAAGAATCGGTCCTTTTGGTCCTTAACCAAAGTCTTTGGTTTTAAAAAAAATCATCGCAGGTGCTAAGGCTAGCATATGGTTCCCACAAGAGTTCCATACAGTCATTGGCCACGCGGTGGGCTGATATTCTTCCACAGAAAATTGGGGATCACGAGACTGACCAGCCACCAACTCACACAGTTGGCAGTGAGCTGTCCCCTTGATAAGGCACACACGCTTGAGCTTCATAAAGATACAGTACGTTGTGGCTTTTGGAGGGTTGAAAGTCCTTCCCGAAGGCTCTAACAGTTTAATAATCTGTTCAACGATCGCGGGGCTGGTACAGAACTACACTGGGGTTTTTCAGAAGGAAAAATGGCACCAGATCTCGATCCTGAACCCTGGACCCTCAAGTACGTTGATCTTTTCTCCGACTAGCTGCATTCCTATCATTTTTATTTCATTCCCTTTTATAAGCCAACACTTTCTTCTTTAAAGGGTTGTAAACCTGGTAAAAAATCTCGCAGGCAAATGGAGTAGGAAAAGGGGTAGCACGAGTGGCGGTAGTTCCGGTAAGTGATGCTATCATCCTTCGTGGCGAGGTCTGATGAGATGGTTCGTCCATCAGAGGAGGTTTTTTGCTTGTGTCTGCTTGTAAGGGAAGGGTATGGGGGTTTTTATGGAGTGCTGGGCACCCACGCCACATTGTGGCAGACTCGCTCAAGATAAAGCTGGAGGTTTGCGAACGGCCATGAGCATTCCTTACTATGAAATGTCCTCTTTAATTTATGGCCTTAAGCCGAGAACCCAGGTTCGGTTAACAAGGAACTCTCTATGTTTTTTTTTTTTTAAATAAACAGTGTACATGAATGGACTGTTTACTATATTTAAATTTTCTGTATTTTTAATGGCTTTAAGTGCTGTCTAAAACAACCCATGGATGTCGCTGCCTCCACTGAGGTTTTACTGAAAAGTAATGTATTTTATCGTGTTTCTTAACTTTTATGTTGATGGTAAGTTTTTAATTAGCCCCTGAACACCTATCAGGTCGCCTAGGCAGATGGGTCCAAGCCCTACCCAGTTTCATGCTTTAAAAGGGTTGTTAGTCTGCAAAACGAGGGCGGCCTTAACCTTATGGGTTCATGTTTATGCCTCGTGCCGATAAGGGAAAACCCAGCGAGTTCATTAATAGAGATTGGGCACCAAGCCAATTGAAAAGACTGCCGTGCGATTTATATTGTCTAAAACGAAGGTATTCATGATAGAAGACAATTATAATGGAGTGATAATGATTTTCAAATTAAAAATGAAAAGATCCTTTCTATCTATTTGGTAATTGATTACACGGTAGTTGGAAGAGTTATCCTTCTTCTCCTACAGCCGGTAGTTTATAAAACTGTTTTCCAAGCGATGCTTTGTTAAATTCTTTCCTTTCCATGATCCTTTTTAGTTTATTGGTTGTCCTTCTGTTATTTAAATCCTTTGCTCTAAACTACAAATGCCAGAATAAACTTTAATTATATTTTTGGGCTTTATACTTGGCAAAATGTTATGCATTTAAAGCATAAGTATTGGCGGCCCTAAATGAGGAGCGGTTAGGGTTTTTGGCCATAGTGTAATTCAGTGTAAACTATAATGGTTCCTTTTTACTATTTAAATTTATTGACTGTCGGATAAAATACTTAGATTTCACTCAGCGTTACCTCATACATACTAGGTTTTTCAAAAGGTCAAGTTCAGATCGCACGTTAAATTTTTCCAGTTTATTTTTCAACGCATCAAAAAAAATCCCCTTGATTTTTTTTAAAAGAAAAGGTAAGGCGAGTGATTTGAGCTGCCTCTACAGATGGCCGGTATGAGGCACTATCACACAGAAATTTATAGAGTTATTACCTGCTTTGCTAGTTTTAGATTTTCCTTTTCCTAACAGTTCTAGATTTGTTCAAAAATTTCGCCCGGTTGCACTTGGCCTTTGCTCCCTGGTCTAAACCCAATGTCCCCAGGAAACAGTAGAAAAAGAAATAAGGTTCGGTAAAAAAAAAAAAAACCCAACCAAACAGAATACACCTAATTCTACATAGTCATTTGCATCAGGATTATTTTATTGCTCTCTATACATATAAAAGAATTTTATTCCAGCATCCCCAGGGATTAGCTCTCTTATACATAACAGATTACATAAACAAAAAATAGACATTACAGCTATTTCTACGTAACAGGATAATAATTAAAATAAACATTTACAGCTACTTCTACGTAGCAGAATTTATATATAAAAATAAACATTTACAGGTACTTCTACGTAACAGGATATATATATATATATATAGAAAAAATAAACATTTACAGGTACTTCTACATAACAGGATATATATAAATAAAATAATCGTTTTCAGCTATCATCTATGTAACAGAATATAAGACATACATTTACAGTCTTTCATCCATGTAACAAAATATAATTAAACATTTACAGTGGTCAGAACAAAACCATTTCCTCACTTCATACACCAAACCTTTAATTTGCTGCGCCAACTATAGTGGAAGCAGCCACGTTCCTCCCAGCCGTAGATTAGGTTCAGCTCCCTTGCCTTCTAGTCACCCCCGAGCCAAACCTCCCAGAAGATAGTCGGTACCCCCAACTCCAGGACTCCAACAATTCAATCATACACAGGCAATCTTTCCCACAGCAAGTACTCTCTGCAGAGTCTTCTTGCCCAGCATACTCAGCAGTGTCCTGCCTAAACCGTATGCTCTCTTGTCTTTGCCTAGGTATTTGTACCATTAGCCCTCTCCCCTTCCTTCCTGGAATTCCCAGGGCTTAATGGCAGTCCCCCTTTTTCCAGGGATGTGTCTGTGCTGCTTTTTCTACACATCTGACACTTCATTAATCAGTCCCTGGAGTTAGTCGGTCCCTGTCCACACTGTCTTCTGCAGGTTTCCTCTTTTAACCTGGATGCTTCCACTATACTTGCCACATGCAATTTATAATAAATAAATGTCAAAATACTCAAGGTATTTATTACATCAGTCCTCCCGGACTCATTGGTTGGGTCATTAATAGCCACATCTTATTATGCTGAAATTGAAATTAAAAATAATACCATTCAAATAGGAAATTGTCTAGGGGTATTACAATCTGTTTGATCAACTGCGCAGAGCTACGGTGTTCTCTAAGATAGACCTGAGATCAGGCTATCATTAGGTGAGAATTAAAGAAGAGGACATATTCAAGACATCTTTCAGAACTAGGTATGGACATTACGAATTTGTCGTAATGCCCTTCGGGCTTACTAATGCCCCAACCGTCTTTATGTGTCTAATGAAAAACATAATGCATAAATACTTAGATAAGTTTGTCGTTGTATTCATCGATGACATCTTAATCTATTCTAAAAATGAAGAGGAACATAAGGAACATTTACGGATAGTCTTACAAGAACTGTGAAAGCAACAGCTCTTTGCGAAGTTCAGTAAATGTGATTTCTTCAGAGATGAAATCCAGTACTTAGGTCACGTAGTGACTAAGGAAGGGATCTCAGTGGATCCTGAAAAGATCAGGGCAATTGAAGAATGGCCAGTACCAAAAGATGTAATAGATGTTAGGTCTTTTATGGGAATCACTGGTTATTACCAGAGATTCATAGAAGGCTTTTCAAAAATAGCCAACCCAATCACTTCTTTGCAAAAGAAAGGCAAGAAGTTTGATTGGAATGTAAAGTGCGAAGAAAGATTTAAGAAACTAAAAACTTTATTAACAACTGCACCAATTCTAAGAATAGCGGATCCCAATAAATATTTTTTGGTTTGCATTGATGCTTGTAATGACGGTCTAGGCGGAGTACTGACTCAGGATGGGCATGTCATTTCCTATGAGTCCAGGAAGCTAAAGATCCATGAAAAGAATTATGCCACTTATGATTTAGAGCTGGTTGCTGTTATTCATGCCTTGAAAATGTGGAGACACCACTTAATAGGCAGAAAGTTCACTTTAATGACTCATAATAAAGGTCTGAAATATCTTTTAGATTAGCCTAACTTAAATGCAAGGCAATCCAGATGGCCAGCCTTCCTAAGTGAATACGATTTTGAAATTCAACACATAAAAGGAAAAGAAAATAAAGTAGCTGATGCCTTGAGCAGAAATGCAAAATTGAATTTCACAAAGCAATCAGTACTTATACTTCTGATTTAAATGAACAGCGAATTGAAGGTATAAAATTGGATGAAATTTATCAAAAGTTACAAGCTACAGCTAAGGAAGAACCCACAGAAAGTTTAATTAAGGGTTATAGTTTAAATAAAGATGGATTTTTAATGTTTAAGGACAGATTGTATGTGCCAAATGTGTCTAAAGTTAAGTTGCCGATTCTGGATGAAGTGCATAAAACCCCTTATTCAGGGCATCTAGGCTACGAGAAAACTGTCACCATGTTGAGAAAAGATTATTTCTGGCCTAATATGAAATCTGAAGCAGCTGAGTATATAGCTAGATGTTTGGACTTTCAACAAGTAAAGACAGAACATCAACATCCAGCTTGGTTGTTGCAACCCTTTCCTATTCCTAGCTGGAAGTGGGAGATAATAAGATTAGATTTCATTACTGGATTACCCAGAAATCAAAATCAGAATGATTCAATTATGGTGGTAGTGGATAAATTAAGTAAAGCAGCACATTTTATTCTTGTTAAAACCACTTATAAAGCTGCAAATATAGCAGACATTTTCTTAAAACATATTTTTCGGCTACATGGTGTACCGAAAGTTATTATTTCAGACAGGGATCCTAAATTCACTGGGAATTTCTGGAAATCCTTGTTTAAAGGATTAAACACCACACTGAATTTCATCACTTCTTTCCATCCTCAGACGGATGGACAGACTAAAAGAGTTAATCAAGTGTTGGAAGATCTGTTAAGAATGTATGTTAAGGATCAGCCTGGTAAGTGGGAGGATTATTTGCATTTAGCAGAATTTGCATACAATAACAATTATCAATCATCAGCTAAGTTCAGTCCTTTTGAAATTCTGTATGGATGTAAATGTAACACTCCTATCTCCTGGAATAATCCAGTGGATAGATTAGTGTTGGGGCCCGAATTATTAAAAGAAATGGAACAGATTGTGAAACAAGTGCAGGAGAACTTGAAGGTTGCCCAGGATCAGCAAAAGAGCCAAGCAGATTTGAAAAGAACTTTTAAAGAGTTCCAGGTGGGTGAACATGTGTTCATAAAGGTAAGACCAAAGAAGAGCTCCCTAAGATTGGGGAGTTGTGCAAAATTAGCGCCACGTTACTGTGGTCCATTTGAAATTTTATCTAGAGTTGGTCAAGTAGCATATCAGCTAGCGTTACCACCTAATTTAAAAGTACACAATGCTTTTCATATTTCTGTTCTGAAAAAGTATGTTAATGATGCTACTCATGTGATTGATTGGAACGTTGTACAGGTAGAACCGAAAGGGGAAGTTCTGGTGGAACCGGATTGTATCCTCGGGAGGAGGGAGATTACTCTACGGAACCGTACAATTGGACAGCTAAAGGTGCAATGGAAGCACCTTAGTCCTGAAGAAGCTACTTGGGAACTGGAAAGTAAGATGTGGGAAGCATACCGAAATTTGTTCCAGGAGGTTCCTGAAGAAGAAGAATAAGTAACATCGAGGACGATGTTAAATTTTAAGGGGGTGTGTATGTCACATACCCCAATTTTGTAAAATTATGTAATTGTTTTATTATATTTTTGAGACATTATGTTAAACTTAATCCTAAGTAGGGATTGATGAATCAGCAGAGTCAACAGTTATGGAGTGTAATTTAGAATATTTTATTAATAATAAATAAATTATGGAGACAACAGCATGGGAGAGCTATTACAAGAGGTTACTGGTCAACTGGTGCATGGAACTAGGTGGAAAGGAAAAAGACAAGTGGCAGCATCCTCAAACACTTCCTAAGTTGCAGGTGGCAACATCCCTATATTTGGGGTCATGATTCCCCAGGAAAGTGGAATCTGAGCAGGTGGCTCATTAAATGACAGTTAACCCAACTAAGACCTAGGCAATATTTAAAAAGTACTCAATGAAGAGAGCTGAGGCTGCTCAGATTTTATTCCAGAAAGAATTCATTCAGGTGAATGTTATTCAGGAATTTCATTGAGGAAAGAAGGGAAAGACAGTAAGGAAGTGTTTTGAGTGGATTGTTGCAGTAACTTGATTTTTATTATAGCTATTTGGGCTGAGAGAACTGACTGATAGTTCTGAGTTAATACTGAGTTGAAGAGTGGTATCTGATTTACTGCACCTATTTCTAGCCAGGGAGACCAGAGCAAGCTCGCGGGTCCTGAGAAGTCGTTGTTTGAGCGCTCTCCAGGAGTTGGTAGGGAGGAACGGCCTCCCATTGCTTTTGTTGTCTACAGCTTAAACATGTTCTGTCATACATTTCTTTATGTTTTCTGAGTATGAATGGATGAATGTTATGTTTATTTATATGTCTGAGTAATTAGTTAGTTTCAGTAAAGTTAATATCTCAGAGTATCAGTAGTTAAACCTGTTAGTATTCACTGTGTTTTTCCACATCTGGTATCACCAGATCGCACTGTAGCACAGTATCTCAGTGTTAAGAAATTGTATTCTTTTCAACTGAGTTTCCTACATTACTTGCAGTTACCACAAGTGTTTTCATAAGTTATAAGTATTTTTCTTACAGTCTTATAAACTATTCCTAGTACTGTATCTTTGTTTCTTTTGTAAATATTAGCAGTAAAATGAAAAGATAAACTAAGTACTTTTGCACTTTAAGTTAAGGCTGTTATCTGCTAGTTTCAAAAGGATTTAATCTTTTAGAGTTAAAATAAATTAATACTGACTATAGAATATATTTACTTATCAGTTATTTATTTGTTGATATCACAGATTAAATCCTATTGGTATTAGTTTGCATCTTAGTTAAGAATGCATTTGTTGTATTACTGTATAATCTTTTATTTTAGTTAAGTCTAAATATACTGCAAAACTGTTATTTTTCATTATCTAATCTGATAGATAATTGTTATAAGATTCACAGGGATTTGTATAGTTATGTATTGAAAAACATACTTTAAATATTTAATAAGTAATGTACAGAAATTTCAAGCTTTTAACTAAATACAGAACCCAAAAGAAAAAGTAGCATTTAAATAATAATCATAGTAACATTAAGAAAAAGTAATATTGTATTATTTTACCTATAATGTATCAATATTTTATACATTATAACAATATCATCCAGGTAGTATATTATTATACATATAAGAACTTAGATAATCATACATAGAAGGTGTATAAACAGAGTATTTTTATAAACTAGTCATACTTGGTGCTTGTAAAGTAAATAACAGAACTGCTCGCTTAAACGAGCTTAGTCAAATAGGGTAATAATTTCTAATTTACCCACAGATATAAAGAAAAGAGTAGCATTATTATATTTAATAACAAAATAGGAAACAAGATTGTTCATAAACTGAAAATTAGGGTTAAACCTTAGACATCTAATTATTACAAATAAATAATAATTTGAAAAAAACAAGATAATGATTTCATACGGCCGCATTGTAAAACAATATTATAAGGCTGTTCTAAGCCTGAAGATTAATTATCTCTTATACAGAGTTTAAACAAGAAAGAATGCATTAATACAGTCAAAGGTAAATCTGTACAAAAGAAAAGACATGAGTACAGGATGCTCGACCAACGAGCTTAAGTAATTAAACCACATCAGAACCTAACGAAACAAATGTCTTTGCAACAAAACCTATTTAATAATAGAAGATCTGGTAGTAATCTTCTTACGACCGAGTTATTAAATGAAACGCAACAAGTATTCATTTACTTAATCTTTCCAATACTGCTTCAAGGATATATGCAAGAGAGAGAATCAGTTTTCAAAATAACACCAAGTTGAGGGTAAAAACCCTAACCCTTTCAATTAATCTTAAGAACTTCTGCAACGCAGTTTCATTCAATAACCCATAGCTTTAACAAAATTTACATGAAGGCAAACAGCTTGTAAAAGTTTTAAACACAGCAAAAACTTTAAGAAGAGTCGCATACTCACGGCCGTAGCCAGAGTGCTCTGTATAGAGCTAGGGTTATACCCACATTACTAAATATTAAAGCATACTATCAAAGCCATGGAGGTTAACCAGGGCCGTAACATTCAACCCACGGAAATCCTTTAAGGATTCACATAAAGTGGTTGTGCCGTGAAGAACCCGGGGCTTACCGTGGCCCATGCTATTGAAACCCTGGCGCTCCTTTTATATGCAGAGGATAGTGTAGCAAGTAGGCATTTGCAACACCATTTATGAGCCGACTATCAGTTATTTTATAATACAATAATTATAATAATAATTGATAGCTCAACACTACCAGAAGCGATTCTTACCTGAGCAGTGGGTATTTATAAAATAACGTTGCGCCGATTGAGCATAAGAAGCTGCCTTTCGATGACAAGAAGCTGCTGCGTGGATAGTACCTTCAACCATGACGATGGAAGAAAAACCAGCTAAAGGATGGACAGGTCAAACCCTACAGCTGGAAACTTCCTTCTTGGCATTTTCACCCACCATCGATTTCAACTTAAGCCATGATTTACTCTCTTGGAAGCGAAGAAGGGATGAACGGCCATAAACCACGACCCAAAGATTGACAATGAAAGAATTGCATGAATAAAAATCAAGGTTTGCAACGCTTAACTCTTTCACACAATGCAGAAGTCGAGCCTCATGGTGAACTGGAGGAATGGAGGACTGGTAGCCAACAGGGCACAGCAAAAACAAGGCCGGGATTGAAGGGTTTTGCAGAGCGGCCAAAGGCCGAGGACGAAGAAAGAATGATGAGGCTTAGGGTTTGGTCAATGTTTTATATTGCCAACGCTTGGCCCATATGTGAACACGTCAGTACAAATGTAATCTGCATGCGAGTGGGTCAATGTCTATAGTTTCCACGGTGCTCATTGCAAATCATTTGTTTCCCTACAATTCTTTGCATGGCTATCCCTTTTGGTCGATACTATATGATATAACCTGCATTTTAAATCACAACGATAAGGTAAGAAATCAATGCATGTTTATACTATGCATTATATATATTATGTTAAGCGCTATAACTACCAAGCTATGCTAGTTCGATAGTAAGCTAGGCCTTGTAAAACTTTGAACAACTTCCATGATAGAAAAATGCTTTTACACATGCCTTGTTTATATCAAAGCCTTGCTATATATGTATTAACAACCTTGTATATAAGCTTTTAATCAAGATCAAGTCTTGAGGTATTTAGACTCAAAAGGTTTGAAGTTTATTATAAGGAATATAATAATGTGAGCATAGTGTTAAGTCATAAACTATTTGTTAAGCTCACCACTATAATACTATTGACCCTAGTCTCTAGCGAAGCTAGGTGTAGTTGTCTACAATCTTTTGCTTAGTAACAATTGCTATAGAATTGCATAGATAGAGTAAAACTTATTGTTCCTCCTTTTAAAGATTTAAGCTTTAGAATTCAAGCTTATAATCTACAAAACTTGAGAAGATTACTCTAATTCATGCTCACATTATATTACCAATAACAATCTTAAATAGTCTTAGATTATTAATAACAACATTTAGGCTTTTTGTTGTCTTTCTTACTTAAAGATTTACAAGGTACGAAAAGTGAGTGTATAACTAGCAGTTTACATAAATTACTGTCTTTGGAGAAAGAGGTAGTATTCTTTTAATGCAAACTCTGAAGAGGTAACAGAAGACTTATACCAAACAGTAAACCTGGGATTTAAGAATTATAACATTTCTGATTTGGAACTTGGTATGATGCAGTAATATCAAGTAAATAGAAGTAGGCCTGCTTATGGTAATCCAATTATATTACTGTGCTATATAATAAATGTTATCTACTTTTTTTTTACAATTCAGAATTTTACAAATGAGCCAGTACTTTAATGAGAATCTTAAGGAGAGCAATAAAAAAAGAAAACTTTTACCTTGGAGGCTTGATAAACTGGCTAGTATGCATTTTATCTCTTTAGTGAATGTTATAGTACAGCAAATTGGGAAGTATTACTTTTAAGATTTGTTAGCAGTAACTCGAACATTACCTGTCATCTGTAAGAACAGAAGGAACTTTATGCATTAGCTTAATGCTAAGTAAGCCCCATCTTTTCACGACAAACCCACCTTGCGTCACAAACAGAAATACAATTAGTAACTGAAAGAAATTACTATGTAAAGCGAAGTATAATAAAAAGGTCATTCAGTTACAAAACTAGAAGCATAAATTAATTAATCAGTTAATGACTGCACTTGATGCAATTATATGCTATTTTTAAAAGTTTTAATTTTTTTGAAAATTTTGAGGTTTGACAAGCCTACTTATATATATATATATATAATAGTTTTATTACTAAATAAAAACCAATATTACTCACCAAAGGATTTCTCCTTACCACCAAGGAGGATTGTTATATATTAACTTATATTATTTCTTAATTAACTTATAGGCATAACTACCTTGAAATAGTAACCCTAAAGCATGGTGCTGATATATATATATCTAACCTAAAAGATAAAGACATAAAAGGTGAAAATGTTTTAAAAGAAAAAAAAATAAAAATATATATATA
This sequence comes from Pseudotsuga menziesii, assembly GCA_001517045.1. Classification (NCBI taxonomy): domain Eukaryota; kingdom Viridiplantae; phylum Streptophyta; class Pinopsida; order Pinales; family Pinaceae; genus Pseudotsuga; species Pseudotsuga menziesii. The sequence goes on along the minus strand of LPNX011031789.1, from coordinate 70,126 downwards.
TATATATATATATATATATAAAAGTTCAAAATGCGTAAACAGTGAAAGGATAGTATGGTTAAGGAAGGGTTGTGATTTTTCCAAATCAAGAGGATATATTTTTTTTCTTTTGGTTATAAATTTTTAACTAATCTGACCCCTCTCATTTATGAGAAGAGAACATGCAGGTAACAGGCTGTTTTTAGAGATCTTTCTTGAATATTTTATGCCGTTCATACTCCGGATTTTTCTCCTAAGGTTTGGCTTTTCCTTTTTTTGTAAATAGAAACAACACCAATTTGGGGGAGATCCCAGCTTTTTAAGAAAAAGAATCCTAGCTAAAAGGGTGGCTTTCCCCATGCTATAAGGTAGAGGAGTTTCACTGAGGAAGGGAGATCATATCGCAACTAAGCATAGAAGGGCTCTCTGCATTCTCTTTTTAAGGGAGCGATGGCTGGAACCCCGTTAAAAAAAAAACATCTGCATTTATAGATAGGGAGATCCGTCACGGTTTTTCTAGAAAAAAGGATAGAGTATGGTTTGGGAAAACATTTTCCTCCATCGCAAGAAATCTACCAGGGAAATATTGGAGCGAGGACTCCATACTTCGAGGGCTGCCATTGAAGTCACGGATCACGGATCAGGTGCTTCCATTTGGGTACGATTTGAACTCAAAGCGCTCTGAGAAATTATGTAAGCACTCCATATCGCACCCATGTTGTATTTTGTTATATGGAAATTGATTATTGCTCACCGGATAGATTAACGGTATCCTTTTTCCATAATTATGTTAGATTACATGTTGTATAAGTCAGATGGTACCCACTGTGTAGGGTTAATTCTAAGCCAACCACATTTTCACTTACCCTATTTGTTGTATAGAACTGAAAGCGATCTTAGCTTTGGCTTAGTGATCTTCCATGGTCTTGTTTGCTGTTGGCTTTAGACTAAAGATTGATTCCATTGTAGGATCAGCTCAAAAAAATAGTTGCATGTGTGCTTGAAGTATGAATCGACTTGATTCTCGGCTCCATGATTCTACTTCCAGCCGGAGCATGCATCGTGGTAAAACGTTCTGATTGAGGACTGTATCATTGATTTGAAAACCTGCATATACAAATCCACCTGATCCTAAGCGCCATCGACTGATTTCCCACCACCTATGCGTTATGGGTGAATCCCTACGTGTGATCTGAAAGGTATATGTTTATAAACTCTCTACGTGTGATCTGAAAGCTATATGTTTATAAACTCTATGCATGTGATATGAAAGATATATGTGTATATACTCTCTGCGTGTGATCGGTAACAAGGTAGTGGTCATAATAAGTGAAACTTCAGGATGCGCCTAATAGGTGAACTATATTTATGCAAGTTAAGGATGGAACTCAAGGGTGAAAATATTTTTATGCAAGTATAAGGTTGAACTTATATATGAACGACATATTTGAATCACACATATGAAATTCAAGATAAAAATCATATATGTGAAACTATAAATTTATATAAATTATCCCAACATGGATGTATCTAGTGGGAAAGTATAAATATGCTCCCTAAGTACAAAGAGGGATTTACATTTAAAAATTATTACATAGTACAACTATGGGTAGAGCCCTATATGTAGGGTGGGTTTTAGTGTGTAAGGTTATGGATTAAAACAATGATCCTTTATTTGTGCTATAGAAAAGCAAAGGCACAACCCTAGCCTCACATTTATTTGTGCTATAGAAAGGCAAAGGAACAACCCTAGCCTCACATAGGTTAGCGATTGGATGACAATAAAAGAAAATAAGGAAAGACTCCACCCTTGAGTTAGTCTTGAGTTTTTTTTTTTTTTTTAACTTGGTTACATAGTTTTTCTTATGTTGCATAACGAACTCATGATTGATCTATATCGATTTAGTACTAAGAATTTTTTTGTTTTATTTTGAAAGATACTCTCGGCGAGAGAGGCAAAAATGATAGAAAGAAAGTGTGGCAACATTTATGTTGCAGAATTTGTAAGTTTTTAATGAAATAAATGTCACATGGTGTGACCCCTTTTGGTGGACGTAGCCCTGGGATGGGGTGAACCACGTACATAGTTGTCTTCTTGTGTATTGGTGCTTCTTATTTGCATTGATTTTCCTTTTTATGCTATTGGTTAAAATGAATTCTATTATGTGAAACTCATCCAGATTCATTTACTTAATGCATGGTTTACTTCCGATAATGATAATGGCAGAATTACAAGTATATACTCGTATGCATCATTTAGATTTATTCTTGAGAGTGACTTTACTAAGCATATATTGTTAGTATGTTTAGGATATGGTTTATGCTTGACAGAGGAAGGGTCATTTTCAAATATGCTTAAAATGTGACATTGTGATTATTCATAACCACTTATGCATAGATATAAGTTATTGTTTTGTTAAGGACAAGATTAAACTCTTAAACTATGGTTCAGCATGACCTAGTAATTAAAAGCAAAGAAAAAAGAAAAAACAAACTCACCCCAGTTTCTCTCAATTTACTTTGGAGAAGTTAAAGGTACGTCACATGGAGGAAGGGCTTATTCGTGTGAAAAAATTGAATGCATTGTAGGTCATGAATTTATGTTATTATTGTGAGTAGCAAACGTAGAATGGATTAGTAATGGTTGTAAGGTGAAGCGTGTATTTAGAGATGTGTTAGCAAGATGAGGTTGCATCAAAGTATTCTCTTAGATTATGGTTTCATTTGAAGGTGTGACAGTACTAACTTAACAAGTTGACAATCATATTGCGGTAAAGATATGAACTCTGGAGGAACATGGGTATAAATCCTCTTTTGATAAGACTAATGAGAAATGCAAATCAAAGAATATAATAATTAATTGTATGACTTGGAGTCTGATACACTAGAAAATTAAATGTAACTTGCATGTTTGGTTTTCTAAAAAGGAGCATGGATATGTATTATCGGATGATTGTTTTATCGAATTTTGATTGTACACATTTTCCATGAAAAGCCATTATAAATTTTGACGTTAACATGATTTACTCTTTGGTAGTAACAGTAAAACAAAGAACTATCTTACCCAATCTCACTCATAACGACATTAAGGTATACGGGGTATGTTACAACTACCAGACTCACACATAGCCAAGGATACAAAAAAAACTCAGCCAAGCCAAGAAATTTGGGTTTATCACGCTGCAGAGGAGCTAGAAAAGATGACTCCTAAGATAGTGAGCAAAACCACAGAGCTATAGACACCTGCGCCACATCTAGCCTAGATTTTAAAACATCTACACACCCAACACAAGGAAGCATCCCGTTCTCTGATACACAGTCCCTGAGGCTATGCCTTCCCATTCTGTGCTATTCAGGGCGTGCAAAGAAGAAAACCATCCCCTTAGATCTGTCTCTGAGGTTCCTTCTCACACTAGGTTTATCAAGCTATTCCAGACCCCATTTCCACTCCCAAACCAGTTAAAATCAAAACAGCAGAGGCATACACAGCAATGTAAGTTCTCAGATTGATGAAAAACTTCATGGAGGCCAAAATCGGAAATGGCAATTCAGTAAAACAACCCATCATGTGCAATTCATTTCCAAAAATGAACTATGACTTCACGTGGGCCAAAACGACTCCCTCAGTCCCTAAAATCGTGGATTTGTCCCCCATTGGTTGTACAACACATAAAAAATGAAATTCCCAACTGCGGGAATGTAGAAACAACACAAAAACGCCCAACAGAGATCCCATCCACTGAATGTCAACAAAACCCCTTCCTAGCCATGGGAAAGATGAAGAACACTACAAAAGCATCCATGGAGAATGCCGAGGAGCTCCAAAAACGTGGGGAAGACAACAACGTGAATGCCCGAGAGAATGGGCAGCACTTTTGAGTGTTAACTTGCCCCAAAAGGTAATTAACACTTTTACCAAGATGTGCATTATCATGCCTTGTAAAAAGGTCATAAGGGAAGAGATGGTATGGCATGGAAACTTTTTATTCTTCGTAGAATCACATCGCCTATATAGTAAAGGTCTAAAAGACCTCTTGACACAAACTACTCATTTTCTTAGTGCATATCATATTACTTGTTTTTATTAATGTGGATGAACTATGACATTAAAATAAACTATGTCATGGATTTTTGACATGTTTTGTAAAGTTGTTGTTTTCAATAGTTTTCTTCTCACATCACATAGAAAATAGAAAATGAATAAAATCATAACAACAACACCAATAAATAGATCACAATTTTAAACAAAACAAATTAAAATGCATGAAAAATAATTAAACCCTATTTCCCATACATTTTCTACCTTTCCAAAAAAATGTAAAACATTCAATTCTCAAGACCTATAAACCTTAAAGTGCTACATAATAGAAAATCCTTAAAAAAACCTTTGTATAAAGTTTCACTAAAAATTGTTTAGAAAACATATAAAATTGTCTAAATAAAGTATAAAGTAAAAAAAAAACATTTTAATATATATATATATATATATATATAACATAATATTCTATGATCGTTAAAACCAAATTCCGTGGGTAGAGGAAGACCCTCCTCTAATAAATTGTCAACAGCATGAGTTGATTCATTTTTGTAAAAATATGGGCATAAGAAATAGAATTAAGTAAAAAATAAAAAATGAGCCCACCTAAATAATAAAATAAAATTCACTTCATAAAACCTTGTCAATAGAACCACAAAAACAACACCGGTCTTTCTCCTCCAAGTCCCATTAATTACATATAAATAGATATATTATTGGTTATATATTACTCGAATTTGCGGTGCTCCTGATCTCTAGGAGTGAATCAGCTAGTGGTGAGTCGACCTCTGATCCTCTATTTATATAGAGGTGCCCAGAGTTGAATTACATTTAAAAGACGAGAGAAATCTACAAACACAAAGAGTAGCGGTGGGTTTTCCTTCGGTTTGATTTTGAACTTGCGAACTTCTGCAGCGGTTCGGATTTTGGAACGCTTTGAAGCAAAAGCAAAAGACAATGGCAACGAATCAAGAAGAGGCGAGCATATTTAATGACAAGTTTAAGAATGTTTTTGCTAAGAATTTATCAGAATCTCTTACTAACGAGGACTTGAGAAATTACTTTGGCGAATATGGAACAATTACGAGTGTGCTGGTGATGAGGGATGCAGAGGAAAATCAAAGTGTTTTGGATTTGTCAATTTTGAGAATTCAGAAGATGCAGCAAACTGCATTCATAATTTAAATGGCAGGAAAATTGATGGCAAGGAATGGTATGTTGACAAGGCACGGAACAAGTCTTAATCGAGGGGGCGATGTGGAACAAATCTTTTTATGAAGAATTTGGATGATAGCATTGATGACGAGAAGCTGAGAGAAATGTTCTCTTGTTATGGTACAATCACTTCATGCAAGGTACTGAGGGATTCTCATGGACATAGTAAAGGTTTTGGATTTGTTGCCTTCGCATCTACTGATGAAGCATCCCGAGCTCAGGCGGAAATGAAAGGGAAAATGGTTATGGGAAAGCTTCTCTATGTTTCTCTGGCTCAGCGCAAAGATGAGAGAAGCGCATGGCTATAGGCTCAATTCTCCCGCTTGCGAAATGCAGTTGGCATGGCACCACCTGTTCCTGGACAAGTTGTTCCTGCAGATAGCTTAAATGTCAAGAAAATTGATGGCAAGGAATGGTATGTTGAAAAAGCGCGTAACATGTCTGAGTCGAGACGGCCATGTGGAACAAATCTTTATTTGAAGAATTTAGATGATAGCATTGATGACGAGAAGTTGAGATAAATGTTCTTTCGTTATGGCACAATCATTTCATGCAAAGTAATGAGGGATTCTCATGGACACAGTAAAGGTTTTGGATTTGTTGCCTTCGCATCTCCGGATGAAGCATCTCGAGCTCTGACACAGATGAAAGGGATCATGGTTTTTAACAAGCCTCTGTATGTTGCTTTGGCTCAGCCCAAGGATGAGAGAAGGGCATGTCTACAGGATCACTTCTCCCGCTTGGGAAGTGCACCACCTGTTTTTGAGAGAAGGGCATGGCTACAAGGGCATGGCTAGAGGCTCACTTCTCCCGCTTGGGAAGTGCACCACCTGTTTTTGAGAGAAGGGCATGGCTACAAGGGCATGGCTAGAGGCTCACTTCTCCCGCTGGGGAAATGGAAATGCAGTAGGGATGGCACCACTTGTTGTTCCTGATAGAAGGGCATGGCTACAGGCTCACTTCTCCCACTAGGGAAATGCAATGCAGTAGGCGTGGCATCACCTGTTTCTAGACTAAAGCAGCAGATAAACAAAAGATAATTCATAACCAAGGACGAGCTGTTCCTGCCAGCGCTCCTAGATTAAACCAGCTGCATCATAGAAATTAGCTCCTCTTTCAGTGTTATTATCTCAAAATTATATTTTGATTGTGATATAAGGTCGTGTGTAGCTATTTTATTTGATATAATTTCATTGTTACGAGGTATAGTGTGTACTTATTTGATTTTGATAGAGGATAGTGTATAGTGTATAGTGTAAGTGGTTATTTTATTTTGATTCAGATATCTTTTGATTGTTATAGGTTGCATTATGTATCTATTCTGTTTTCAAAGAGGGCGGGTTGTCTAGCTGATACTGTTATGTAAAATTATATTTTGATTGTGTACATTTATTTGATTTTAATTAAATAAGTTAGTATAATATAGTTGTATTTTAATTTTGCATTTATTAAGTATCCAGAAAGATTCAAAAAAGTGTTTAGACAAATTTTTTAGATCTTAGAGTTAAGATGGTATGTTTATATGCATATATTTAAGTTTTTTTAGTTTATTATTCAATATTTTTAACACTACCAGTTCTAGAAAAACATTATAAAACATAACATCTTAATATTAGATGTTGTAACCTTTAAAATATTTTTCTATCAAATTATCTCACATTTCAATAATAATAATAATAATAGAATCAAAGCATATCAAACCTAACTTTTATTATTAACCTCTCTAAATTCCAATAATTCATGCAATATTTAAAGTGTTTTATGACATGCAAGATCTATAGTGCCTTGTGGAATCAAAAGGCTCATTTGTTAAAGTCTAAGAGACCTTAAGATGAAAGAATATTTAGGTAGTCATTGTCTTAGTCCATATGAGTATAACATGAAGTATTTGTATACATGTGGATGCTATGACATTAAAATCAAATATGGCATGGATTTTGACAGTCTTTGTAAGGTCAAAATGTTCAATAGTTTATGTAAACGATGTACACACTTTCGTTTTTAGATTCTAAATTGAGTTGATTTTTATTTCATTTACCTCCTTTCATATATAGTTTTTCTTTTCTCATATCATTACATGTTAGAGTTACAACCTATAATACAATAATTGAGTACAACAAATTGCTCAATAAACTATTATTATCATTAAATTTCATCTTTATGTAACAAATCCTACTTAATGGTGAGAAACATCCTCACTACTCTTATGTGCCTTTTTCCATGCCCACATGTAGACCTTATTCTTAGTTTCATATTTTGGTCTAAAATGTTTTTTAATTTGGAAATTAAGATCTATGACTAGAAAGGAAGAATGAAGACCAAATAAATAAACCATATTGTTGTAATAAGTATCACTTTATCACATTAACCAAGTATCAAAACAATATGGTAGATATTTTTTTAATTCTTGTCATGGTTTCCTTCCACCATTCCAAGGTTTGATATTAAGGGGTCGATATAACCATGAGTTTGATTCAATTCATCTTTAAGACATAAATCCCCTTGTAGTTTATGTCGAGTTTGAGTTGAAGATTTGTTTCTTGGAGGAGTGGGAAAGATATGTTGGAATCACGATTGCTTTTAGACCAAAAACTTGCATGTGTTAATCGCTGTTACAATCGCTAGAGTTAGGATCTTGGGAGGTGGTTAGTCCATGTCACGAAACTCACAAGGAGGAGCGTTGAACCAATGTCTAACAAGATACTCACTGGAAATGATTTAAACTCGCTTTCTTGGGGACATAAGACATATTTGGAGAGAAATTGTATGTTCTTATATTTTGAGATTTGTATTGTGATTCGATATTATGGTTTGAAGGAAGACCTAGGATGTTACCTAAGTTTTCCCAATATATGTATTTCTTATCAAACTTCTACAAAAAATTTAACGTTCCTCAATCTATTGCTAAGAAGAAAGGAAGCATTATATTTACATGCCATTTGAACTTGTGGAGTTACCAATAAATTATGTACAACTATCTAATAGATGATGCGCATGAAATGGATTAGTAAAAGTGTCACAAACTAAGACTAGGGTTTGAACCCAAAATCCCACTCAAGAAATATATGTTATTGGTTAGTTGTAGAAGTTTTTTCTTGGGTCTCTTGTCATCGATATTAAGGCACAATTGGAGTAAGTGAGTCGAGTATTAAACATGTGCTTCTAGACAATGGAAACTCTACTCACCATAGTGTTATACATGATTTTGAAGGAGTTAATCCCATGGTTAAATTGCAAGAGGATTTTGTAACATTATTGTAAAGTTATCAAAGGGATGACCCCATACAACAACTTAGAAAACAAATGAATGCAAGAAAAATACATATGTAGTGTTGAAATTATATTTGAAAAGGACATAGAACTAGATAATAGTTTTACAAACTTATAATATACATTTTCAACAATTAATTTGAAATTGTTTTCTCTCTCTTGTGTATATATAACCTTTTGTTGTAAGGAAAGGATGTCAAAAAAATGGTGTTTCTTCAATATTTTCTGGTATTGAAGGTGTATTAAAAAATAGTCATATAATTGAACGGGAATTTTACAAAACTTACACTCGTTGATTGTTCAATGGTAGGATATTTACGTCATCTCTATGTTGTAAACAAATAATATTAGAAAAGGCTTAATTCACTATATACATTTTAGAATTGAACTTGTGTCAATAAATACATCTATGGAAATGAATAGAAATTTAGAAAAATCATGGCTCTAGTTCTTGTCCGTGGTGGTTTTTCATGGCTCTTGACTGTTCATGGCTCTTGACTGAATAGAAATTTAGAAAACTCATGGCTCTAGTTCTTGTCCGTGGTGTTTTTTCATTGAACATTTCTTCTTAGTACAATTTGTATCTCGTTTGACTAACCATCATATGTTTGCAGTCATTCACTCGAAGGAATTTGTAATCAACAATTTTCTGCATATCACCCTCTACATGAAAACAAAAGGAATCCATAGGTAAAGCATCGAATGAAAATATTAGGAATGAAGATATCATAAGAAAAAATGTGTTTGATATTCTAAACCTATTTATGAATGGAAGGAGTGTCAAGACCCTTTTGATTATTCTTATAATGATATTCAATGTCATAATTCATTCAACTATAATCTCCTCACAATTTCTTTCTTATCTAACCTCGATACTTCTTGTGCACCATCATGAAATGTAATGGTGTTTACTGAATATATGACATTTACTATGTTGTATACTATTACACTCCCAAGCTAAACAATAGAAGAAAGTGCGCCCATTGTTTTCTCTACTCACTATGTACATTGAATTCTCGTGGACTAATTATTTGGGAATCTATTCATTTCATCTCAAATTGTTAAATTGAGAGAATCTAACTTATCCATAAGTAATTAAATATTTAGTTGTTGAAACAAAATAAAAATCTATTTCACGGTGATCTTATTTAACGATGAAATTGATACACAACATATAAAAATGATAAAATTAAAAATAAACATGTAATCCTATGTTCATTTGAATATAATAACAATGTAAACTTACGAACAAATTTGGCCAACCTTATACAAAGAACTTTGGTTGAGGTGGACAAGTTAAAATTGTGATATGAATTATTTAACGAGAGTTTTAGCTAATAAATTTATAATGGTTTATGTAAGGAAATGAACATTGATTGTTGTGGCTTGAATTATTATTTCTCGAAGTCTTGATTTGGGACATTGGATCCCAGGTGCAATTCTTTCATAAGAGGCACAAATCTCTTCAATACCATATCATTTAAATTTTTTTGAGTTCATTTGAGTTATTTCCTACATCACCACTTTTAGTAGCATGGTAGACAAAGAGGATGAGCTTATTTTAGTGATATTATTCGATGAATTTACCCATGCCATTGGTTCATATGTAATTTCATCTAGATTGTTAACAAGCCATCATAAGGTACACATGTATTATAAGGTAATATCATCCAAAAGTGAATAAAATGGAGAAATATCAGACAATATTTGATAGAGTCTAAGAGAAACAGATAAATGAAAGATCAATACTTTTTAATAATGAAAAATAATTAATTAAGATCAATTTGTAAGGTGTTTCAATAAGTTACCTCTTCCTTTTTACAACCAAGACAACAATTTTCCCCTAAATTCAATGAATCCATGCCATTAACAAAGTAAGTAAAACAAAGGAAAGAACTTTGAGGAAGGCCAAAAACCCAAGGAAAGAAATTCGAGGAAGCCTTAGACAATGAAAGAAATTTTTGAGGGTAAGAACTCAAACTAATGAAGGTGACCAAGATGACTAAGATGATCTATAAGGACTTTGATGTGAGAACCATGAACTCTTATTAAACAAGGTAAGAAATTTGATGAACATTGCAACTTTGATGGAGGTAGTAACTTTAGCCGATGCGTGAAGGAAGGAACCTTGTTGAAGGTGATAAATCTAATTAAGGTAGCAACTTTGGCCAAAGAATGGATTTTTACTAGCAAAATAGATTTGAAGAAGGTAGTAATTCTAGATTGAGAAGGAGATCTAATGCAGGTAAGAGATCTAACCAAGGAAGAAACTATGATAATTTCTTTTAGAATATTTTACCAAAGAAGGAAATTTGATGAAGGAAATAACTCTAACCAAAGATGCAATTCTAACTAAGAAATAGATGACCAACAAAGGAAGTTTAAAGAAGTCAAGAACTTTGACCAAAGCAGGAACTATGGTGAAAGAATGATAGTTATAATGAAGGAATGGACCTTGAACAATGAAGGAATCTTTACCAAAGAAAGAACTTTCACCATGCATCAGATTTAACCAGTTAATGGAATTAATTGAAGGTAGGAAAGGAAGGAACTTTACTTTAACTCGATAACTATTCCCATGGTAGGAAATTCGACCAATGAAAAATGGATAAAATACATGTATACAATGTTTGATAAACAAATGATTTCAGCTCAAAATTGCTATTTTTTTCAAAATCACACTTTGGTTAGAGTAATTTTGTCAAAGTTCTTGTTATGGTCAAAGTTCCTTCATTGGTGTTGGTAATAACTCCCGATTCCAATTGATTATTCAAATGCAAATGCCTATATTTATACAATTCATGAGGCGGTTGATTACCAGCCTTTTCGCCTTCCTAGCTATTCATATTCCTATTATTTATTTACAATAATCCTGACGGATTATTCTAACAATCCCCCTCTTAATCCGAAGGGGTGTTCGTAGGTCCGAGCATGTTTCTGAATCTTTCAAACTTTTCTCGTCCAAGCGCTTTGGTGAAGATGTCTGGA
>LPNX011031789.1:15788-47200 GCA_001517045.1 Pseudotsuga menziesii | reverse complement strand
AGTTTGTAATGTGTGTGCGTGTGTATCATTGCATTCTTCCACATGGTTATCATTAAGGGCTTTGCTTCTCAAGGGGTTTGATCCTTCTCAAGCCTTGATCGAGACATAGTTAAGATGGAATCATGCTAGATTAAGATGTTAAGAAATGGATACATAATATAATGCGTAAGGGCACCATCATTGATACTCATCCCCATCCACTACAATATTTGCAATCAACAGTAATCTTCACCAAACTAGACATTGCCATTATATGTGGTTTTCACATAAACTTCATCTAATCATTAAATATAAAAAGAGTATAATATATAAGTTTGGAGATGCGCTTTAAAGGCCTCCCACCTATAATATCACATTTGGAACTCTTATGCACCTTGAGTCTTTCACCCATGATGCATACATAAAAGAAGAGGATATTGAAGAGGTGTTTCAATAGCTACAATGGTGGGATATTGTAGAAGAAGGTGATAAAAAGGTTGAATATCATCTCAAGGATGGGTTTCTCTATAGTCTACATAAACTATCACATCCTCTCCCATCTACCCGATGGGTAACGTGACCATGATGCTATCTTATCTGGGCAAACAAGCCCCATGAACATAAATATAAAAATGCATTGAAATAAAACATACACAGATGGATACAATTGCAATTATACATCGGAAGCAATTCATCCATTCAACACATTAAACATGTTCATCATATTTCATCAAAAAAATACAAATGCAGAGATTAACACAGAGATACTTATCTTGAAAGAAGCTCGTCCCACAACCATCTATGTTGCTGCAACGTTCCACCCAACCATAGGCCAGTGTGCTCATCAACCTCTGAGCATCATTGCCACCCCCGAGCTAGGCATGATTCTCACAAGGAATAAGGGAACACTACGAGACTCACACATAACCAAGGATACAACAAAAACTCAGCCAAGCCAACAGAGTTGGGTTTATCAGGCTGTAGAGGAGCTGGAAAATATGACTCCTAAGATAGTGAGCACAACCACAAAGCTATAGACACCTGCACCACATCTAGCCTAGCTTTTAAAACATCTACACACCCAACACAAGGAAGCATCCCCTTCTATTCTACATAGTCCCTTAGGCTATGCCTTCCCATTCACTGCTATTCAGGGCGTGCAAAGAAGAAAACCATCCCCCTAGATCTGTCTCTGAGGTTCCTTCTCACACTAGGTTTATCAAGCTAGTCCAGACCCCATTTCCACTCCCAAACCAGTTCAAATAAAAACAGCAGAGGCATACATAGCAATGTAAGTTCTCAGATTGATGAAAAACTTCATGGAGGCCAAAATCGGAAATGGCAATTCAGTAAAACAACCCATCGTGTGCAATTCGTTTCCAAAAATGAACTATGACTTCACGTGGGCCAAAATGACTCCCTCAGTTGCTGAAATCGTGGATTTGTCCCCCATTGGTTGTGCAACACATAAAACATGAAATTCCCAACGGTGGGAATGTAGAAACAACACAAAAACACCCAATAGAGATCCCATCCACTGAATGTCAACAAAACCACTTCCTAGCCATGGGAAAGATGAAGAACATTGCAAAAGCATCCATGGAGAATGCCGAGGAGCTCCAAAAACATGGGGAAGACAACAATGTGAATGCCCGAGGGAATGGGCAGCATTTTTGGGTGTTAACTTGCCCCAAAATGTAATTAACACTTTTACCAAGATGTGCATTCTCATGCCTTGTAAAAAGGTCATAAGGGAAGAGATGGTATGGCATGGAAACTTTTTATTCTTTGTAGAATCACATCACCTATGTAGTAAAGGTCTAAAAGACCTCTTGACACATACTCATTTTCTTAGTGGATATCATATTAATTGTTTTTATTAATGTGGATGAATTATGACATTAAAATAAACTATGTCATGGATTTTTGACATGTTTTGTAAAGTTGTTGTTTTCAATAGTTTTCTTCTCACATCACATAGGAAATAGAAAATGAATAAAATCATAACAACACCACCAATAAATAGATCACAATTTTAAATAAAACAAATTAAAATACATGAAAAATAACTAAAACCCTATTGCCCTTACATTTTCTACCTTTCCAAAAAAATGTAAAACATTCAATTCTCAACACCTATAAACCTTAAAGTGCTACATGATAGAAAATCCTTAAAAAGCCCTTTGTATAAAGTTTCACTAAAAATTGTTTAAAAAACATATAAAATTGTCTAAATAAAATATAAAGTAAAAAAAAAAACATTTTAATACATATATAATATAATATTCTATGATCGTTAAAACCAAATTCCATGGGTAGAGGAAGACCCTAGAACCACAAAAACAACACCGGTCTTTTTCCTCCAACTCCCATTAATTACATATAAATAGATATACTATTGGTTATATATTACTGGAATTTGCGGTGCTCCTGATCTCTAGGAGTGAATCAGCTAGTGGTGAGTCGACCTCTGATCCTCTATTTATATAGAGGTGCCCAGGGTTGAATTACATTTACAAGACGAGAGAAATCTACAAACACAAAGAGTAGCGGTGGGTTTTCCTTCGGTTTGATTTTGAACTTGCGAACTTCTGCAGCGGTTCGTATTTTGGAACGCTTTGAAGCAAAAGCAAAAGACAATGGCAAGGAATCAAGAAGAGGCGAGCATATTTAATGACAAGTTTAAGAATGTTTTTGTTAAGAATTTATTAGAATCTCTGACTAACGAGGACTTGAGAAATTACTTTGGCGAGTATGGAACAATTACGAGTGTGCTGGTGATGAGGGATGCAGAGGGAAAGTCAAAGTGTTTTGGATTTGTCAATTTTGAGAATGCAGAAGATGCAGCAAACTGCATTCATAATTTAAATGGCAGGAAAATTGATGGCAAGGAATGGTATGTTGACAAGGCACGGAACAAGTCTGAATCGAGGGGGCCATGTGGAACAAATCTTCTTATGAAGAATTTGGATGATAGCATTGATGACGAGAAGCTGAGAGAAATGTTCTCTGGTTATGGTACAATCACTTCACGCAAGGTAATAAGGGATTCTCATGGACATAGTAAAGGTTTTGAATTTGTTGCCTTCGCATCTACTGATGAAGCATCCCGAGCTCTGGCGGAAATGAAAGGGAAAATGGTTCTGGGCAAGCCTCTCTATGTTTCTCTGGCTCAGCGCAAAGATGAGAGAAGCGCATGGCTACAGGCTCAATTCTCGCGCTTGCGAAATGCAGATGGCGTGGCATCACCTGTTCCTGGACAAGTTGTTCTTGCAGATAGCTTAAATGTCAAGAAAATTGATGGCAAGGAATGGTATGTTGAAAAAGCGCGTAACATGTCTGAGTCGAGACGGCCATGTGGAACAAATCTTTATTTGAAGAATTTAGATGATAGCAATGATGACGAGAAGTTGTGAGAAATGTTCTTTCGTTACGGCACAATCACTTCATGCAAAGTAATGAGGGATTCTCATGGACACAGTAAAGGTTTTGGATTTGTTGCCTTCGCATCTCCTGATGAAGCATCTCGAGCTCTGACACAGATGAAAGGGATCATGGTTTTTAACAAGCCTCTGTATGTTGCTTTGGCTCAGCCCAAGGATGAGAGAAGGGCATGTCTACAGGCTCACTTCTCCCGCTTGAGATGTGCACCACCTGTTTTTGTAAGAAGGGCATGGCTACAAGGGCAGGGCTAGAGGATCACTTCTCCCACTGGGGAAATGGAAATGCAGTAGGGATGGCACCACTTGTTGTTCCTGACAGAAGGGCATGGCTACAGGCTCACTTCTCCCGCTGGGGAAATGCAATGCAGTAGGCGTGGCATCACCTGTTTCTAGACTAAAGCAGCAGATGAACAGAAGATAATTCATAACCAAGCAGGAGCTGTTCGTGCCAGCGCTCCTAGATTAAACCAGCTGCATCATAGAAATTAGCTCCTCTGTCAGTGTTATTATCTCAAAATTATATTTTGATTGTGATATAAGGTCGTGTGTAGCTATTTTATTTTGATATAATTTCATTGTTACCAGGTATAGTGTGTACTTATTTGATTTTGATTGAGGGTAGTGTATAGTGTGCGTGGTTATTTTATTTTGATTCAGATATCTTTTGATTGTTATAGGTTACATTGTGTATCTATTCGGTTTTCATAGAGGGCGGGTTGTCTAGCTGAAACTGTTATGTAAAATTATATTTTGATTGTGTATATTTATTTGATTTTAATTAAATAAGTTAGTGTAATATAGTTGTGTTTTAATTTTGCATTTACTAAGTATCAGAAAGAATAAAAAAATGTTTAGATATAATTTTTTAGATCTTAGAGTTAAGATGGTATGGTTATATGCATATATTTAAGTTTTTTTGGTTTATTATTCAATATTTTTAACACTACGAGTTCTAGAAAAACATTATAAAACATAACATCTTAATATTAGATGTTGTAACCTTTCAAATATTTTTCTATCAAATTATCTCACATTTCAATAATAATAATAATAGAATCAAAGCTTATCAAACCTAACTTTTATTATTAACCTCTCTAAATTCAATACCTTAAGCCTTTTAATTTCCAATAATTCATGCAATATTTAAAGTGTTTTATGGCATCCAAGATATATAGTGCCTTGTGGAATCAAAAGGCTCATTTGTTAAAGTCTAAGAGACCTTAAGATGAAAGAATACTTAGGTAGTCATTGTCTTAGTCCATATGAGTATAACATGAATTATTTGTATACATGTGGATGCTATGACATTAAAATCAAATATGGCATGGATTTTGACAGTCTTTGTAAGGTCAACATGTTCAATAGTTTATGTAAACGATGTACACACTTTTGTTTTTAGATTCTAAATTGAGTGCATTTTTATTTCATTTACCTCCTTTCATATATAGTTTTTCTTTGCTCATATGATTACATGTTAGAGTTACAACCTATAATACAATAATTGAGTACAACAAATTGCTCAATAAACTATTATTATCATTAAATTTCATCTTTATGTAACAAATCCTACTTAATGGTCAGAAACATCCTCACTAATCTTATTTGCCTTTTTCCATGCCCACATGTAGACCTTATTCTTAGTTTCATATTTTGGTCTAAAATGTTTTTTAATTTGGAAATTAAGATCTATGACTAGAAAGGAAGAATGAAGACCAAATAAATAAACCATATTGTTGTAATAAGTATCACTTTATCACATTAACCGAGTATCAAAACAATATGGTAGATATTTTTTTTAATTCTTGTCATGGTTTCCTTCCACCATTCCAAGTTTTGATATTAAGGGGTCGATTTAACCATGAGTTTGATTCAATTCATCTTTAAGACATAAATCCCCTTATAGTTTATGTCAAGTTTGAGTTGAAGATTTGTTTCTTGGAAGAGTGGGAAAGATATGTTGGAATCACGATTGCTTTTAGACCAAAAACTTGCACGTGTTAATCGCTGTTACAATCGCTAGAGTTAGGATCTTGGGAGGTGGTTAGTCCATGTCACGAAACTCACGAGGAGGAGCGTTGAACCAATGTCTAACAAGATACTCACTAGAAATGATTTAAACTCGCTTTCTTGGGGACATAAGACATATTTGGAGAGAAAGTGTATATTCTTATATTTTGAGATTTGTATTGTGATTCGATATTATGGTTTGAAGGAAGACCTAGGATGTTACCTAAGTTTTCCCAATATATGTATTTCCTATCAAACTTCTACAAAAAATTTAAAGTTCCTCTATCTATTGCTAAGAAGAAAGGAAGCATTATATTTACATGCCATTTGAACTTGTGGAGTTGCCAATAAATTATGTACAACTATCTAATAGATGATGCGCATAAAATGGATTAGTAAAAGCAAAGACTAGGGTTTGAACCCAAAATCCAACTCAAGAAATATATGTTATTGGTTAGTTGTAGAAGTTTTTTCTTGGGTCTCTTGTCATCGATATTAAGGCACAATTGGAGTAAGTGAGTCTAGTATTAAACATGTGGTTCTAGACAATGGAAACTCTAATGACCATAGTGTTATACATGATTTTGAAGGAGTGAATCCCATGGTTAAATTGCAAGAGGATGTTGTAACATTATTGTAAAGTTATGAAAGGGATGACCCCATACAACAACTTAGAAAACAAATGAATGCAAGAAAAATACATATGTAGTGTTGAAATTATATTTGAAAAGGACATAGAACTAGATAATAGTTTTACAAACTTATAATATACGTTTTCAACAATTAATTTGAAATTGTTTTCTCTCTCTTGTGTATATATCGCCTTTCTTTGTAAGGAAAGGATGTCAAAAAAATGGTGTCTCCTTAAATATTTTGTGGTATTGAATGTGTATTAAAAAAAATAGTCATATAATTGAACGGGAATTTTACAAAACTTACACTGGTTGATTGTTCAATGGTAGGATATTTACGTCATCTCTATGTTGTAAACAAATAATATTAGAAAAATCCTACTTCACTATATACATTTTAGAATTGAACTTGTGTCAATAAATACATGTATGGAAATGAATAGAAATTTAGAAAACTCATGGCTCTTGACTGTTCAAATATTTTACATAATGTGCTCTAGTTCTTGTCCATGGTGGTTTTTCATTGAACATTTTTTCTTAGTACAATTTCTATCTCGTTTGACTAACCATCATATTTTTGCAGTCATTCACTCGAAGGAATTTGTAATCAACAATTTTGTGCATATCACCCTCTACATGAAAACAAAAGGAATCCATAGGTAAAGCATCAAATGAAAGTATTGGGAAAGAATATATCATAAGAAAAAATGTGTTTGATATTTTAAACCTATTTATGAATGGAAGGAGTGTCAAGACCCTTTTGATTATTCTTATAATGATATTCAATGTCATAATTCATTCAACTATAATCTCCTCACAATTTCTTTCTTATCTAACCTCGATACTTCTTGTGCACCATCATGAAATGTAATGGTGTTTACTGAATATACAGTTTTTACTATGTTGTATACTATTACACTCCCATGCTAAACAATAGAAGAAATTACACCCATTGTTTTCTCTACTCACTATGTACATTGACTCGTGGTGGACTAATTATTTGGGAATCTATTCATTTCATCTCAAATTGTTAAATTGAGTGAATCTAACTTATCCATAAGTAATTAAATATTTAGTTGTTGAAACAAAATAAAAATCTATTTCACGACGATCTTATTTAATGATGAAATTGATACACACCATATAAAAATGATAAAAATAAAAATAAACATGTAATCCTATGTTCATTTGAATATAATAACAATGTAAACTTACGAACAAATTTGGCCAACCTTATGCAAAGAACTTTGGTTGAGGTGGACAAGTTAAAATTGTGATATGAATTATTTAACGAGTGTTTTAGCTAATAAATTTATAATGGTTTATGTAAGGAAATGAACATTGATTATTGTGGCTTGAATTGTTATTTCTCGAAGTCTTGATTTGGGACATTGGATCCGAGGTGAAATTCTTTCATAAGAGGCACAAATCTCTTCAATACGATATCATTTAAATTTTTTTGAGTTCATTTGAGTTATTTCCTACATCACCACCTTTAGTAGAATGGTAGACAAAGAGCACGAGCTTATTTTAGAGATATTATTCGATGAATTTCCCCATGCCATTGGTTCATATGTAGTTTCATCTAGATTGTTAACAAGCCATCATAAGGTACACATGTATTATAAGGTAATATCATCCAAAAGAGAATAAAATGGGGAAATATCAGACAATATTTGATAGAGTCTAAGAAAAACAGATAAATGAAAGATCAATACTTTTTAATAATGAAAAATAATTAATTAAGATCAATTTGTGAGGTTTTTCAATAAGTTTCCTCTTCCTTTTTACAACTGAGACAACAATTTTCCCCTAAATTCAATGAATCCATGCCATTAACAAAGTAAGTAAAACAAAGGAAAGAAATTTGAGGAAGGCCAAAAACCCAAGGAAAGAACTTCAAGGAAGCCTTAGACAATGAAAGAAATTTTTGAGGGTAGGAACTCAAACTAATGAAGGTGACCAAGATGACTAAGATGATCTATAAGGACTTTGATGCGAGAACCATGAACTCTTATTAAACAAGGTAAGAAATTTGATGAACATTGCAACTTTGATGGAGGTAGTAACTTTAGCCGATGCGTGAAGGAAGGAACCTTGTTGAAGGTGATAAATCTAATGAAGGTAGCAACTTTGGCCAAAGAATAGATTTTTACTAGCAAAATACCTTTGAAGAAGGTAGTAATTCTAACTCGAGAAGGAGATCTAATGCAGGTAAGAGATCTAACCAAGGAAGAAACTATGATAATTTCTTTTAGAATATTTTACCAAAGAAGGAAATTCGATGAAGGAAATAACTCTAACCAAAGATGCAATTCTAACTAAGAAATAGATGACCAACAAAGGAAGTTT
This sequence comes from Pseudotsuga menziesii, assembly GCA_001517045.1. NCBI lineage: Eukaryota > Viridiplantae > Streptophyta > Pinopsida > Pinales > Pinaceae > Pseudotsuga > Pseudotsuga menziesii. Next base: position 38,787 of record LPNX011031789.1, on the reverse strand, counting down.
AAAGAAGTCAAGAAATTTGACCAAAGAAGGAACTATGGTGAAGGAATGATAATTATAATGAAGGAATGGACCTTGAACAATAAATTTCACCATGCATCAGATTTAACAAGTTAATGGAATTAATTGAAGGTAGAAAAGGAAGGAACTTTATTTTAACTCGATAACTATTCCCATGGTAGGAAATTCGACCAATGAAAAATGGATAAAATACATGTATACAATGTTTGATAAACAAATGATTTCAGCTCAAAATTGCTATTTTTTTCAAAATCACACTTTGGTTAGAGTTATTTTGTCAAAGTTCCTGTTATGGTCAAAGTTCCTTCATTGGTTAGATTTCTTGCCTTAGTATTTGAATAAAGGATTTTTTTAACATGATAAAAACTTTTGAATAATGTGAGATTTTAAGAAAAATTTGAGGAAATTATCTCAAACTTATCGTAAAATCAAGGATAATAAAGTGGTATCGGAGCCATAGTTCCACTATGTGAGTTTTGGGCCTTCTACGGATTTGTAGCTCTATGTTATGTTTTCGGAATCATATTGTATGTATTATGAAATAGATGTGTATTTTGCTAACAGCGATTGATAATGAACACATTGCAACCTCGATTATGTGATTTAATGAATGACCATGCAGTGCCGTTACTGAAATACAATTTTAAACCCCAATAAAAGTAGTTAAGACCAAATACTCAACAAGCACAATGGAGAGGAAGGTAGAATAGAAAGATATGAGCATTGTCAACTCAAATAAATCCCAACTTGTGGACACACCTTTTGAACAAGAGTACTATAAATATGAAAGAGGTGGAGATTTGATGTAAGCTTGAAAATAAAGATGATATGATATTTTACGTTGGAAAGATTCTATTTTCTGGGATACCAATGGCTCATCGATCTAGAAGAAGTTCATATATTTGAGAGTCGTATGTGAAAAGGAAGTGAACAAGAACCTAAAATAGTGCACATAAGAAGTAAGCAAACTAATAATCACTGAATGGATAGGAGATTGACAAGACAGTACGAGTAGTTCTGAAGAGATCGAAAGTTAAGTAGAACATATAATTCCATAGAAGTAATAATGATCCTCTTAGGCAGTTTTCTACTGGCCTATAATTTTTTTTTTCAATTTTTGGGAACATTACACGACTCGAGAATAATATTGATCTCGTCATACTTATTTTTAAGTGATTAAATGAAATTTTGAATTTCTGTATTCTCATCAAGTACTAAAGAACTACCATGTTATACAAGGGAAATCCAACATGCAAGGATGCTTAGATTTGCCTTGCCTAGTAGACCCGAGCCATCTATCTACTTAACCTTCATAAAGAAGTGTCATTAAGTCTAGGGATCATGATAGATGATTCCTGAAGACAAATGCTAACAAGTATTTTAATACTATGTATTTTATACATAGTATGTATAAATAATTAATTATGATTAATTATATAATTGAATAAAGAAAGAAGAGAATCTCCACCAATTATTATTTATTATTAAATTATTAATAAATAGTGAAATATCTATGAAAGATTTACTAAGAACTAGTTAAAATTTCCTAGGTTAAAAGATTTACTCGATAACTATTCCCATGGTAGGAAATTCGACAAATGATGCATTCCTTTCAGCCCCACTTGAAGGTACTAAGCATTCCCCCTTCGTGAAGTCCTTACATTTCTGTCAGGAATAACATCATCCTACAACTCTCTCATATATTCAGGTGCCAAATCATCAATTGAAGGAATCTGTATGTTAATTTCCTCATCCATGACCATAGGAGGTTCATACAATTTAAGATTTTCAACATTGACAATTGAATAAATTTGCATGTATGGAGGTAAATTCAAGCGAAAAGCATTAGTACTGATCTTTTCCACGATCTCAAAAGGACCATACCTGATAGGCTTAAGCTCTTTACCTTCACCTTTCATCCTTTCGTTGGTGATATGTAACCAAACTCGGTCACCAACCTGAAATTGATGATCAATTCGATGCTTGTCATGCATGGCTTTGTACTTTACCTGGCTCTTCTCCAACTGTTCTTGAACTGCCTGCTGCACTGCTTGCATTCTCTGAATGAACTTTAAATCTTTATCTGCATCATGATGTCCATCCACTGCATCTTTGCCAAAATACAAGTCCATCGGTGTTTTTGGCAGATAACCAAAACAAGTTTCAAAAGGAGATTTTTTTGTGGAAGAATGAAATGCATGATTGTAAGCATGATTTATGTACTACAACTGCTCATCCCAAATTTTAGGATGCTTACTACAATATCCTCTGAGCAGCTGAACCACTGTTCTGTTCACTACCTCCGTTTGCCCATCGGTCTGTGGATGAAAAGCTGTACTTTTCTTTAGTTTAGTGTCCATAAGCTCCCATAAAGTTGACCAAAATTTTCACAAGAACCGGGAATCTCAATCAGATACAATAGACATGGGTAGCCCAAAATGTACCCAAACATTTTGAAAGAATAAATGAGTTGTTTGTTCAGCAGTGATCTGCTTGTTACATGGCATTAAGATACACATTTTTCTGAATCTATCCACAACAACATATAGGTAATCATGTCCTTTTCTAGACATAGGTAGTCCCCCTACAAAGCCCATAGAAATACTTTCCCAAGGACAGGAAGAAACTGGAAGAGAAGTGTACAAACCCAATTTCCTATTTCTAGGTTTACTTGTTGCACACATAACACAACCTCTTATATATTTAGCTACATTTTCTTGCATTTGAGGCCAATAATAATGATTCTGCAATACAGACAATGTTTTACTTACACCAAAATGTCCTGCAATCAATGAACTATGTGCCTCTCGGATCACATGCACTCTTTCTTTCTTTGGAATACAGAGCTTACCGAGATGATACAAGAGCTGTTCATGCACAAAATAGTTCTCTTCCTATTTACCATGTATAAGTGATGCATATACTTCCTTAAAATCTTTATCTTCTGCATACTGTTCAATATAACTTTCATGTGTTAATGAACTGTTCTGAAGAATGATTGAAGCATTTGTAGGTGGCATTGAGAACATGTCTGCTACTTTATTATGAATTCCCTTTTTTTACTTGATTACGAGATGAAACTATTGTAAGAACCCCATCCATATTAAATGCCTACTTTGTTGTATTTTAGTTTGAGATTGTAAATATTGAAGTGGCTGATGATCGGTATGTATGACTGTCTCTTTCCCCATGATATAATGTTTCCACTTCTTTACACTCTGTACTAAAGCATACAATTCTTTGTCATAGGTCGGATAGTTACTTACCACAATAGAGAATGTTTCTGAATGGTAACAGACTAGCTTCCTTCCTTGCATCAAAACTGATCCCCTTGCAAACCCGCTGGCATAAGTTTTGATCTCAAATGGCTTCTACAAATCTAGCAATGTCAGAACTGGTGTTGTGCTAATATTTTCCTTCAAAGTGTTGAAGGCTCTCTGATGCTTTCCTTCCCACTGGAAAATTTCTTTAACACTTTTCAATGCATGTAAAGGAGCAGCAATGGAAGAAAATCCAGAAATGAATTTCCTCCAATACTGAACCGCACCCAGAAAACTTCTGATTTCAGTAATGGTGTTAGGCCGTGGCCAGTTTACAATGACAGCAACCTTGGCTGGGTCCACTCGCAGGTGGCCTCGACCAATAATATGGCCTAGATATACTAAAGAAGTTTTAGCAAATTCACACTTAGAAATTTTTACATAAAGCTTTTCCTATCTTAGTACATCTAAAATTTTCTTCACATGTACAACATGCTCTTCCCAAGTTTTGATAAACACTAGGATATCATCTACATATTCAATTACAAAATCATCAATGAATGGACGAAAGACATCATTCATGACCCGCATGAAAGTAGCAGGAGCGTTACATAGCCCGAAAGGCATTACAAGCCATTCATACAAACCCTGTTTCGTTTTAGAAGTTGTTTTCCAAGCATCATGCTCAGCAACAAGGATTTGATGATACCCACTACACAGATCCAATTTTGTAAAATAAGTTGCATGTTTCAACTGATCAAGAAAATCATCAATATGAGGAAGAGGATACCTGTTTTTAATGGTGATTTTGTTAAGGGCCCTGTAGTCGATACACATCCTCCACGACCCAACCTTCTTTGGAACCAAGACTATAGGAGAGCCGCAAGGAAAAGTGTTGGGCCAGATGACCCCCTTCTCAATCAGCTCCTGAACCTGCTTCTTGATTTCCTTGTTCTGCATTACAGACATCCGGTACATGGCTATGTTTGGGAGTGGCACATCCTGCTGCAAATGTATCTCATGCCGAATCTCCCTCTTCGGTGGTAACCCCTTCGGATCTTGAAACAAATAATCATACTCAGAAATGATGCCAATCAGTTCAGATTTATGCTTAGGGTCACATTCTTCAAAATATTTAGAGACTTCATCATTTTTCATCTTAACCATCATCAACACAAAATTCTTACTAGCATTTACCAACCTCTTCATTTTCCCTGCAGAGACTATTGCTAGATTGGTTTTCATCTTATGTGCTCGTACAATATATTCTATACCTTCTTTAAAAAGATGATACTTATTCTGCTCTCTATAAAAGACTGCTTTTCGATTATACAAATATGGACTCCCAAGTACAATTCCACAAATGTCAAGTGGTACTACATCCAATTCCTCATCCCTAAACTTTTCGGTAATTGAAGATTTTAATACACATTTCCTTCTAACTTGCAATCGTGTATCATTAGTAACCCAACCTAGAGGATAGGGCTTTTCATGAGGCACAATAACTAAATGCAATTTCTTAACCACTTCTTCTGATATCAAATTTACTTGTGAACCACTATCAAACAATGTATCAATATTTGTGCTATTTGCAATGACATGAACATGAAACAGTGCACTTATATCTTTATCATTTTGCTTAGAAGTAGATGGCAGACTTGTACCTGCACTAGAACTGGATTGTGCATCAATGGGAAGTGAGATACTTTTATCCTTACCTTGGATTCCAACAGCTGTAACTTTTGTTTCATCACCTGAGTCGAATCCCAGGTCTTGAATAGCTACTGCAGTAGCTTTTGCTTTTCCTTTGTCTTTGTTTCCTTTGTACTTCTTTGGCCTTAACTCCGGATGAAGTTTCCAACACTTAGAGACATCATGTCCCTTCTGACAATGCGAACATGTAGGATTTTCACCCTCTTTCTTAACAGTTGCCATCTTCTTTTTCCCCTTATCTTGACCTTTCAATTTGCTGTCAAATTTAAATGACTTCTTCACAAAAGTATCATTAGCATGCTTACCCTTGGCTTCTAAATGGCTAGCTTGAACACATACGTCATCCAAATTACTGGGATTAAACATCAACAAAGTATGCTTCAAATAAGAATGCATGCCACCAATGTACTTAAGAAGAGTTTCATGTGTATCTAACGAAATATTCAGTGCAATAGCCCTCTTCCTAAATTCATGATTATAATCTTGAATGCTTTGTCCTTTAGCTTGTCTAAACATTTGCCAATTCATGGTTAATTGCTGCATGTGACCTAAAGGATTAAATTTCTTCCTTAATACTTCAATGAATTCATTCCAAACTGAGATAATTTTACCATTCTTTCGAAGATCTTGCTGAATCTTTTTCTCCCACCAAGTAAGAGCCTTTCCACTCATCGTCAAAGTGGCCAATTGAATCTTGGAAGGGTCATCATTAATGCCATGCACTCTGGAATATACTTCAAGCTGCTTGATCCAATTGTCTAATTTTTTAGCATCTGCATCTCCATTATAAATAGGTAATTCAAATTTTACATCCAATTTGAAATAAGGCATATTAGGACTTGCATTATTTGAATGAGAAGTATGAGAAGAAGAAAAGGTTTGTTTAGTATCAAGAGGATCACCATCACCTCCTACTCCTTTACCCTTTTCTTCAGGATTCTCTTCTGCATCCCTGGATGAAGATCCTTCTTCTTTCTTCTTCCTTTCTACTCGCTCATCGAGTAGAATTTCCATCGTCGCTTTCATGCTCATAAAGGCCTCCAGAAACTCAGTTTCAGAAATGACACGTTTTTCCCGTTCGGCATGTCCTTCTTCTTCCCCTAGTGGAGAAGACATGGTTCTTGAGAATGTTCTCCTGGAGCCAATCTCAGGATCTCCTTCAACTAATTCTCCTTCACCAATATTTAACCTGGACCTGGTAAGCATTCACAAACTTGCACAATAGTCAACCAGCTCTGATACCAAAATATGATCCATCGGACCTCAACTTTAGTGCATTAAAAGTTTGTTTGTAAAAGAATGCGTGCAACAGGTTAATTAAAGGAACAACATTAACAGAATTTAAATTCTTAGAACAGGAATGAAAAACAAGACTGATAAACAGATGCCAAGCATGAAAAACATAGAAACAGAATTTGATAACGGAGTTCACCCCCTCCACTGGGCTACGTCTCCGGGTCCCTCTCCATTAGGAACCAATCCAATTAATGGTTTTAAAATGGTACAAAATGGTTCTGGACTCTGAAAATCACTTTCAGCAGCATGAACAAAAGTCTCCAAGACCTCTTCTCTGGACTAATACAAATTGTCCTTCAAAAGCAAAGAAAAGCCAGCTAAAACAGAGAAGACAGACGACTCTTTACAATCACAACAACTAGACATTAACAGTAAATTCTTCAAGACCTCCTCTCTGAAAGTTACAAAACTGGACTTCAACAAGAAAAAGAAGCCAAGTATAACTCAGAGTAGTCGACTTTAATACACAAAAGCATGTGGATAGCATTATAGCAAAATGCTCTTCCCAAGCTTCTCATAACAGAGAAACGTTGTCCTGCACTCTCAACGAACTCCGTCCCCACTGTGTCCCTCCTATACTGCGTCCTGCTTCCTCTATTAAAAGCCTTATCTTTTTCGTTACCAAGGAGACAAAACCACCAAGAAACGCGACCGTTCGCATCTTTCTGCCAAATTCCCCCAGACTGTTCATCTCCTGACGTTACCATCTCCCGTCATCAAGATCCTTCAAATCCATTTTGAAAATGCCCATGCGACCCATTGAAATTTTTGCGTCGGAAGTCGTAATCATTTGCTTGTCCGTCGTTGCGAAAGAAGATAAGGACTAGGATCGATATTTTGCTTCGATGAACTCAGTCTCGATCGGCTGTCAGCTGGTTTCCCGAATCGGAGGCTTTAGTCATTTGGTTTCCTCCATTGCGGTTGCCAAAAGGTTTTGGAGCCTCCGCTGTTGCGGCTTCCAGAAGGCTTTCATCTACCGATCTGTGAAGCGTCCGCTGTTGCGGAAGAAAAACGCTTCCGACGTCCGATGTTTCAGAAGGATAAAAGGCTTGTGAGCCCGCCGTTTCGGAAGGGAAATGCTTCCAAGCCCCGCCATTGCGGAAAGGGTAATGCTTCCAGCTTTCGATTCATTTAAGCTTCTGCCGTTGCGGAAGCCGAATCGCTTTCCATTCCGACGTTGTGGAAAGGAATGTCTTCCCACTGCCGATTTCTTTTATGTTTCCGTCGTCCGCTTGTTTTCACATGCAGCTTCTTTGAACCATTGTACCAAATTGAGTCAATAACAAGGATTAATCCACCGAATCAAGCTGGTGGCCATTAACACATTCATGAACCCTCACCATAGTTTATGAATCATCATTGTAATACATTCAACCAAGTCTTAAGATAAACCCTGTTCTATCGTGGTGCACACTATATCCTATAGTTTCACCACCTTCTAATGCCAGTGCAGACATGTTACCAATGACATGGTATTTATACCATAGTCTTTCAGCTCTAAAGTGTGCGTAGACTTAACACTATTGTATAGTGTTTACATTTTATTCCCCTAGCATCAAAGTAATGTGTTGGTACATGCCCTTTGCTAGTTCATATAGGTAGCATTTGTGCATAAGTCTTTAGTCTAGGTTTTGTCTAGTAGTTAGGAATCATGGAAAATGTAGTATGCCATGATGCCCTCGCTAGGAAGAACAAGCTTAAGTTTCCAAACTCGTAACCAAGGCAGACCTACGAAATAGAAACAAGAGAAGTGTAATTAATTAACTAAGAGATAGATAATTAATAACATGGTAAGGACAGTAAGTTAATTCACAACATCTAGTTAATTAACTGAGAAACATAATTAACGAACATAGGGCTCACCTAAGTCGTAAAACGGAACAGTAATAAAAGTGCAAGGCGGAACTGGAAGTATAACTAGGAACTGAACTGCTTCAAGTAACCAAATAATCCTGATGTCACAAAAGTAAACTGTAAGTCAATAAATAAGGTGCCTTATCTCAAATGAACTAATTAAGCTTGCATAATGAAGAATGACCTTACCTCTTAGATCGTCATGGGAGAGCGAGTCCCGCCACTCCACCATTTTTTTCCCATAAACAAAGTTAAGTTAGTTTTTATTAAATAAACAAAGTACACATGTGCACGAGTAAAACAATGATCTAAATCAATTCATTAATTCATCGACAATAATAACTAAGATGTATAAATAGTTTAAATAAAAGAATTAAGACATAAGAATTAAACGAACTAATAATCACTTAATGGATAAGAGATTACAAGACAGTATGGGCGGTTTCTGAAGAGATCAAAAGTATAAGTAGCGCATGTAATTCCGCACGAGTAATAATGATCCCCTTTGGGGTAGTTTTCACTAGCCTATAATTTTTTATTTTTATTTTCAATTTTTGGGGACATTACAAGAACACACATCCATATTCATCAGTTTGTATTGTGTGTGTGTGTGTATCATTGCATTCTTCCACATGGTTATCATTAAGGGCTTTGCTTCTCAAGGGGTTTGATCCTTCTCAAGCCTTGATGGAGACATAGTTAAGAAGGAATCATGCTAGTTTAAGATGTTAAGAAATGGATACATAATCTAATGGGTAAGGGCACCATCATTGATACTCATCGCCATCCACTACAATATTAGCAATCCAGAGTAATCTTCACCAAACGAGACACTGCAACTATATGTGGTTTTCACATAAAATTCATCTAATCATTAAATATAAAAAGAGTATAATATATAAGTTTGGAGATGCGCTTTAAAGGCCTCCCACCTATAATATCACATTTGGAACTCTTATGCACCTTGAGTCTTTCACCCATGATGCATACATAAAAGAAGAGGATATTGAAGAGGTGTTTCAATAGCTACAATGGTGGGATATTGTAGAAGAAGGTGATAAAAAGGTTGAATATCATCTCAAGGATGGGTTTCTCTATAGTCTACATAAACTATCACATCCCCTCCCGTCTACGTGAGGGGGAACGCGACCATGATGCTATCTTATCCGGGCAAACAAGCCCCATGAACATAAATATAAAAATGCATTGAAATAAAACTTACACAGATGCATACAAGTGCAATTATACATCGGAAGCAATTCATCCATTCAACACATTAAACATGTTCATCATATTTCATCAAGAAAATACAAATCCAGAGATTAACACAGAGATACTTATCTTGAAAGAATCTCGTCCCACAACCATCTATGTTGCTGCAATGTTCCACCCAACCATAGGCTAGTGTGCTCATCAATCTCTGAGCATCATTGCCACCCCCGAGCTGAGCATGATTCTCACAAGGAATAAGGGAACACTACCAGACTCACACATAGCCAAGGATACAACAAAAACTCAGCCAAGCCAATAGAGTTGGGTTTATCAGGCTGCAGAGGAGATGGAAAAGATGACTCCTAAGATAGTGAGCACAACCACAGAGCTATAGACACCTAGGCCACATCTAGCCTAGCTTTTAAAACATCTACACACCCAACACAAGGAAGCAGGGCCCTTCTCTGCTACACAGTCCCTGAGCCTATGCCTTCCCATTCAATGCTATTCAGGCGTGCAAAGAAGAAAACCATCCCCCTAGATCTGTCTCTAAGGTTCCTTCTCAAAATAGGTTTATCAAGCTAGTCCAGACCCCATTTCCACTCCCAAACCAGTTCAAATCAAAAGAGCAGAGCCATACACAACAATGTAAGTTCTGAGATTGATGAAAAACTTCATGGAGGCCAAAATCGGAAATGGCAATTCAGTAAAACAACCCATCCTGTGCAATTCGTTTCCAAAAATGGACTATGACTTCACGTGGGCCAAAACGACTCCCTCAGTCGCTAAAATCGTGGATTTGTCCCCCATTGGTTGTGCAACACATAAAACATGAAATTCCCAACCGTGGGAATGTAGAAACAACACAAAAACACCCAACAGAGGTCCCATGCACTGAATGTCAACAAAACCACTTCCTAGCCATGGAAAAGATGAAGAACACTGCAAAAACATCCATGGAGAATGCCAAGGAGCTCCAAAAACGTGGGGAAGACAACAACGTGAATGCCCGAGAGAATGGGCAGCATTTTTGGGTATTAACTTGCCCCAAAAGGTAATTAACACTTTTACCAAGATGTGCATTCTCATGCCTTGTAAAAAGGTCATAAGGGAAGAGATGGTATGGCATGGAAACTTTTTATTCTTTGTAGAATCACATCACCTATGTAGTAAAGGTCTAAAAGACCTCTTGACACATACTACTCCTTTTCTTAGTGCATATCATATTAATTGTTTTTATTAATGTGGACGAATTATGACATTAAAATAAACTATGTCATGGATTTTTTACATGTTTTGTAAAGTTGTGGTTTTCAATAGTTTTCTTCTCACATCACATAGAAAATAGAAAATGAATAAAATCATAACAACAACACCAATAAATAGATCACAATTTTAAACAAAACAAATTAAAATGCATGAAAAATAATTAAACCCTATTCCCCATACATTTTCTACCTTTCCAAAAAAATGTAAAACATTCAATTCTCAAGACCTATAAACCTTAAAGTGCTACATAATAGAACATCCTTAAAAAGCCCTTTGTATAAAGTTTCACTAAAAATTGTTTAAAAAACATATAAAATTGTCTAAATAAGATATAAAATTTCAAAAAAAAAATTCATTTTAATATATATATAATATAATATTCTATGATCGTTAAAACCAAATTCCGTGGGTAGAGGAAGACACTCCTCTAATAAATTGTCAACAGCATGAGTTGATTCATTTTTGTAAAAATATGGGCATAAGAAATAGAAATAAGTCAAAAATAAAAAATGAGCCCACCTAAAAAATAAAATAAAATTCACTTCATAAAACCTTTTGGATAGAACCACAAAAACAACACCTCAAGCTAGTGGTGAGTCGACCTCTGATCCTCTATTTATATAGCGGTGGGTTTTCCTTCGGTTTGATTTTGAACTTGCGAACTTCTGCAGCGGTTCGGATTTTGGAACGCTTTGAAGCAAAAGCAAAAGACAATGGCAACGAATCAAGAAGAGGCGAGCATATTAAATGACAAGTTTAAGAATGTTTTTGTTAAGAATTTATCAGAATCTCTGACTAACGAGGACTTGAAAAATTACTTTGGCGAGTATGGAACAATTACGACTGTGCTAGTGATGAGGGATGCAGAGGGAAAATCAAAGTGTTTTGGATTTGTCAATTTTGAGAATGCAGAAGATGCAGCAAACTGCGTTCATAATTTAAATGGCAGGAAAATTGATGGCAAGGAATGGTATGTTGACAAGGCACGGAACAAGTCTGAATCGAGGGGGCGATGTGGAACAAATCTTTTTATGAAGAATTTGGATGATAGCATTGATGACGAGAAGCTGAGAGAAATGTTCTCTGGTTATGGTACAATCACTTCATGCAAGGTAATGAGGGATTCTCATGGACATAGTAAAGGTTTTGGATTTGTTGCCTTCGCATCTACTGATGAAGCATCCCGAGCTCTGGCGGATATGAAAGGGAAAATGGTTCTGGGCAAGCCTCTCTATGTTTCTCTGGCTCAGCGCAAAGATGAGAGAACCGCATGGCTACAGGCTCAATTCTCCCGCTTGCGAAATGCAGTTGGCGTGGCACCACCTGTTCCTGGACAAGTTGTTCCTGCAGATAGCTTAAATGTCAAGAAAATTGATGGCAAGGAATGGTATGTTGAAAAAGCGCGTAACATGTCTGAGTCGAGACGGCCATGTGGAACAAATCTTTATTCGAAGAATTTAGATGATAGCATTGATGACGAGAAGTTGAGAGAAATGTTCTTTCGTTACGGCACAATCACTTCATGCAAAGTCATGAGGGATTCTCATGGACACAGTAAAGGTTTTGGATTTGTTGCCTTCGCATCTCCGGATGAAGCATCTCGAGCTCTGACACAGATGAAAGGGATCATGGTTTTTAACAAGCCTCTGTATGTTGCTTTGGCTCAGCCCAAGGATGAGAGAAGGGCATGTCTACAGGCTCACTTCTCCCGCTTGGGAAGTGCACCACCTGTTTTTGAGAGAAGGGCATGGCTACAAGGGCATGGCTAGAGGCTCACTTCTCCCACTGGGGAAATGGAAATGCAGTAGGGATGGCACCACTTGTTGTTCCTGACAGAAGGGCATGGCTACAGGCTCACTTCTCCCGCTGGGGAAATGCAATGCAGTAGGCGTGGCATCACCTGTTTCTAGACTAAAGCAGCAGATAAACAGAAGATAATTCATAACCAAGGACGAGCTGTTCCTGCCAGCGCTCCTAGATTAAACCAGCTGCATCATAGAAATTAGCTCCTCTTTCAGTGTTATTATCTCAAAATTATATTTTGATTGTGATATAAGGTCGTGTGTAGCTATTTTATTTTGATATAATTTCATTGTTACGAGGTATAGTGTGTACTTATTTGATTTTGATAGATAGTGTGTACTTATTTGATTTTGATAGAGGGTAGTGTATAGTGTGCGTGGTTATTTTATTTTGATTCAGATATCTTTTGATTGTTATAGGTTACATTGTATATCTATTCGGTTTGCATAGAGGGTGGGCTGTCTAGCTGATAGCTGATACTGTTATGTAAAATTATATTTTGATTGTGTACATTTATTTGATTTTAATTAAATAAGTTAGTATAATATAGTTGTATTTTAATTTTGCATTTATTAAGTATCCAGAAAGTTTCAAAAAAGTGTTTAGATATAATTTTTTAGATCTTAGAGTTAAGATGGTATGGTTATATGCATATTTTTAAGTTTTTTAGTTTAATATTCAATATTTTTAACACTACCAGTTCTAAAAAAACATTATAAAACATAACATCTTAATATTAGATGTTGTAACCTTTCAAATATTTTTCTATCAAATTATCTCACATTTCAATAATAATAATAATAGAATCAAAGCATATCAAACCTAGCCTTTATTATTAACCTCTCTAAATTCAATACCTTAAGCCTTTTAATTTCCAATAATTCATGCAATATTTTATTTAGTGTTTTATGACATGCAAGATCTATAGTGCCTTGTGGAATCAAAAGGCTCATTTGTTAAAGTCTAAAAGACCTTAAGATGAAAGAATATGTAGGTAGTCATTGTCTTAGTCCATATGAGTATAACATGAATTATTTGTATACATGTGGATGCTATGACATTAAAATCAAATATGGCATGGATTGTGACACTCTTTGTAAGGTCAACATGTTCAATAGTTTATGTAAACGATGTACACACTTTCGTTTTTAGATTCTAAATTGAGTGCATTTTTATTTCATTTACCCCCTTTCATATATAGTTTTTCTTTGCTCATATCATTACATGTTAGAGTTACAACCTATAATACAATAATTGAGTACAACAAATTGCTCAATAAACTATTATTATCATTAAATTTCATCTTTATGTAAAAAATCCTACTTAATGGTCAGAAACATCCTCACTAATCTTATGTGCCTTTTTCCATGCCCACATGTAGACCTTATTCTTAGTTTCATATTTTGGTCTAAAATGTTTTTTAATTTGGAAATTAAGATCTATGACTAGAAAGGAAGAATGAAGACCAAATAAATAAACCATATTGTTGTAATAGGTATCACTTTATCACATTAACCGAGTATCAAAACAATATGTAGATATTTTTTTTAATTCTTATCATGGTTTCCTTCCACCATTCCAAGGTTTGATATTAAGGGGTCGATATAACCATGAGTTTGATTCAATTCATCTTTAAGACATAAATCCCCTTATAGTTTATGTCGAGTTTGAGTTGAAGATTTGTTTCTTGGAGGAGTGGGAAAGATATGTTGGAATCACGATTGCTTTTAGACCAAAAACTTGCACGTGTTAATCGCTGTTACAATCGCTAGAGTTAGGATCTTGGGAGGTGGTTAGTCCATGTCATGAAAATCACGAGGAGGAGCGTTGAACCAATGTCTAACAAGATACTCAAGGAGTGTCAAGACCCTTTTGATTATTCTTATAATGATATTCAATGTCATGATTCATTCAACTATAATCTCCTCACAATTTGTTTCTTATCTAACCTCGATACTTCTTGTGCACCATCATGAAATGTAATGGTGTTTACTAAATATACGACATTTACTATGTTGTATACTATTACACTCCCAAGCTAAACAATAGAAGAAATTGCACCCATTGTTTTCTCTACTCACTATGTACATTGACTCCTCGTGGACTAATTATTTGGGAATCTATTCATTTCATCTCAAATTGTTAAATTGAGAGAATCTAACTTATCCATAAGTACTTAAATATTTATTTGTTGAAACAAAATAAAAATCTATTTCACGACGATCTTATTTAACGATGAAATTGATACACAACATATAAAAATGATAAAAATAAAAATAAACATGTAATCCTATGTTCATTTGAATATAATAACAATGTAAACTTACAAACAAATTTGGCCAACCTTATGCAAAGAAATTTGGTTGAGGTGGACAAGTTAAAATTGTGATATGGATTATTGAACGAGAGTTTTAGCTAATAAATTTATAATGGTTTATGTAAGGAAATGAACATTGATTATTGTGGCTTGAATTGTTATTTCTCGAAGTCTTGATTTGGGACATTGGATCCCAGGTGCAATTCTTTCATAAGAGGCACAAATCTCTTCAATACCATATCATTTAAATTTTTTTGAGTTCATTTGAGTTATTTCCTACATCACCACCTTTAGTAGCATGGTAGACAAAGAGGACGAGCTTATTTTAGAGATATTATTCGATGAATTTACCCATGCCATTGGTTCATATGTAGTTTCATCTAGATTGTTAACAATCCATCACAAGGTACACATGTATTATAAGGTAATATCATCCAAAAGAGAATAAAATGGGGAAATATATCAGACAATATTTGATAGAGTCTAAGAGAAACAGATAAATGAAAGATCAATACTTTTTAATAATGAAAAATAATTAATTAAGATCAATTTGTAAGGTGTTTCAATAAGTTACCTCTTCCTTTTTACAACCGAGACAAAAAATTTCCCCTAAATTCAATGAATCCATGCCATTAACAAAGTAAGTAAAACAAAGGAAAGAACTTTGAGGAAGGCCAAAAACCCAAGGAAAGAAATTCGAGGAAGCCTTAGACAATGAAAGAAATTTTTGAGGGTAGGAACTCAAACTAATGAAGGTGACCAAGATGACTAACATGATCTATAAGGACTTTGATGCGAGAACCATGAACTCTTATTAAACAAGGTAAGAAATTTGATGAACATTGCAACTTTGATGGAGGTAGTAACTTTAGCCGATGCGTGAAGGAAGGAACCTTGTTGAAGGTGATAAATCTAATGAAGGTAGCAACTTTGGACAAAGAATGGATTTTTACTAGCAAAATAGCTTTGAAGAAGGTAGTAATTCTAACTTGAAAAGGAGATCTAATGCACGTAAGAGATCTAACCAATGAAGAAACTATGATAATTTCTTTTAGAATATTTTACCAAAGAAGGAAATTCGATGAAGGAAATAAATCTAACCAAAGATGCAATTCTAACTAAGAAATAGATGACCAACAAAGGAAGTTTAAAGAAGTCAATAACTTTGACCAAAGAAGGAACTATGGTGAAGGAATGATAATTATAATGAAGGAATGGACCTTGAACAATGAAGGAATCTTTACCAAACAAAGAACTTTCACCATGCATCATATTTAACCAGTTAATGGAATTAATTGAAGGTAGGAAAGGAAGGAACTTTACTTTAACTCGATAACTTTTGCCATGGTAGGAAATTCGACCAATGAAAAATGGATAAAATACATGTATACAATGTTTGATAAACAAATGATTTCAGCTCAAAATTGCTATTTTTTTCAAAATCACACTTTGGTTAGAGTTATTTTGTCAAAGTTCCTGTTAAGGTTAAAGTTCCTCCATTGGTTAGATTTCTTGCCTTAGTATTTGAATAAAGGATTTTTTTACCATGATAAAAACTTTTGAATAATGTGAGATTTCAAGAAAAATTTGAGGAAATTATCTCAAACTTATCGTAAAAGCAAGGATAACAAAGTGGTATCAAAGCCATAGTTCCACTATGTGAGTTTTGGGCCTTCTACAGATTTGTAGCTCTATGTTATGTTTTTGGAATCATAATGTATGTATTATGAAATAGATGTGTATTCTGCTAACAATGATTGATAATGAACACATTGCAACCTCGATTATGTGATTTAATGAATGACCATGCAGTGTCGTTACTGAAATACAATTTTAAACCCCAATAAAAGTACATAAGACCAAATACTCAACAAGCACAATGGAGAGGAAGGTAGAATAGAAATATATGAGCATTGTCAAGTCAAAGAAATTCCAACTTGTGGACACACCTTTTGAAAAAGAGTAGTATAAATATGAAAGAGGTGGAGATTTTATGTAAGCTTGAAAATAAAGATGATATTATATTTTACATTGGAAAGATTCTATTTTCTGGGATACCAATGGCTCATTGATCTAGAAGAAGTTCATACATTTGAGAGTCGTATGCGCAAAGGAAGTGAACAAGAACATAAAATAGTGCACATAGGAAGTAAGCAAACTAATAATCACTGAATGGATAGGAGATTGACAAGATAGTACGAGCAGTTCTGAAGAGATCAAAGTTAAGTAGAACATATAATTCCGCAGAAGTAATAATGATCCTCTTAGGCAGTTTTCTATTGGCCTATAATTTTTTTTTTCAATTTTTGGGGACATTACACGACTCGAGAATAATATTGATCTCATCATACTTATTTTTAAGTGATTAAATGAAATTTTGAATTTCTGTATTCTCATCAAGCACTAAAGAACTACCACGTTATACAAGTGAAATCCAACATGCAAGGATGCTTAGAGTTGCCTTGCCTAGTAGACCTGACCCATCTATCTACTTCACCTTCATAAAGAAGTGTCGTTAAGTCTAGGGATCATCATACATGATTCGTGAAGACAAATGCTAACAAGTATTTTAATACTATGTATTTTATACATAGTATGTATAAATAATTAATTATGATTAATTATATAATTGAATAAAGAAAGAAGAGAAGCTCCAACAATTATTATTTATTATTAAAGGATTAATAAATAGTAAAATATCTATGAAAGATTTACTAAGAACTAGTTAAAAGTTCCTAGGTTAAAATATTTACTCGATAACTATTCCCATGGTAGGAAATTCGACAAATGAAAAATGGATAAAATACATGTATATAATGTTTGATAAACAAATGATTTCAGCTCAAAATTGTTATTTTTTTCAAAATCACACTTTGGTTAGAGTTATTTTGTCAAAGTTCCTTCATTGGTTAGGTTTCTTGCCTTAGTATTTGAATAAAGGATTCTTTTACCATGATAAAAAATTTTGAATAATGTGAGATTTCAAGAAAAATTTGAGGAAATTATCTCAAACTTATCGAAAAAGTGAGGATAACAAAGTGGTATAAGAGCCATAGTTCCAGTATGTGAGTTTTGGGCCTTCTATGGATTTGTAGCTCTATGTTATGTTTTTGGAATCATAATGTGTGTATTATGAAATAGATGTGTATTCTACTAATAACGATTGATAATGAAAACATTGCAACCTCAATTATGTGATTTAATGAATGACCATGCAGTGTCGTTACTGAAATACAATTTTAAACCCCAATAAAAGTAGTTAGGACCAAATACTCAACAAGTACAGTGGCGAGGAAGGTAGAATAGAAAGATATGTGCATTGTCAACTCAAACAAATCCCAACTTGTGGACACACCTTTTGAACAAGAGTAGTATAAATATGAAAGAGGTGGAGATTTGATGTAAGCTTGAAAATAAAGATGATATGATATTTTACTTTGGGAAGATTCTATTTTCTGGGATATCAATGGCTCATTGATCTTGAATAAGTTCATACATTTGAGAGTCGTATGCGCAAAGGAAGTGAACAAGAACATAAAATAGTGCACATAGGAAGTAAGCAAACTAATAATCACTGAATGGATAGGAGATTGACAAGACTCTACGAGTAGTTCTGAAGAGATCGAAAGTTAAGTAGAACATATAATTCCGCAGAAGTAATAATGATCCTCTTAGGCAGTTTTCTACTGGCCTATAATTTTTTTATTTTTTTTTCAATTTTTGGGGACATTACACGACTGTAGGATAATATTGATCTCATCATACTTATTTTTAAGTGATTAAATGAAATTTTGAATTTCTGTATTCTCATCACGTAGATAGACCCCAGCCGTCTATCTACTTAACCTTCATAAAGAAGTGTCGTTAAGTCTAGGGATCATGATACATGATTCCTGAAGACAAATGCTAACAAGTATTTTAATACTATGTATAAATAATTAATTATGATTAATTATATAATCGAATAAAGAAAGAAGAGAAGCTCCGCCAATTATTATTTATTATTAAAGCATTAATAAATAGTGAAATATCTATGAAAGATTTACTAAGAACTAGTTAAAAGTTCCTAGGTTAAGAATTGAAAATTAACCGAGTAAATTAAAAAGGGCTAAATCAAGAAATCAAGGATTTCTTGATTTAACTTCCCCTTTGACTCAAAAGCCTGTCTATAAAGACTCAAGCCAAGCAAAGGCTTGGGGTTCTGATTTTTATCTAGGAGAATTATTATTCTGCTTTTTTTTGCTCTCGAGTGTTCTCTTGGAGAACTTTTCCTGCAAGGAAAAGAGGATTGATTCAAAACTGATTACGAATTAGGAAACCCTACCTCAGGAGCTCTAAGCTACTTGCATGTTGGAGTCTAGCTCAGGGGGATCCGGATTTAAACCAGGAACGGTTCCTGGTCATGGTTGGGTGGAATGTGGTAGTTCCCAAGTGATTTGGTCATCAAACAGAGGTTAGGTCTACATTGAATTGTTAATGCTCGTTATTTAAGTGTGCAGGTGCAACCATTGACAAAGCTTAAAACTCAGGTATGAAACCCTTGAAGGAATATTCTATTTATTTCCTAAAGATTCATTACTGTTTATGTTAAGTAATGGATGCAATGTAATTTTTAACCCTAATGGTTAACAATCTGCTAGGGTTTGTATTTCCAATTTATGAATCATAGGATGGATAATTTTTATTATATGTTGTTTATGTTCAGGGATTGTATCTTTCATAAATGTTCCTGTATTAACTAGGTTTTTATCTTAGTATTATGTTTATACTTTGTTCTATGTATTTAATACCTTGCTAACATATTCCATTTGTGAGCACAGGCTTTCCCTAAGCTTTAAAGAAAATAAGTGAGTAGTAATTACTTAAAATATTAATTATGCTACCTAATAAAAAGTATATATTATAAACTAGATCTACTAAGAACGCATTTCATATAATACACAAGCTAATCAAATTATTAAAGACCTTCCAAGGTCTGTTTCACATAATCATTAAAACAAAATACTTTACATAACTCTAAACAAACATTATAATTAATGAGAGGGATATCGTGACCATCCATGTGATCCTTATCAAGACTTTGCAAAACATACAGTATTAACATCTATAATAAATCACCATAAATCACATGCATTATATCTTTAAAGGTCCCATATAATATTCATCATAAGAATCCACATATAATTTTACCAAGTAAACAATTCATATAACTCTGTATTAATAAACACAGGTCATGGTATCGACCCTTATGGGTTACAAATATAATTCATAAGCAAAATTAAACTCCACATTAAAAACAACTCTACAGTTCTTATTTAAACAAGGAATCGTTCCTCTTAACAAGAAAGCCCTATCTTATGCCAACACAGGTTGCGACATCGAATCCCATGGATGTCCGTGACCCAAGGCCAACATAATAATAACCTTACCATAAATCATTACTGTAATGAAAATGCATAACAAAATCCATAGCTTAATACACAGTATCCTTTCTATTATTACATATAAAATGTTTTACAATTTGGTATCACCGAGGCTGAAATCCTGAAGGTCGTATACCTAGTCACACCGACCATGACCAAGTTTCCAAATCGAATCACACAGTAATAATCACACAGTCATGCTACAGTAACCAAAATGATATCGTGGGTTTTCCATAACCGTGGCTGTTACAGCCATATATTTTTAAATAACAAATTACATATTAAAATTCCAACTAAGCTATCGTAGTCATTAGGAGAGGCACATGCCATTAATGTCATGGCCTGCACCCACGCTGAACCATTAAAACCAAATTACAACTCTCTGTATATTACACGGTTTCCATTAACGCTAACACAAAGCTTATGGTGGCAATCCAATGGGCTACGGCACCATTGCAATAATGGTGCAGCCCATGGCATAACGCCCCAAGATTTAGAAGCTTTCCGAAACATAAATTACAAACAATATAAATGGCGTGTTGAGCATACTTCCAAAACCCAAACTGTTACTATTATACATAGTGTAAATTCTATAGGCTTAAAGCCATGATCGAACCTAGAAAGTCAACTTTTTAAACGTAGCATTAAAATAACTACACAGTCCTGAATTTACACAGTATAATCTATCAAAAACGCTGAACGAAAATCATACACTTCTTATACCAAAACACATTACAGTCTTCACATAAAAGGAAACACATAGTATATTTATAAAGTAAGGCACGAATCCTCTTTTAGAAAAGTCAATTTATTAATAATGTTAAATGGCAAGCTGTGAGCTATAGCACCATTATTTGGCACGGGTCAAGATGCCAAACCTACCAACAAGAGTTGAAACCCAGAGAAAGCTACATTACAAACCCTGTAGGAAGAGTCGACAAGGGCCATCTAAAACCCCAACCCTGTAAAGAATCCCAACTCAAGAATGCCCAGAACAAGAGGAGGCAAGTAATATATTGCTAGCAGGCTTAGCATGGCCATGAAGTAGCAACCCCAAATAGAAAGCATACCTTTGTGCAGACCCCAGAGCGCCTTCATTTTCACCTACAATCAAATCAGCAATTGCATGAGAAGCATAACTATGCAATGGATAAAACAACGAAACAATGTGTTTACACAGAGTCTGGTAGTTAGCTTACCTACAAATCGATGGATGCTGCCTCCCTTCTCCAACTGCGCAGAAGCCACATGAAACCCCAATGCCAAAACCACATAATGCACAAACAACAAATGCCCAAACCCTTTGGCAAGCATTTTCACAAACCCCGATGGAATTAATGGCACCAGCTGGTGGCCATTAACGCATTCATGAACCCTCACCATAGTTTATGAATCATCATTGTAATACATTCAACCAAGTCTTAAGATAAACCCTGTTATATCGTGGTGCACACTATATCCTATCGTTTCAGTGCCTTCTAATGCCAATGCAGACATATTACCAATGACATGGTATTTATACCGTAGTCTTTCAACTCTAAAGTGTGCACAGACTTAACACTATTGTATAGTGTTTACATTTTATTGCCCTAGCATCAAAGTAATGTGTTGGTACATGCCCTTTGCTAGTTCATATAGGTAGCATTTGTGCATAAGTCTTTAGTCTAGGTTTTTTCTAGTATTTTGGAATCATGGAAAATGTAGTATTCCATGATGCCCTCACTAGGAAGAACAAGCTTAAGTTTCCAAACTCGTAACCAAGGAAGACCTGCAAAATAGAAACAAGAGAAGTGTAATTAATTAACCAAGAGATAGATAATTAATAACATGGTAAGGACAGTAACTTAATTCACAACATCTAGTTAATGAACTAAGAAAGATAATTAACGAACATAGGGCTCACCTAAGTCGTAAAACAGAACAGTAATAAAAGTGTAAGGCGGAACTGGAAGTATAACTAGGAACTGAATTGCTTCAAGTAACCAAATAATCTTGATGTAGCAAAAGTAACCTGTAAGTCAATAAATAAGGTGCCTTAGCTCGAATGAACTAAGTAATCCTGCATAATGAAGAATGACCTTACCTCTTAGATCGTCATGGAAGAGCGAGTCCCGCCACTCCACCATTTTTTTCCCATAAACAAAGTTAAGTTAGTTTTTATTAAATAAACAAAGTACACATGTGCAGGAGTAAAACAATTATCTAAACCAATTCATTAATTCAATGACAATAATAACTAAGATGTATAAATAGTTTAAATAAAAGAATTAAGACATAAAACACATATTTCATTAAATTTGGAAATATTCTATTACAAGGACTTCATCCACATTGAGTTTTTTTGTAAATCTCTAAATACATATTCTATTAAATATAGAAAAATCAACTCAAAGAACTATTCCATTAAATTTGGAATAATTAATCCAATGAAGTATTTTCTCAATTAATATTTTTATTTATTTCAAGTAAAACTTTAGTATTCAACCATTCAAAAGGAAATATTACATCTCAATTAGAACTAGATGGGTTGGAGATAAATCCTGATGAGTCTATGAATATTAATAATTTTGTAGATGTTAAAATCTTTGAGACAACGAGATATATTATGTGGGAATAATCCAAATTGAATGAAATTGCACACATAATTTTATACTATAATACTCTAAGACATGATCTATACTATATTTGAGGTTACCGAAGTACTAAAAAGATTTATATTATAAAACATCATATTTGATCATTGCTTTCATGAAGAGGAGAAAATGACAATAATTTTGAATATATTGGATTAGAGATAGATGTTGAAACACATTTTTAATGACTTTTAGTCAAAA
>LPNX011031789.1:0-11840 GCA_001517045.1 Pseudotsuga menziesii | reverse complement strand
TATTATCTTTGTTTGTGTTTGCCTCTATAATATACAACTAATATCTTATGAAATGTTACAATGAATTAAACTCACTAAATATGAAAACAAGCAAGAAAACAATTTTATATACCTGATATGATATTGTGTTTTTTATTACAACTTTGTTCCACATTCTCCTGATCAATGTCTTTGTTGTCATTGCTAGTCACTATAATAAACATGAAAAATATTATGGATTGTGACAATTAATAAAATTCCTTAAATAACATGCTATTTTTTCTTCTAGTGAAAGCACATTATCATCAAATACAATACATCATAAATATAATTTAATTCATGTTATCCTTCATTCTACCATCAGCGGAAGGTCATTTCTAACGACACCATTGCACATTGAATGAAAGCTAACATGTGATAGCTTTCCTACCAGCAGAATGGCATTGTCATCAAGTTCATACATTGGACAACGAAAGAAATGTAACATAAGGTTGGTTTCTTTATGGCACAAGCACAAGAGCATTTTCGACAACATTACATGGTTAGCTTTTCTTCTAGCACAAGCACAAGGCCATTTCTAACCGCATTGTACAGTGAATGAAAGCTAGCCTGAGTTAGCTTTCCTTCTAGCACAAGCCGTTGATGTATATGTAACTTCGGAATGTATTCTTGTATGTATCTTATGTATTGTAACCCGATGTTTATTCCGGGATGTTTCTATTATGTATTTGAGTCATGTGATCATGCCCCAATGTAAACAAGTCATATCAAGTCATTAGGTAAGTCCCCATAGTTTCGGGGCACTTGAGTTATTATACACTAATTAAGGTGTAGGCTCGAGTAGTAATTGTGAGGTTGAGCCTACGTGTGAAAATGCAATTCAAGTGAATGGATGAATATAAATAGAGAGTGAGAGTCTCTCTATTTATCACTTGTGAAACACATCACTTGCTCTCTCAAGTGTGGCGCACTAGTGGAGAAGGAAATATTCTAGGAAGAAGAAGACTATTGCTGTTGGGAGTGCATCTTACTGTTTTGGGGTTTCACATCTTGTGGTGATACTATCTTAGAGGAAGTTGCGGGGTTTTCTCCATTTATGGTTTCCCCGATCAAAACTCTTTGTGTCTCTTGTCTCTTGTGATGTGCTTATGTTATTGCTGTGCTTGTTATTCTCTCAGTGAAAAGATCCTAACATAATGCTAGCTTAAATGTTGAAAAACTAACATGGTATCAGAGCTAACCTGAGAAGAAGACACTGTGCAGCTGCGGAGACTAAGGCTTCCTAGTTTGTGGATCTTCCTCCACATATTTTCAGAAAAAAGTAAGGTGGAATGACTCTCCTCCCTAGGGCGCATCTTTCTGTTGAAATAGAATTCAATTCTGAGGTTTTTCAGTTTTGGACCTGTCGCTGGGGTCGAAAATTAGGGATTTTTACAGAAGAGGAATTTTTTAATGAGCCCGGGCCTGGATTGATCTCCTCCCCAAAATCGAAGTTAGGAACAAATTTGAAGGCATTTGGGTGGATAGAACTCTGGGAAAGCAAAAGCCTAGTTGCTCCTGAACCAGCTCTGCAGGATTTCAACTCAAGTTTCAGATTTGACATCTTGAACCTGGTAAGATCTAAAATATTTTGTATTTCCATTTGAGGTTCTTATTTAGAGATGTCTCATCATACCAAGCTTGATGAAAATCTTGAGGGGGCTGATAACTTCCGAGCTTGGAAGTATAGGATCTCCCTAGTCCTGGAAGAGAATGAATTAGACTCCTACATTCATGAGGAGGTTCCAGTTCCAGAGGGAGATGAGGAAAAAGCCTTGCATAAGAAGAAGATGGTTATGGTAAAGAGGATCATTGCTGATTCTATCAAGGATCATCCTATCCCTCCGGTGTCCTCTCTCAAGACACCTAAAGCTATGTTTGATGCCCTAACCAAACTATTTGAAGGAAAGAAAATCAATCGAAAGATGACCCTGAGGAACCAGTTGAAGAATGTGAAGATTCAAAATGCAGAAACTATCCAGTCATACTTCACAAGAGTTTCTGAAATCAAGGAACAATTAGAGGCTGTTGATGAAAAAGTGGAAAATGCAAAGATTGTCATGACTACTTTAAATGGCCTCCCTAGGTCATGGGATGCTTTCATCCAAGGAATTTGTGCGAGAAAGAAGTTGGTCAAGTTCAACAGACTATGGGAAGAGTGCTGTCAAGAAGAAGCTCGAATAGTAGCTCGAGAAAAGAAGATGGGTAGTGAAGACCAAGCCCTCATAGTACGCTCCAAGACTCACTCCAAGTCATCAAGAAAAAGGCTTCATCACTTCAAAGGTAAGCACTCTCACAAAGATAATACTAAAAGAGATATGTCTAGGGTGATATGCTATACTTGTGATGAAGCAGGACACTTTGCAAAAGATTGTCCTAACAAATAGAAGAAGATGAAGAAGAGCAGCAAAAGAAGACATCATGGTCATGCTGCAGAGGATGATGAACCATCCAAAAAGAGATCCGGATATGAAAGTGAAGATTCTTCAAGCGAGGATGAATATGTACTGATATCAGCTCTCACAGGTAACATTACTCATGGAAGTAATGATTGGCTCATAGACAGTGGTGCTTCCAAACATATGATGGGATTTAAGGAATCTTTTGTGAGACTATCAGAACATGAATCACCTCACAAGGTGAAACTAGGAAATGACTACCAATATCCAATAAAAGGTAGCGGGGAATCTTCATACAAGCTAGTATCTGGTAAGTCTCTAACAATGAAAGAAGTATTGTTTGTTCCAGGACTCAAGAAGAACCTTCTATCCATTTCAGCTTTGGATGCAAAAGGAATGCGGGTTGCATTCATAGATGGTCAAGTCATCATGTGGCCAAAAGGAAAAACTATCGATGATGCGGTAGTGATTGGAGAACAAGAAGGAGGCTTGTACAAATTGAAGGGTCATCCAGAAAAAGCCTTGATCCATGACACAGTAGAGCCAAATGAACTTTGGCATAGAATACTTGCACATGTGAATTACAGATCACTACCTATTGCAAGTAAAGCTGTCGAAGGTCTTCCAGAAATTCAAGCAAAACATGAAGGATTCTGCAAAGGATGTGCGAAAGCAAAGAATACAAAGAATACATTTCCAAGCAGCGAAATCAAAGCCAAAAGCATTCTAGAAATCATCCACTACGATGTATGTGGTCCTATGTCATCAAAATCACTTAGCCGGTATGCATACTATGTTTCTTTTATTGATGATTTTTCTAGAAAGACATGGATTTATTTTATGAAAAACAAAGATGAAGTATTCAGCAAGTTCAAGGAATTCAAAGCCTTGATCGAGAACCATACTGAAAAGAAGATCAAGACCATTAGATCAGATAATGGTGGAGAATTCACTTCAAATGAATTCAAGGAGCTATGCAAAGAATCAGGGATTAAGAGGGAGTTGTCCACTCCTTATAATCCACAACAGAATGGGGTTGCAGAACGGAAGAACAGAACTATCATGGAAGCTGCAAGAGCTATGCTTCATGATCAAGATCTACCTATGCATCTTTGGGATGAAGCTGCTAGAACAGCAGTGTATGTACAGAACCGTACTCCACATAGAGTACTCGAGAACAAGACTCCTGAAGAAGTCTTCTCCGGAAAGAAACTAGAAGTCAGCCACCTCAGAATATTTGGCTGTCCAGTGTACATACATATTCCAAAAGAGAAGAGAACAAAATTAGACCCTTCAGGAAGGAAGGGCATATTTGTGGGATACTCGGAAAGCTTGAAGGCTTACAGAATTTACTTTCCAGGATACAAGAAGATTGACATCAGCAAGGATGTGACGTTTGATGAAGGCACCGCTTACACCAAATCTAGAAAGAGACCTGCTGAAGAACCTAAAGAAGTGGAAGCAGAAGCGCCCAGGATCTGTGATACAATCATGAACGAAGAAGCTCAGGAAGAAGATTGAGAGTTAGAGGAACCACAAAGACCTGTAGATCCACCTCTGGAGAAGAATCCTCATAAGAGGAAACCTGCTTGGGTACGTGAACTTATCCAAGGTGCGAAAAGATATGGGGCTCCAGAAGAGAATCTCAGAGAAAGAAAGAGAACCAGATCAAATTCCTTGTATGTAGCTTTACTATGTGATTTCCTTGATAAAGAACCTTCCAGTTATGAAGAAGCGGCAGATCAGAAAGAATGGAAGGATGCTATGATCGAAGAATATCAATCGATCATGAAGAATGATGTTTGGGATGTTGTCCCAAGACCAAAAGGGAAGTCAGTTGGCACTTCCAAATGGATCTACAAGACAAAGCATGCTGTGGACGGTAGCATTGAAAAGTATAAGGTAAGATTTGTATCTTGAGGATTATCTCAGAAAGAGGGAGTAGAATATGAAGAGACCTTTGCACCTGTAGCCAGATACACTTACATCAGATCAGTACTTGCTATGGTTGCAGTGACAAAGTGGAAGATACACCAAATGGATGTCAAGACTGCTTTCTTGAATGGTGTAGTAGAAGAGGAAGTGTATGTAGAATAGCCACTCGGTTTTGAGATACATGACAAAGAGTCTCGTGTATGTAGATTGAAGAAAGCCCTGTATGGTTTGAAACAGGCACCCAGGACCTGGTACGGCAAGATTGATAGCTTTCTATCCAGTCTGGGATTTACCAAAAGTAAAGAAGATTCCAACCTTTACTACAAGGTTGAAGACGGAAACCCAGTGATTCTTCTACTATATGTAGATGATTTATTTGTGACAGGTACAGATGGGTTGATTGCCGATACGAAGAGAAAGCTTGCTGCTAAGTACGAGATGAAGGACTTGGGGATGATGCATTACTTTCTAGGTATGGACGTGTGGCAGAGTACAGATGGAATATTCCTTGGACAAGGGAAGTATGCAGTAGAGATCCTAAAGAGATTTGGGATGATGGACTGCAAGGCTTTGGCTACACCTATGGCATCGAACCTGAAGCTATTGAGTGATACTTCTTCAGAGACGGTTGATGCTACGATGTATCGTCAGATGATTGGGTCATTGATGTACCTGATGAACACAAGACCAGACATTTGATTTGTTGTGAACACCTTGAGCCAGTACCTGACAAATCCGAGAAGTGTTCACTTGATTGCTGCAAAGCATATTCTGAGGTACCTGAAGGGTGCAATTGATTATGGACTCAAGTATGATGCGAATCAGAAGATTAACCTAGAGGGTTATGTTGATTCATATTGGGCAGGCAATGCCATCGATAGGAAGAGTACTTCAGGATGTTGCTTCAGTATGGGATCAGGTGTGATCTCTTGGTTTAGCAGGAAGCAATCCTGTGTGGCACTGAGTATAGCTGAAGCAGAGTATGTCGTAGATTGTTCATCTAGTTGTGAGGCAGTATGGCTACGGAAGCCACTGTCTGATATATTTGATCTCTAGTTGGATGCTACTTGTATACATTGTGACAACCGGAGTTGCGTGAAGTTGTCAAAGAATCCAGTGTTCCATGACAAGTCGAAGCATATCGAGATCAAGTATCACTATATCAGGGATATGGTGCAGAGAGGGGCAGTGAAGCTCCAGTATGTTGCGACAGAAGAATAGATAGCTGATGTATTGACGAAGCCATTGGCTAGGATGAAGTTCGAGTACTTCAGAGAGAGACTTGGTGTTCTCCAGATCGAGGTTCCCTCCAAGAGAAAGTGATGAGACCCATAGCCATTCTGACATGGTGAGAGGATTGGTTCCTTCCATGGTCAGATGTAAGGGCTGAGCCATTCTGTCATGGTGAGAGGGTTGCTCCCTTCCATGTCAGATATGAGTGCTGACTGCCATTCTGGGAATGGAGGCACCTGGTCAATTACCAGGAACACTCAGTCAGGGACTGAGAAATCCATTCTGATGAGCAGGTCAGATGTAAGGGCTGAGCCATTCTGGTCATGGCTAAAGGATTAAGTTCCTCCCATGATAGATGTGAGTGCTAGCCATTCTGTCGAGTAGGACCGATGTAAGGGCAACTGCCACTCTTAGGGAGATTGGAGGCTCCTGGTCCATTACCAGGTAGCTCAGTCAGGGACTGGGGGCCATTCTGATGAGGGTGTAGGATTCAGTTCCTACCAGGTCAGATGTGAGTGCACAAATCTCTCATCATTGTGAGAGGATGTGGTTCCAGCCTGGATGAGAGTCTTTCATCATTGTGAGCGGATGTGGTTCCAGCCTAGATGAGAGTCTTTCATCATTGTGAGCCAATGTGGTTCCAGCCTGGATGAGAGTCTTTCATCATTGAGAGAGAATGTGGTTCCATCCTCGATGAAAGTGAGGAAATCTTCCATCATTGTGAGCGGATGTGATTCCAGCCTGGGTGAAAAGAACAGAGTTCTTTCATCATTGTGAGCGGATGTGGTTCCAGCTTGGATGGAAGTACAGAACTCCTCCATCATTGTGAGCGGATGTGTTCCATCCTGGATGGATGTGAGTACTGTGCCTTTCTAACAAGTATTTCAAATATAAGTGCAAAGCCATTTCACAGATGTTAGTGATGTGATGTCCTACCATGCTGGTGAATGTGAGTGCTGGGCCTTTCTGATGTGATTGTAGTTTACTACGTATTCAGATGTGAGTGTTGGGTGTGCCTTTCTGATGAGCAGGTCAGATGTAAGTGCTGGGCGAAGACCTACCTGGTGGCTAGGCCTACAACCAGCATGAAAAAGGGATGGCTCTGTAGAACTTCCTATGACGAGATAGTACACACATGATGATGACCAGAGATGATCCATATCGAGCTATGATATAGATCCAATTATGATAACTCCGAGAGATACAGATCCAGCAGTGATGATCCAGATTGAGAGATGATCCAGATCCAGATTCAGATTGAGTGATGATCCAGATCCAGTCCAGTGATGATGATCCAGATCGAGTGATGATCCAGATCCAGTTCTATGACGATCCAGATCGAGAGATGATCCAGATCCAGATTCAGATTGAGTGATGATCCAGATCCAGTTCTATGACGATCCAGATCGAGAGATGATCCAGATCCAGATGACTTGAAGATGAAGATGACTTGAAGACGAAGATGATCCAGTTGATACAGAGACGAAGACCAGTGCTGAAAATCGTGTTCAAAGAATACCTTCCTAGTTAAGAGGGAGTGTTGATGTATATGTAACTTCGGAATGTATTCTTCTATGTATCTTATGTATTGTAACCCGATGTTTATTCCAGGATGTTTCTATTATGTATTTGAGTTATGTGATCATGCCTCGATGTTCCGATCGGGAAGATTAATAATGTAAACAAGTCATATCAAGTCATTAGGTAAGTCCCCACAGTTTCGGGGCACTTGAGTTATTATACACTAATTAAGGTGTAGGCTCGAGTAGTAATTGTTAGGTTGAGCCTACGTGTGAAAATGCAATTCAAGTGAACAGATGAATATAAATAAAGAGTGAGAGTCTCTCTATTTATCACTTGTGAAACACATCACTTGCTCTCTCAAGTGTGGCGCACTAGTGGAGAAGGAAATATCCTAAGAAGAAGAAGACTACTTCTGTTGGGAGTGCATCTTACTGTTTTGGGGTTTCACATCTTGTGGTGATACTATCTTAGAGGAAGTTGTGGGTTTTTCTCCATTTATGGTTTCCCCGATCAAAACTCTTTGTGTCTCTTGTCTCTTGTGATGTGCTTATGTTATTGCTGTGCTTGTTATTCTCTCAGTGAAAATATCCTAACATAATGCTAGCTTAAATGTTGAAAAACTAACACAAGCACAAGGGAATTTATAACAACATTGCATAGTGAATGAAAGATAGCGCGTGTTAGCTTTCGTACTAGTACAACCACTTTGTTATCAGATACATACATTGCACAATGAAGGAAATATAATGTATGCTAGTTTTACTTCAAGCAGAAGCACAATGGAATTTCTAACAACATTGGACAATGTAGGAAAGTTATCCCTCTAGCACAAGCACATTGTCATCAAATAAATTGTACCATAAAGAAAATATTGTGACAATGAATAAAATTCATTAAATAACTAAACAAACAATTAACCACGATAAATAATCAACATAGTATGTTCATATTTTTTTATCTTTGTGACACATTATCCTAATTATTATATTCATTGTAGTTGTGAACTATAATCAACAGAATACAAGAGAAACAAGAGTTCAAAGTAAGTACCTGCTACCAAAATTTGATCTGTTAATGGATTTTTCATTTCCATCATTTTGTGACCATGGTCTTGATCAATGCCTTTGTTCTTATAGTTCCCTATAATCGACAATCAAAATTGTTATGCAATATGGCAAATAAATAGATTTTAAAAATAACAAGATGAATAGCAAAAAAATTATGTACCTGGTAAAATAATTTCATTCCCATCTATTTCCACATCCAAATTTGTTTCTTTGTTGTTCAAATTAACTTGATTATTTATTTGTTGCCCATTTTCATCATTTTTTGTTTTACAATCTCCATCATTAGTCATTGCAGTAAAAAAACTTGCGAATTAAGAATTATAAACAAAATATAATCCAAATCAATATAATAAAAACATCTAAGGAAGTGTAGTACCAAAATTTTCCAAGGAGTTCATCATGTTTGGGTTTAATAGTTGAAAAGATAATATTAAATAAAAACAAGAGAAACAATCAAACAAATTGCGTACCTGGTATGATATATTCTTCTCTTTTGGCTTCAATTTCCAAACCTTTTTCAATATTATCCACATTATCTTGATGGTTGTTTTGTAGACCGTTGTCGACATTTTCTGCTTTACAATCCCCATCATTAGTTTATGTACTAAAGTAGGCAATTAAGACTTCTAAACAATGATAAAACCAAACAATTATAATGGAAACAACAAATTGTGGTACCTGAATTTTCCAAGATGTTGATGGATGTTGATCCTGGCAGTTGAAAAGCTTTGTGAATTTTCAACATGGATGTCCTTTGTGACTCTTTTTGTACAATGCATGCAATTCTTCTTTTATAGCTAAGACAAGCTTTGATTAAATTTGTCCCTGCATAAAGAGAAAAAATTGCATTCACTTCCATCTTTTGTTGGTGTTTTTCCAATAAATCCACCCAAAATTCAACATCTCTCTCACTTTGATCAAATATGTTTTTAAAATTGTGAGAGTGTTATGGAGCCTCAACTTTTTTTAATTCTATGGTATAGAAATGTATAGTTAAAACTATATCATAACTAAACAAATTTTGTTTGTACTTATAAATGCCCTTAGTGATGTTATACTTGAACTTGGAGTTCTATATGGCAATTTCCAAATCTTGGTGGACATCTTTAAATGACCAAAGGTCTTCTAACAGAACTATAGTAAATTCTGTCAAGCCATTTTTGTCGATAAAAAATTGAAACAATTCAATATAATAAGCCATGTGGAATGATTCTTCTTTCAAAGCAAGTGCATCTAGAACAACAAGGTCGGTATATAGTACCGGCTCAACCAGAGAAGGGAAAGAGTGCAAAAGTGTTGAGAGAAGACTAGGGCCCCCAAACTGGCACCCAAATTCAAAGTTGTCATCTTGTTGAACATTTGTTGATCCACTTATTAATCTGTTGAGTACTTCACATACTTGCTGAGAAAAGGACTCTATTTTTGTTTTCTGCGATCCTTTTACATAAGTAGACCCTTCAACAGTTGTACAGAAATTGGCAAATATGATATCATTTATTTCATAATGCTCAAGAATGTTGGATGTGGTTAAAGCCTTATCATTCAATTTGTTATCGTGACTTTGACAGTATTGAACCATTGCATCCAAGATTGTTCTTTTTGTTTTCAATTTAGAACAATAATCTTTTAACTTTATGGCATCAGTTGGATGGTTCGATGGAATAGAAAACCAAATGGTTCCATCCAATATCTTATCTACTACAGAGCCAATTTCTTCAATGGTTAATCCCTGAAGGGGGCGAAAAGAAGTAGCTGTCAAAGTATTTAGATGATTTATCTTGTACTTTTGAGAACCAAGTTGGCTCGGAGAACAGTCCAATGTACCTAATTGGTAACAATTAAAAACAGTGTCCCATTTAACCCAAACAGGTTGTTCAAGATATAAAAGAATTTTTTTATCAGCAAAATTTGAAAGTGGACAATCAAAGAAGGAGCACAACATTTCATCGTCAACCTGTTAAAAATAACAAACATAAAATAAGAAGAATTCAATGTATATATGAAAATATGAATAATATTTTGAAATTAAATAAGTCAATATATAATAATAATAATCCATTATTTAAATAGTTTAGGTGTAAAAATAATTAAAATTACATACCTTGTCATCCGATGTCTTAGAATTTCCAACCCTCCTTTTCTTTAATTTGTCATTATCGATTAAGAACTGTCGTGCAGAGCGCACACAATCAATGAAAGGAGTTTTGAAGAAGAAATTATTTGTAGAATTTAATTGACAGCAAATGTGAATCACAACACTGGGATCAACTGATGGATCCAAGAATCGAGCAGAATGTTCTTTATACTTTTTTTTTGCCTCCGCAGATACATTATACTTGGGATTTGTTATAATTCTTTGGCGGCTTGAATGGTATGTTGGCCATCAACTATCCAAAAGTTGACATTTATAGCATTTATATCTATCTCATTTACAATTTTCACATGGTTTACTAGTGGATTAGGCTCATTTTTATCAAATGGAATCAAGAGAGCATCGGGCAATGATGTTTGGAATTTTTCTAAAAAATATTTCACCAACACCTGAACATTTGCATCATCTTGTGATCTCAATTTAAACACTTTTGGTGCTTCTATGAATCTTTGAACATCCACCTTTCTGTTGAAGGAGCTTGAAAATAAATAACATTCCTTGAAGGATTCATGAATTTCATCACAATTATCTGCTAGTTTCACTGTCTCAGTTTCTATTTTCTTAGTTTTTTTAAATTCTGTAGTAGGTGTGAAACCACTTGATGCAATGTTTTCTTCCAAATATTTTAAATATATTCTCCTTAAAGCATGAATATGAGCATCAATTCTATCTTGTGGTATTGTATTAGGTAATTTACCTCTTTGATGCAAATAAAGAAGCACAGATAATGTTTTCATCTTTTTGACATTGCGATATTTTAGAACTTTTGTGATACGTTCTAAAAGATCTATGCAACTCTTTAACCCCGATTTATTGAAGCTTTCATAACTATTCAACTTAAACATTGACTCTTTCATTGTTTTTGGCGGATCTTTACTTGAAGCTTCAATTAAATATGGTCTAAATTTTGTGTACTCCACTGGACAAGAGACTAATTTTACTTCTTGTCCATTGATAGCCTCCACTTGAAAGACAATGTCAGTCTCACCATGAGCATAACAATTAACAACTATCCCTAATATAATTGGGTCTTTTTCACCTATGGATCCAAACAGACACATATCAGGGAACATATTCGGAGGACATTCTATTTGAACATACCAATCTCCCACAAACTCATATTCATTGGATGTATTATACTTTCTAATCATTTGAAAAGTAGAAGTAGAAAATGGTGCATTCATAATATTTTGACTTGAATGAAGTCTTTCTCGTTGCATGATTGATGGATGTGGCATTTCACTTGCTTTTGAACTGAGCAATTCTGAAAACGAGAATAATAAATTATTAGCATAAATCAAAATGAAATTATAATTATAAATATCGTCATTTAATATTCTATTAAAATTTGAAAATATCATATAGTCTAACAATACTAAATTAGAATAAATAAGATATAAAACTACCATAGAAACTTGAGTAGGCTTTGATTGTGTACCACTTGCTTTTCGTTTTTTCTTAGATGCTTTAATTGTAGTTTCATTTGCATCAGATTCAATAGTATCTGGAAAC
>LPNX011031760.1:88831-130443 GCA_001517045.1 Pseudotsuga menziesii | reverse complement strand
TGTCTTTGATTGAATATCTTGAGTATAAAAACTTTGTAAATAGTGAGAGATCCCTCTCTAACTGTATTAGGTCAGAAATACATTCTAAAGTGGTTTTTGTTGTTACCTTGGAATCTACATTTTCACAACCTAGGTACATTTCCAGTGCTAACAATGGGGAAGGGATTGAAATAAGTATTCATGTTCAGAGAGATCGTATTTATATATGTTATAAATATCAAGTTTTACAGAATTGTATTTAACATGATTTAATAGTTTTTTTAAGACCCTAGCTAGATTACTAGTTTTTAATAACTAGTTTTGGTAAAATTGATGTAAAACCATTTCTGTTAACTCAAACTAAGATCTGTCAGTTCTTGTAGGTCAGTAATAGGCCTGAATTATCGTATCAATTTCTAGAAAAAATTTTGGTTTGGGTTGTACCACCCTTTTGCATCCTCCTCTACGCAGGGTTCTCCTTGGCCAAAACTGCCAAAAATCCCAAATTCACCTAAAAAATATTAGAAATTTCCAAAACATTAGTAAACTATATAAATAATTTATTTATGTTATTTTAATGCTGGAATAAACCTATGCAAGTTTCCAAAATCCCCTGGTTGAAACAGACCGAACTACTCTCAGTTGCACGGTTTGGCTGCCGAGAAGCGTGGTAGTAAGTTTCTGCAGTGTGGACTCTGAAACCTAAATAGAACCAAATATAAATGTGTTAGGGGAGAGGAAATTCAATGTCTGATTGTCTTTGGTTTCTGCCCGCTGCTCACTCCTTTTGTTTGCAAAATTTCCCAGAATAAACCCCTTATTTGCCCAGTCAGAGAAGTCATTGTGTAAATTAATCCAAGTTCAGAAATTTTAATATAATTAACAAAATTGGAGATTTTTCAGGTATGTACACCAGACTTGGAACATGACATTATTCCAATACGAAAAGATATTAGACAGTATTACAACAGCAATAGCTCCTCAATCCAACTCTTACTATCTTGTAAGAGGCAGTCTGAGCTTTATTTATACAGAAAATTGAAACCCCAGCCCAGAGGGGGCGTAAATCCCAAGGAGATAGACCACTGTAGCTGAAGGAGAGTCCATCAATGCCTAATCTGAAGCTGACCTGAGCTTCTACTGAGTCTGAATGTTAATCGGGGGGTTGATTGAGATGACACATCGACCTGTTGAGTGAATCATCTACCATAGAACTCCCAGAAGAAACCACACATGTGGAGGAGAGAGAGAGGGTGCAACTCCCCATAAAGGAGGCTGAAGTTCAACTCTAGATCCACCCAGATCACCTCCTCCAGTCAAGGATTTTTCAGATCCAGTCAATCTGGTGCCGATGAGACTGATTTCAATCAAATCAGTTGAGAATCCATTGATCTAGGATTTTGGATTTGCTCCATTATTAATCAATTTATTAATTAAAATAATCAATAATTGATTTTTGGGGATTTCTGACCTAAGTGATAGAAAATTTGTCAAAACTAGGAAATAGTGGGTCTATAGGTTTACTAGGTGCTCTTAGCTTGAAAATGAGCACCTACATGACTGAATCTGAATTTTGAGCCCACTTTTATTAGAAAACCAATTTTTTCAATTAAACTATTAAAAAATAGCCTAAGTTTTGGAAAAATTAAATTTAAAAAAAAAATTAAAAAAATAAAAAATAAAAAAAAATGAAAACCCTAGGGGGACTTAGACATGTTCATATGACTCGACCATGATGCCTATCATGTTTATACATTGACACATAGACTCTAATAATTTCAGTATGCCTAAATGCCAAGATGACCACCCCAACTTTGGAGGTATTGAGTGAAAAACTCAGAAATTATCAGTCGTTTATTCAACAACCAATAATAACCAAGGGAAAAAACACCTTGGGCTGATCGGATTGACAAATAAAGTCTAAGAGACCGAGTATTTTATAGACACTATCATTCTAGAACATTTATTACAATTCCCCCATGGGGTATGAACATGTGATATAGTACAACAAAGTTTCCTAGAAGCGAGACTGAAGGTCTTCTGAAGTCCGAACAAGTTATCCTTTTCCAGTTCACCAGGCTCACTTGATAAAAAACCACTAATTACAACTTAGGTGGTAACACAACATTTCCCACCAAACTTCTTCAACTGTATTGTTGAAGACTTCCTTCCAGAGATCACCTTTGGAAATCCTTTCACAACCCTTAGGTTTCCTTTTTCATCCAAGCACTCAAAAGTCTTATTGTAACAATCAAGCTTTTTATCTATGTGCTTCCACTATATAAATGCAAACTAAATGAGATGAAATATTAGCAACAATATCTTTGAGTTTGCTTGCTGATAAGAAGTATGAATACTTATGTGATCGTTTTATTCACATGTGACTTAAACAGCCGCTAAACTGCAATCAAGGAAAGAAACCATGTTCAGATTGATTTATAAATAAAATAAAATAAAAGTTAAAGATAGACTATGCCAATCCCACTATCATTTATACCTTGAAAGAGAACTAGCAAATCTCCCACAACTATTTAACTTTGTCCAAATTTCCCACTTAGAATGCCATTGTTTAAACAAAACAAAAAGAAACTGAAAACATGAATTTAGTAATTTACTCTACCTGTCTATTGGATGCAGAGTCCCATAGATGTACAATAGAATTAGTCAATCACATGCAATAAAATTATAAATTGACAAAAATAAGAAAACAATGTGGTTTAGACATCCTTAATTTCTATACTTAGATATATATTATGATAACACTTTGTCTCTTAGTAGACAAGTCACTAACAAAACAATGGACATGCCTGAGAGAGATATAGATAGGTAGTTGTAGGGTAGAGTGAGACAAATACAGACCTCAAGGTTTTAATCAAAATAGTCTAGAAATGAGGATGAACTTTCAATCCCAGTTCTAGAATAAAGGACATTCATACATCAAGCAAATAGAAGCTCCTTTCAAATGTGCATACGTAGGAAGCTCCTTACTGATTAGAAAATTATCAAGAATGGAAATAAAAACAAAAAAGGGAATAAAAAAGTCTCATGATAAGACTTATAATCTATAGTAAAACTGGTATTTTAATTCTGACATATTTGTTCCATAGTTTTTTCTAATATAATGAAAAATACAGAAAGAAAACAAATACATAAGATGAAAAATAAATTTTATTTAGAAAATGTATATGCCAACCCAGGCCTGTCTATAGCTTTCATTTCAATTTTATCCATTTGTCTTCTAAATGTAAGGCAATAATTTCTCACAATAAAGTCTATATGGTTTATAAGATTGACTAGGTTTAGCACTATTCAATTATATGTGTATGGTCTTAAAGAACCAATGTAAGGTCTAGTCAATATTGGATGATAGAACCTTGTTAAGAAAAATGGGTGAATCAGTATGAGTACAAGTGAAGTATTTTCTCTAAACCAATAAGTTTAAGCCTCTAAAGTTGGAAATGTAACAATCAAATGTAAAAAATGAAGCATCTATCAACATCAAATATGCAAACAATTATATAAGATATAACAAATAACCTTTAAAAAAAATCATTTTTAAAGCATGGAAGGAATAACTTCAACTTGCTCTTGCCTCTCCTCATGAAAATACTTCAATACTAAATTGAAATTATTTTTTCTTTTCCTTGCTTTAAACTCATATGTGTTGTCTACACCATCAAATTTCATGAAATATTTGTTTTGATCATTGTCTCTAACATTCTTTACAACTAGATGTGCCTGATTATAACAACATCCAATGTGACAATAACATTTTTTTTCCAATTCCTACATCATTTTCATCCCTGACACTACGAAAATTGTACAACAAACTTACTATGTACTCTAACCTTACATTTGTTGGAAGTAAGTTGTCATTGATGTCAACATGGCTGAATCGAAGTTATAGTTTATGTGCAAGTCATGAATGTATGTCACGTTTTTTATGATCAGACTTGATGACTATAGATGAACCCATGATTCAATAAAGCAATGAAGGATAGATCTTGAAATGTTGAGAGAAGGTTGTGGATAATTAAAGATCATGATCAAATTTGGAGACTAGTCCAAGACATCATTAGATGAAGTACAGTGGCATCCCTTACATACAGGTTTGAGAAAGGTTGACATTGTTTGAATGAGTTCAATGAGAAAAAGAAGTATCAAGTCATCAAAGATACCTATAAGCATATCTCTATGTTGGAGAAACAACCACCTTACTGCATGGAGCA
Organism: Pseudotsuga menziesii; assembly: GCA_001517045.1. Taxonomy (NCBI): domain Eukaryota; kingdom Viridiplantae; phylum Streptophyta; class Pinopsida; order Pinales; family Pinaceae; genus Pseudotsuga; species Pseudotsuga menziesii. Next base: position 126,235 of record LPNX011031760.1, on the reverse strand, counting down.
ATAGTACTACATTGAAGCAACACTTGGTATGGAAAAGGTTGACCAAATATGGATGCACAACAAACAGTGAAAATAGAGAATAAATGAATACATCCCTAAATATCGGGCGAAACAACCCTCTTAAGTATAAGAAGGAAAAGGTTGTATTGGGTATTAAAATAGCCATTGAATTGAACATATAACTCTCGGAGTAACCCCATGGAAAATTTCTAAATAACCAATGAAGTTGTTAGAGCAACCTAATTAAGGTCAACCACAATAAGTCTTAAGGAAAAATTAAATTGTATTTTTGAAGAAATGTGTAAGTTTGTCCCAAGATTTGTTACAAATAAAAGTATGGCATACTAGCATTCGGTGAGTATGGAATATATAATAAGGCATCTATGAGATAGAACCAAAACAAGTCCAAAGGAGCGGGACTGTTGAATGGGATTGAGGAGGTTAATGAAGAATAATAACAATGGGTAATAAAGATAATTTTTTGGAATAAGTAATTAATGTTCAATATTTATTAACCTTTTTTGGGTATTGTGAAGCCTATTGTGACAATATAATTGAGGTTAAATGATCAACTTCCATTCTTCTTTTATGACTGTGTATTAATCCTTTTCTAAGACCTCTATAATTGATAAATCCTACAAAGTTTGTATGGTCTGTAAGGTTGACTAGGTTTAGCATGATTGAATGATATGTGCATCGTCTTAAAGAAACAATGTAAGATCTATTCAAAATTTGGATGATAAAACATTGTTAAGAAAAATGGGTGAATCAGTATGAGTACATGTGAAGTATGTTCTCTAAACCTCTAAAGTTGTAAATGTAACAATAAAATGTAAAAAATGAAGCATATATCAACATCAAATAAGAAAACATTTATACAAGATATACCAAATAACCTTAAAAACAATCATCATTTTTTAAGCATGGAAGGAATAACTTCAACTTAATTTCTCTTGCCTCTCCTCATGAATATCCTTCAATACTAAATTGCAATCATAGTGCCATTATTTCCATAGATCAGATGCAAGAGAGCCGGGCAATATGTTATTCTGCTTACAAAATGAAGCATTCTGTCTAGGCACATGATGGTGACCTTTTCCCTTGAAATTTTAGTCTGAGCTCACTAAAATGTTTTTCTTAATTCTATTTGTATTTACAGAGGTCATCAACAAAGTTATTTCACTAAGTGAATGATAGTGGATGAGACAAACCTTCACTATAAAGGATTCCAATATTGTCTTCTCCATATCTATGCCACCCATAGCGTGATCACATAGCCGTCCCAATAGAGTGACCTAATTGAAGGTTACCCACAATAAGTATTAAGGAAAAATTAAATTGTATTTTTGAAGAAATGTGCAAGTTTATCCGAGGACTAGTTGCAAATAAAAGTATGACATACTACCATTCGGTGAGTATGGAAGATATAATAAGGAATCTCTGATATAGAACCAAAACAAGTCCAAAGGAGCAGGAGTGTTGAATGGGACTGAGGAGTTTAATGAAGAATAATGAAAATGGGTAATCTAGATCATTTTTTGGCATAAATAATTAATGTTCAATATTTATTAACCTTTTTTGGATATTGTGAAGCCTCTTGTGACAATATAATTGAGGTTAAATGATCATCTTCCATTGTTCTTTTATGATTGTGTATTAATCCTTTTCTAAGACCTCTATGATTAAGAAATCATGTAAATCTTGTATGGTCTATAAGGTTGACTGGGCTTAGCACCATTCAGTGATATGTGCATAGTGTTAAAGAACCAATGTAAGGCCTAGTCAAAATTTGCATGATAGAACCTTGTTAAGCAAAATGGGTGAATCAGTATGAGTACAAGTGAAGTATGTTCTCTAAACCTATAAAGTTGGAAATGTAACAATCAAATGTAAAAAATGAAGCATATATAAACATCAAATAAGCAAAAAATTATATAAGATAGAACAAATAACCTTCAAAAAAATCATCATTTTTAAAGCATGGAAGGAATAACTTCAACTTACTTGCTCTTACCTCTCCTCATGAAATACCTTCAATAATAAATTGCAATCATAGTGCCATTATTTCCAGAGATTATATGCAAGAGAGCTGGGCAATATGTCTCTCTACCTACAAAATGAAGCATTCTCTCTAGGCACATCATGTTGACCTTTTCCCTTGAAATTTTGGTCTGAGCTCACTGGATTTTTTTTCTTAATTCTCTTTGTATTTATAGAGGTCATCAACAAAGTTCTTTCACTGAGTGAATGATAGTGGATGATATGAACCTTTGTTGTGGAAGATTCCAATATAGTCTTCTCCATATCTATTCCACCCATAGCCTGATCACGTAGTCGGGCCAATAGAGTGACCTAATTGAAGGTCAACCACAATAAATATTAAGGAAAAATTAAATTGTATTTTTGAAGAAATATGTAATATTCTCCCAGGACTAGTTGCAAATAAAAGTATGACATACTACCATTCGGTGAGTATGGAAGATATAATATGGAATCTTTGAGATAGAACCAAAACAAGTCCAAAGGAGTAGGATTGTTGAATGGGACTGAGGAGGTTAATGAATAATTATGACCATGGGTAATCAAGATCATTTTTTGGTATAAGTAATTAATGTTCAATATTTATTAAACATTTTTGGGTATTGTGAAGCCTCTTGTGAAAATATAATTGGGGTTAAATGATCATCTTCCATTATTCTTCTATGACTATGTATTAATCCTTTTTTAAGACCTCTATGATTGAGAAATCCTGTAAAGTTTGTATGTTCTATAAGTTTGACTGGGTTTATCACTATTTAGTGATATGTGCATGGTCTTAAAGAACCAATGTAAGGTCTAGTCAAAATTTGGATGATAGAACCTTGTTAAGCAAAATAGGAGAATCAGTATGAGTACAAGTGAAGTATGTTCTCTAAACCTCTAAAGTTGGAAATGTAACAATCAAATGTAAAAAATGAAGCATATATATCAACATCAAATAAGCAAACAATTATACAAGATATAACAAATAACCTTAAAAAAAATCATCATTTTTAAACCATGGAAGGAATAACTTCAGCTTACTTGATCTTCCATCTCCTCATAAAAATCCTTCCATACTAAATTGCAATCATAGTGCCACTATTTCTAGATATCATATGCAAGAGAGTTGAGCCATATGTCAATCTTCTTAAGTAATGAAGCATTATGTCCAGTCACATCATGGTGACCTTTTCCCTTGAAATCTTGGTCTGAGCTCATTGAAATATTTTTCTTAATTCACTTTGTATTTACAGAGGTCATCAACAAAGTTCTTTCACTAAGTGAATGATAGTGGATGAGACGAAAATTTTCCATGGATGATTCCAATATTGTCTTCTCCATATCTATGCCACCCATAGCCTGATCACATAGTCAGGCCAATAGAGTGACCTAAATGAAGGTCAACCACAATAAGTATTAAGGAAAAATTAAATTTTATTTTTTAAGAAATGTGTAAGGTCATCCTAGGACAATTTGCAAATAAAAGTATGGCATACTACCATTCGGTGAATATGAAATATATAATAAGGAATCTCTAAGATAGAACCAAAAAAATTCCAAAGGAGCAGGACTGTTGAATGGGACTGAGGAAGTTAATGAAGAATAATTGCAATGGGTAATCAATATCATTTTCTGGCATAAGTTATTAATGTTCAATATTTATTAACCTTTTTAGGGTATTGTGAAGCCTCTTGTGACAATATAGTTGAGATTAAATGATCAGCTTCCATTGTTCTTTAATGACTATGTATTAACCCTTTTATAAGACATCCATGATTGAGAAATCTTGAAAAGTTTGTATGGTCTATAAGGTTGACTGGGGTTAGCGCTATTCAATGATATGTGCATGGTATTAAAGAATCAATGGAAGGTCCAGTAAAAATTTGGATGATAGAACCTTGTTAAGAATAATGGGTGAATAAGTATGAGTACAAGTGAAGTATGTTCTATAAACCTATAAAGTTGGAAAAGTAACAATAAAATGTAAAAGATGAAGCATATATCAACATCAAATAAGCAAACAATTATACAAGATATAACAAATAACCTTAAAAAAATCATCATTTTTAATGCATGGAAAAAATAACTTCAACTTACTTGTTCTTGCCTCTCCTCAAGAAAATTCTTCAATACTAAATTGCAATCATAGTGCCACTATTTCTAGAGCTCATATGCAATAGAGCTAATAAATATGTTAGTCAACTTACAAAATGAATCTTTCTATCCAGGCACATCATGGTGACCTTTTCCCTTGAAATTTTGGTCTGAGATCACTGAAATATTTTTCTTAATTCTCTTTGTATTTACAGAGGTCATCAACAAAATTATTTCAATGAGTGAATGATAGTGGATGAGATGAACCTTTGATGTGGAATATTCCAATATTATATTCTCCATATCTATGCCACCCATAGCTTGATCACATAGTCGGGCCAATAAAGTGACCTAATTGAAGGTCAACAATAATAATTCTTAAGGAAAAATTAAATTGTATTTTTGAAGAAATGTGGAAGCTTGACCCAGGACTAGCTGCAAATAAAACTATGACATACTACCATTTGGTGAGTATGGAAGATATAATAAGGCATCTCTTAGATAGAACTAAAACAAGTCCAAAGGAGCAGGACTATTGAATGTGACCGAGGAGGTTAATGAAGAATAATGACAATGGGTAATCAAGTTCATTTTTTGGCATAAGTAATTAATGTTCAATTTTTATTAACCTTTTTTGGGTATTGTGAAGCCTCTTGTGAAAATATTATGGAGGTTAAATGAACAGCTTCCATTCTTCTTTTATGACTATGTATTAATACTTTTCTAAGACCTCTATGATTGAGAAATATTGTAAAGTTTATATGGTCTATAAGTTTGACTGGGTTTTGCACTATTCAGTGATATGTGCATGGTCTTAAAGAACCAATGTAAGGTCTAGTCAAAACTTGGATGATAGAACCTTATTAAGCAAAATGGGTCAACCAGTATGAGTACAAGTGAAGTATGTTATCTAAACCTCTAAAGTTGTAAATTTAACAATCAAATGTAAAAAATGAAGCACATATCAACATCGAAAAAGAAAACAATTATACAAGATATAACAATAACCTTCAAAAAAACATCATTTTTAAAGCATGGAATGAATAAATTTAACTTAATTCCTCTTGCCTCTCCTCATGAAAATCCTTCAATACTAAATTGCAATCATAATACCACTATTTCCAGAGATCAGATGCAAGAGAGATGGGCAATATGTTATTTTGCTTACAAAATGAAGCATTCTATCCATGCACATCATGTTCACCTTTTCCCCTGAAATTTTTGTCTAAGCTCACTGAAATATTTTTCTTAATTCTCTTTGTATTTACAGAGGTCATCAACAAAATTATTTCACTAAGTGAATGACAGTGGATCAGACAAACCTTCGTTGTGGAAAATTCCAATATTCACTTCTCCATATCTATGCCACCCATAACCTGATCACATAGTTGGGCCAATAGAAGTCTAATATCCACCATGCAAAAACCTAGTTTTCTGAAACTATTCTCAAGGATGTCAAAGTCATCATTCTTAATTCCTTGTGAGAAAACTATCTCAGCATGTTCTTGTTCTATGACCTTAGGTTCTAAATTCTATTATGGTGGCAAGGATGGCCTTTTCTTATTATCTATATCACCTTTTGGTGATACATTTTCATGTTCCAAATTAGTACAGATATTTCTTACAAACTTTAACTGTGCTACAAATGAAGAGACATTCCTATCCATTTTTCTTAAAGAGACATCTATACCTAAACCATGGTCCTGTTAACAGATTGTCAAAATCTATCACATGATTTCTAATTCCAATTTGCAGATAAAAGAGTGAGACAATGCATGCTTCATTCTAGAACTAAAGGATTTTTTGAAGATAAATATTGGAAAACATTTGAAAGAATGGTCAGACACGATACTTGAAAATCATGCGCCATCTACAAATTGCATTACATGGACAGAGGGTCACAAGTAGTATGTTATCTATATTGTGAGGAGAGGGAAAACAATGATCATATTAATAAGAGTGATTAAGAAGCTTGAAACCAATTTTCCCACTTTATGTGTAGATCATATATCCTTCTCTTCTTAGCAGAAAAATAAGCATCTTTATTTGAAATTCACAAATTTTTAGAAAAAAAGTTCCAAATCAGAATACACTCACAAGCCAACTGATTCAAAATTCAAACGTATTAAATACAAAATACACCAACAGACTGTTGAAAAGCATAAAAGGATAAAATTACTAAACTATACAGATTCATTGTTACCTTTTCAGCAAGCAATTATCAAACAATAAGAGATATTGAGGTATCGGGGCACATAAAGCATGTTAGGAGCTTAATCAATCATAAATCAAAAGACCTAATCATGAGACATTAAACAAATATTACATGACACAATAAATCTAGGCGAGAGGATAATTAGCAGAATATAATTATTGAAATCAAAACAATAATGCATAAATAACAAATACAAATTCTGAAACCTATCGCTAGGCATATCCACCAATTAATTTCTGAATTCCAAATTCAAGACTTGTCTAAGTGAAGGGTATAAGTTTAAAGCGTTAACATTAAAGAGTCTTGACATACCAAAAACAACAATAGTACTAGACCTTACTTTTGATCAATTTTGGGAAAACTTTTCTTTGATCCTCAATATGAACCCAAGACACCAAGTAACAACCAATTTTTTTCGTAACTGATAAGATGGATCATGGATCCAAAAATTGGTTTCATCATATTTGAAAATGCGAGCATCAAATATTCATCATTTCATTATCTGAAAAGATAAACCATAGAAGACTAAAATACATCCTAATATGCATTAATGATGATGATGTAACTTTTAGGACCATGTTACCCGCCTATTTGCATGGGGTGTTCAATTACGTTTCAGAGGAGTTATTGGGATAATTCCTAGGATTTCTGGGAATGTCTAACAGGAGAGAACAATTTTATGTCCATATCCTGGGTTGACTTATGGGATAAAGTCATAGTTCTGGGTGTATTTTAGTAGCAAAAAAGAGGCATCATCGTTAAATCTGGGTTAGAACTGAGCAACATGTTGTACCAAGCAGCGAAGATTCTATGAATACTTATAGTGGTAGTGATGGTGCTCATGTAGCTTGCAATGAGCCATCATATCCATGTGTCATCAAATAGCAATAAAGAATTTATGAGCATACATTTCCTGGAAGCTTGTAAACCTGTGTATGTAACATGAGTGATAAATTTAGAGGAAGGGCATGATTGGTTGATAATTCTTCACCTCAGCTAGTAGCATTGGGATATGGTGATTGGTTTTCTTTTATGATGATATCCTTGCATTAGGGTTAACTTACAATTCTAGAGTATGTGTTCAAAATGTGACATCCTGAGCTCCTCTGTTCTGAGTTGTGTCAAGAAAGTTACTGATGACATAAAAGTCCTAAAGATGCTCATTCTTGTTGGATGAGGCAATATGGAAGATTAATACTTAAAGTTGTGTTGCTGCATAAAGATTGAAATTATGTTTAGTGTATATAACCTTTGGAAATATTTTCAAATGTCTCTATGCCATTAAGATATAGCATTCCATCCTTTGAGGGATCTTTAGGCATACTTTAGGTATTAAGATATTAGCATCTTGTTTTAAAACCTGTGTTATTCAAGAACCTCAGGTTAGTGCATATGAGCTATACAATCTTACTGAAGCTCTGGGAAAGGTGGCACAAATTCCAGGCTCTAGAGAATTCTTGCAACAATTAATTGAAGGTGTAAGGATTGTTTCATCTAACATATCTAGTTAAAATGCATAGTTAGTTGGGAAGGAGGAGAAGGATAAAACATCTAGAGATGAGAAGGCTATTCTTGGACGTGTTGGGGAAAATAGGGATAATAGAAAACTAACCAGCCAAGATGGTGAATTAGTTGATCCTACTATTTTTTGTGACCAGGTTGTGAGTCTATTTGATGTTCGGGCTCATATTTCTGAATTTTTGGGAGTGAATGATAAAGAATATTCTATTTACATATAATAGTTATAACAATCTAGAATATTGAAGGGAAATGGGATAATGGTACTTTAGACAAAGGAATCATTTCCAATGTTACAAGTCATATCCAATCATATTTTCTGGAAACAAGGACTGACAATGGTTGCAGTACAAAAGGAAAAACCAGTGAAGACCATATCGAAAGTATATCACAAGGGGATATTTTCCTAAAGGATGGAATCAATCCTATCTTCGAGAAATAGGTACCTAAGGGAAATATGACAATTCAGTGAGAAGCTTGTCCAATAAGCAAGGAATCAATCTCCTAAGAAAAGACCAACACCCATGTTCAATCTACATGAAGAAACTCCAAAAGAAGCTACAATAGGGTGTTTCTTGAATCTACTAGTGTTTTTGGAATTGAATAGCACCACCTCTCTTGAGGAATCACTCAATAATATTAGTCTGGAGATGGAAGGTTTAGTATCTTCACATTCCAACACTGAAAAAAATCTCTCCTCAAGAGTCTAATTTGATCTCATTGAGCACTTCACCTAATGGAAGAAACAACATTTCATATCTTCAAGGAGGATGCCACCCAGAGTGACCGATAAAGGAGTATCAATGCGAGAATCTTTCAATTATGGACACCCAAATTCCTACATTGATAGGATTTCGATCCAACATAATCCAGTTTTCACTCATTGGAATTAGGACTGCATCATAGAAATGGCCAACGCGAACAAATTCTAGGGATTAAAGAACAAATCCAAGAAGATCATAAAGAGAAGTGTGATATATATATGAAGTTAGAAACATCCAAGGAATCCTCGGGGAAGTTGAAATGGATATTTAAATGCAAAGAAATACAAATTTGGAAGATTTATGAATGAGGATAGAGCCTTATTTGCATAATACAGAGCAATATTTCATCTTTCTCAAGCTCAACGACCCAAGTGGTACTCCAGTTTCAAGGGAAAAGGAAGGAGGTGTGCAAGTAACAAGTCTTCCAGACTTCCATAACCAATGTGGCAGCCGTATGGCATGCATGCGTTTTCCTCCCAAACGTCTGACAATGGTGCATCTTGGTTTGAAGATAGAAGTGCTAAGGGGATGAATATATTTGATTTTCCATGGAGAAATGTTCTTCTGTTTTGAATTATTATCAAAAGAGCATCATTCTGCAATAGAGACCATTGGATACAATCATCTAGAGAGGGATAATATTTCCACAGATGAAATATGAGACATACTTAGAAAGGCTCCAAGGATACCTCATCCACAAGACAAACCTATTGATGAACATGCAGGAGCTATTGCTATTGTGAAGCAGTGAAGTATCTATGGCGTTTCATTTCCTACTGGAGTGACCTTTGGCCCAAGAATGTGGGTTACGCTACACATGGTGTTCCATGTCCACAACAGACAAAGGTCATTAGTGATGTCACATGGATAATTCATATGGAATTATTTGTTCATTGTTTGAGGACTAGTGTTGCTTTGGAGGAGCCTTTTGAGACTTGTAATGGGTCATTCATCATGAAATCTTTTTGACTTGGAATCCCTTCTTATTTTTGGAGGATTCCTACACTTTGTTTATGATGATATTTTCTCACCTTGGTGTTTTCCACTTTAAAACTGTAGTGTGCATTTTTTAGGGTTGAGAATATTATGGACATTGGGGTTGGTTTGACCGGTTCATAGGCCCAATATCTTTGGTTAGGTTCCTGAATTGGAAAACCGCTAAAAATGACCTCGACCAGTTGTGAACTAATTGATTCTGTACATAAACAGACCAAAACCGCTGAAATGACCAATTTTGGTTGGTTTCGTATGGAATTGGATGGTCTGTGATCCACAGTATTGATGCAACAGGGGACCCACGATTCCCAAATTAAAAAAATAACCATAAAATTTATATCCTAAATATTCTAAACTAACCCTAAGCCCATACTCATGTTATTTAAAGACCCTATTTCCCTCACATTATTCATTCCATCTCTTTGGAATTCTTGAGAGCTAAGTTTCTTTGGTGGTTTTGGAGAGTTCTTCAGCTGCATTTGATGGGTGGTTTTGGAGCTCTAGGGAAGATTTGAAGACTTGTTAGAGGGAAGTTTTGGAGAATCACATTATATATATTCGTTAGTACTATGCTTATTTTTTGGACTCCAGGGGCCATTTAGAGCCTCTTTGTTGATGTATTTTGGTTCAAAACTTCGGAGATGTATTACACTCAATGCTATTTGGTTATTTGCACTAGTAATTTCTATATATATGAGAAACTTTGCATATTAGTGTATTTATGGTTTGGAATCATATGTATGCACACAAATATATATGTTTTTTTTACAAAATATGAATATTTTATGTATTTTTTATCGTTCATTTTTTTCGGTTTTGGTCTAGTTAACATTTTGGGCTCTTCTGGTTTGATCATTGATCTGGCTCTAACAGCATTGTTCTAAACAACTCACTATACTTGTTGTTTCGCACTATTTGTGTGGTTGATTATTCTTGGAAAAATATATGGTAAGTGAACATCTTTCTTGTCATTTATATCAAGAACTTTTATAAATCTGTTGGTTTGATGATTGGATTAGGGTTGATAAAGATATCACCATATATTTACTAGCATATTATGATTGCAACAAGATATAGTCAAGAGGATCATCACAACTATAAAATTCCGAGGAGGGACAATGACTAGCAAGTTACATTGAGAAAATTGTCTCCCTTTCTGCATCAACTAAAGTTTTACAAGATAATTCAATTTACATAGGATCCAAAGTAAGGTCAATCAATATTCACTATGTGATAATGATTTAGGAAAAATTCTTATCAAAACAACCACAAAACCAGACAAGAAAATGTTGATGTAATAATTATTTTACAAATAATAGATTTCATTTGTATCATGGATCTCCAGATCTAGCAACTTCCAAATTCTGCATTTGTGACATTTATGATAATGCCATAATGAATGCTTCTTTATTTCTTAATTTGTAGGTTAGAAGTTGTCAACTGATAAAGTTGTATCAATTTTTACCAGCTGTCCCACACCAAAGAATAGATTCTGAAGTTATTAAAATGTTTAATAAGATCACAGAACATGTCAAGAGGCAAGATGTATCTTAACCCGAGTCACATGACACTAGGGCATAGGACACAAAGGACATGTAGATATGAGTATCTAACATGGGACACGTTGACCCCTAAAATGACCACCAAACCAAACAAGAAAAGGTTGATGTAATAATTGTTTTATAAACAATAGATACCATTTGTATTATGAATCTCCAGGTCTGGTATCTTCCAAATTTTGCACTTGTGTCAGGTATGTTAATGCCATAATGTATGCTTCTTGATTTCTTAATTTGTAGGTGACAAGTTGTTAAAAACTAAAGTTGTATCAAATCTTACCAATGGTCCGACACTAAAGAACAGCTTCTGAAGTTATTACAATCTTTATCAAGATTAAAAAACATGTCAAAGGAGAGATGTATCTTAACCTAGGTCACATGACACTAGAACACAGGACACGTAGATACGATTATCTAACATGGGACATGTTGACCCGCAAAACGCAACATGGAGAACACATTATATATATTACAAATACAAAAATTAAATATAAACATAAATCGCCAATTTTCTTAGAACAATTATAAAATATTGATACAACTAGTCACTACATCAAACATGATCAAACACATGAGATTAGAATATTATACACATAAAATAGAGGGTTATAAATTAGAACCACAAACTACAATTAGAACATTCATTCCATCATGCAGTTTTATCCCTGTTGGTTTTACTTTCTTTCTTAACACTCACTTTCTGAGCTCGCACAAGCCACGGCCTTTTCTCAACCTTGCAATTAGGAATATACAAGATAAACGTAGAATTTAAGAGTTCAGGAATTCAATCTACCACAACATAACCCTAGAAATAGTTCCTCTTCAAGTACTTTACATATTCACCACTTCACTTCACTCTAAAAGTCCAAACTATCATGAGATAGAAAGGTGAAAAGAAAAATAAAGAAATATCTTTTGCAACCAACTCTAAACATTTTTTGAAATGTAAGATGGAAAATTTAATAATAATAATAATAATAATACAAAGGAAAAGGAATTGTTGAAGTTAAGAAAAATTATGATTTGTTGTGTCTACCTGTTAGGGGCATCTATTTCTTCTTGTCAATTAGCAGAAGGATAATTATCATCATATGGAGATAACTGTTTGCATTATTATTCTATATTGAAATTTTTTTATATTCAATTCTTGCTTGTACATCACTACAAATAACAAGTTAGCAACATTGATCAGAGCTTAAATCAGCCTATTAAATTTTAAATCTATTAAGATCCAATAGAATCCCCTAAAATTTATAAATAGACATAAAACAAGTTTGACTAGCTACCAACCATATCTTTCACTAGAGAGTAGAGAATAACAACAAAAGACAAGATTGCCAACAAGTATTATTTTAAGCAACACAAAAAATCCATTTTCCAACTTATTCATGTCTAAGCAAGATTACAAGTTGTTGATATAGGTTACACAGTATCCAGTTTTAGTAGGGTGAATAGTTTCCCAATAAATTAAAAGTATTCTTTGCTTTAAAAATGGTTTAAATTTTCCATAAAATCGAGGAGTCAATGTTGGTTGGTCAAGAAGTTGAATTGGTTTGAAGCACGGGTTTTTTCAAATACATATATAATGGGATAATTTTGGATGAAGCCAAATTATTGGCCCTGATGCCAATGGTGGATGATAGACAGAGATATTAGGACCCTCACCATGTTCCCTATTTCTAACCATTAATGATATATAGAAAATTTAAAGCTGCAGGGTGGATGTATTGTGAGGATAGGAGAAGTAGGTGGCCCTCAAATTGATAAAAAAGAAGGAACAAGCCACCAGAAAAAGAAATCATATATTTTATTTAAATGGCTTAGAATATAAACAAAAGTAATCAGCCAACAATGGGAAATCAATACAATATTGGTTGGTTTCAAAAAACCGAGCTGAGCTCACTAGAAAATCATTATTTTAAGTTGTGAAAGTAGTCTCCCGTGGAGGTCTGCTAAAGCTTGTATTTTGATTCATTATGTTGGATATTGATTATTATAATACATACTAGATCTAATATGAAAATAAATTCTAATCATAGAGTTGAAAATGGGTGTTATGATACAAGAATACTGAACTGATAAATCTTGACAGATGAATCCATTTATCTATGGTGATGTAAAAAAGCATTGAAAATTCAATAAAATACCAAATAGGTTTATGGGTCTGAAGATCCAACCTGCTTTTAACGTTTTGCCTCAAAAAAATTTTGTCCCTCCTCTTCTTCCTCCTCCTTATTCCTTCATGACCACTATAGGGGATAACTGCTCTACTCCTTTTTCAGCTATGATATATTATTTCCCTCTTTCCTGCTCTTAGGAAAGCTGTTACTTGCTGCGTGACTTCCGCATTAGTTAAGTACGGATTCCTTCTATCGAGTGGAATTTATTCCTACCTCGAGAAAAATATAATGCTTTCTATCACTCCATGACATCAGCTCCATCTATCTGAGGTAGCATCAAGAACTAATAGCCATAACAAAAAGGCCAATCTGATTCAATGTGAGGGTAACTTCTTTGCAAGGTTTAAGAATCATTAACCTTGATGGTAATGGGTTGGTTGGATCTCAGGAGTAGGAGAGTTTAAATAGTTTAGTTCATGGCCTCTTGATGAGGAAAGAATACATTATTTTAGCATTTGGCCTCAGACTTCTACTGGTTCTCCACTTCTTCCTCCCCTGCTTCTTGGGTGCTCGAAAATGGTGAGAGTGACCCCATAGACATTTGAAAATGGAACTGGTCCTTGTCTTCTCCCTCTTCTACTTCTTGGGTGCTCGGAAATGGCGAGAGTGACCCCATATACATTTGGGAATGGAAAATGAGAAAAAAAATTGGGTGCTCGGCAATGGTGAGAGTGACCCCATATACATTTCAGAATGGAAAATGAGAAAAGGGGTTTGAATTATAAGATACGACACTCACTATGACCAATGTATGCCACCAAGATAGAACAAATAAAGGGCTTTTATTCCTTTTTCCACAAAGGATAAAGTAGTGAAGGGCCCTCCCTTTTGAATTGGTTGGTTTTTATATAATGGGTAACTTTACATCTTCTCCTTCTAGAGGCCTTCAACATTTTCTAAGACCAAGGGTTGAAATATATTGGTATCAATTAGGATTCCTCCATTTCCATCTAGATTCTTTGTTTTCAAGGACTCTAACTTCTTGTTATAGCTGATTTTACCATGCATGGTTTATCACATGTTTATAGCCTTCCCTGTCCCTATGTAGACTCTTTAGACCACATGTACTGATATTATACTTTGATGTTTCCAAGTTTGTCCCTAAAAAACACCTGTTTATTGCTGTACGCGACTTTTAAACCCATACTCACGTGTATATGTGACTTTTGACCTTAAACACATGTACATCGATATGTGTGCATAAATCCAAATATTTTTGGATTTTTGCTTCATGTGTGTCCAAACCACTTGAATCTTGGCCTTCCATATGCCTCGAGATTTCTCGTATTTGAACCTTCATTACCATTTTGGATTTCTATATAAGGAACCCCTTGGATACATTGAAGGGGAGGAATTGAAGGGAAATGAAATTATAGTCCATTGTTGCCATAGCTTGCATATACTTGAGTCTACATCCATTTTTCCCGTTGGAGAACTTTGTGTTTTTCCCAAGCTTGCCTTTTCTTATGAGCTTTCTATCGAGAGATTTAGGATTGAGGTGGTGGATTCCCAAGTGGAGGACTCGGTTTCTCTGGTTCACAGATGTGCCGACAGAGGTTGTCAATTGTGTAATCTTTGATTCGATTAATACAAATATATTTTCCTGTCCAATAATGTGCATTTAAATGAATATTGAATCCATGGATGTGTTTAATTTCTTATACATTGTTGATTATATATGCTAGAGTATATGTAACACCATATTATATAGCATGTTTGTCTTGTTTGTTGTTGTTGAGAACAAATTGCTAACACAAGCGGGATTGGAAAAATCTCAACAGGGATCTACTTCAACCGTCCGGAATAAGGTATGATTTGAGGTACCTTAGTGCTATATGTTTGGTTTCTCTTGCATATTGGGAAGGGATTGATTTCTCATATTTATCTGTCTGTTGTGGTACACCCCAAGCCATTGGAAGTTTGTCTCCATAACACTTCTCTTCTTGGGAATCTAAGCCTCTCCTCTTCAGTTATTATTGTCTTTTGTATAAGCACAATGTATGTTCCCTTGTTTTTCCTTTCTTCCTTCTAATATATTTGTGTGGTGCTACTTTTAAATGCCACTTTATTTTTGGCACGTTGTTGAAGGTTAAATGTCACTCCATCTTTTGTGGATAGATCAATGTTATGTTTTAATTATTTTATAATCAAGATATTTAACTTGTTTAGATGGAGGCTTCAATAAAATATGTGTTTAGTTTATTAGTATACATGGAATTGATGGGATGCATTGATGTTGTTAGAGTATTTGACTCCAAGATTTTGTACTTATATTATGTAACTTAACGCATTGTAAAAGGTGAATTTGTTTTTTCTGCATAGATTTAATGTTATATGTTTTGATTATTTTATATTTAAGATATTTTATTTGCGGGTATAGACTTTTCATCCAAATATTTAGGTGTTTAGTTTATTTTTGTATTTGGAATTGCTGCAATGTAGTGTTGGTGTATATAGTTGGAACTTAAACATTTTACATGTGGATATGAATCTTTATTCAAAACATTAAACTATATATGGTGTTTGGTAAGGTGACCAATACTTCGAAGGTTGGAATTCAAGAGCATCTATCTATTGATATGTATCCTTAATCAAAACATTAAACCCAGGTATTTGCTAGGGTACTTGTATCATAAATATTTTATTCATGTCAATGGAGTTGTTGTGATTAATGGATGTTGCTTAGAGGTTGGAACTTTAGACTTTTTACAAGTGGACATGGATCCTTAGACAAAGCATCGAATTGAGGGGTTTACAGGAAAGGTGTCATCAATTAATATTTAGTGGAAAGTTTTGAAGAACCTTTCTAGGAGCTAAATTTGATTTCAACCCTGGTTTATACCTCCCTTCCTTACATTTAGGACATTCCATCTCACTTGAAATATTTTTTTGAAATAAGACACAACCATTCACATGTGTGGATGTTTCATACCCTAATCATAGCTTACTGATTGTGTTTTACATTCTCTCTATTTTTTCTTGTCAATGTGGAGTTTTTTTGGTCACAAATCATGATAGTTATATTGAAGTTAGAAAATCACCTCAGTATGGGACTTGTGACTCTTACATTGAAGGGTCAACAACTAGTTATGATGCTTCTAGGTATCGATATGGTACTAATTATAGTCATTTTTTATGCGGTGACTAAATTGGCCATTTATGTTAGTCATTTTTAACTCCATTACTTATTATCTAGTCATATTTGTTAACTGGTGACTAAATTAGTCATTTATAGTTGGGTCAATCAAAATTTCTCATATTTAGTTGTAAACACTTGAAAAACCTGTGGTGACTAGAATTTTTAGTCACGTAGTAACTAATTCCTCATTTTGTACTAGTGAGAGATTGGAGGTTAGGGGTTTAGAGAGAGAGAGGGAGAAATTGCAGGTTAGGAGTTTAGAGAGAGAAAGAGATTGGGTATTATTGGCTTAGAAAGAGAGAGAGGTTTGGGGTCAAGGGTTTAGAGAGAGATAAATAGAAAGATGGAAATTGTGGGTTAGAGGTATAGAGAGAGATAGAGAGAGTAGAGATTACAGGTGATAAAGAGAGTGATTAGGGTTTAGGACGATAGAGAGCGATATTAGGTGGTAGGTGTTTAGAGAGTGAGAGAGAGAAAGAAAGAGATTGGGGTAAGGGACTTAGAGAGAGAGAGAGAGAGATTGGGGGTTAGGACTTTAGAGAAAGAGATTGAGTGTTGGGGGTTTAGAGAATGTGTGAGAGAAAGAAATAGATTGGGGGTTAACGAATTAGAAAGAGAGAGAGATTGCATGTTAGGGAATTAGAGAGAGAGAGATATTGGGAATTAGCGATTTAGAGTGTGTGCAAGAGATATTAGAGACTAAGGGTTTAGAGAGAGAGAGAGAGAGGTTAGGGGTTTAGAGAGAAAGAGAAACAAAAAGAGAGAGATTGGGGATTAGGGTTTTAGAGAGAGAGAGAGAGAGAGAGAGAATGGATATTATAGGTGATAGAGAGAGTGATTGGGGGTTTGGACTTTAGAGAGAGAGAGAGAGAGAGAGATTGGGTCTTGGGGTTTAGAGAGGGACAGGTGAATGAAATATATTGGGAACTAGGTCCTTAGAAAGATATAGAGATACACTTGAGGTTAAGATTTTAGACAGAAATGGGTTGGAGTTAGGGGTTTAGAGAGAGTTAGAGAGAGATTCAAGGTTAGGGGTTCATAGTAGAGAGAGAGGGAGAGAGAGATTGGGGGTTATAGGTTTAGAGAGAGATCAATTAAAGGTTAAGGGTTTAAATAGACATCAAGAGAGAGAGAGAGAGAGAGAGAAAGAAAGATTGGAGGTTAGGTAGTATATATATATATATAGAGAGAGAGAGAGAGAGAGAGAGATTGGGGATTAGGGGATTAGAGAGAGAGAGAGATTGGGGGTTGGTAATTAGTATTTTATGGAGAGATATTTGGGGTTAGGTGTTTTGATTGATAGAGAGAGAGAGAGAGAGAGAGAGAGAGAGAGAGATTGGTGGCTAGGGGTTGAGAGAGAGAGAGTTCTGGGTTTAGGGGCTTAGAGAGAGAGAGAGAAAGAGATTAAGGTTTATTGGTTTGGAGAGAGGGAGATTGGATGTTAGGGGTTTAGAGAGAGAGACGATGGGTTAGGGGTTTAGAGAGAGATAGAGAGAGAAAGAGGTGGTTAGGGTTTTAGAGAGTGAGTAAGAGAGAGATAGAGAGAGCTAGAGAGAGATCGAGGGTTATGGGTTCAAAGAGAGAAAGGTTGGGTGTTAGGGGATTAGAGAGAGAGAATGGAGTTAGGGACTAGATAGATATATAGAGAGAGAATGGTATTTAATGGTTTAGACAAATAGACATGTAGAGAGATGTTGGTGGTTAGGGTTTCAGAGAGGGGGATGTAGTAGGGCTTTTGCCCTTGCTATAGGTAGGAACAACTCCCTTCTGTCTATAGGATGGAAGGGTAGGGTGCTTGTGAGAATGAAAGAACAAAAAGAAAAAGAAAATGAAATAGAATGAAACCCCTGCACCCAAGGTTAGGGCCAAGCTCCAAAACCTTGCATACAATTGTTAGAGAATCAAAAGAACCTGCAAGTAATCAATGGAAACCTACAATAAAATGTTAAACAACAAACCTATAAACAAATAATGTTAGAAAACTACAATATATCAAAGCAAAAACATAAAAATACAAGTATACCTTCTCTGGTTGGAATAGGCCACCATGCCCTAGCTTGGGAGAGCACCTCTCAATGGATGGGGAGTTATGGCTCAATGGAGGAATAGAGGAGAGGGAGGGTGAATGGCTTGAGAGGTAAATGGTCTCAAGGCACTCACATGGGTGGCATAATGATAGGGAGTTGAGAAGTCATTTGAGAGTGACCCCCACCCCTCTATTTATACTTTTTCTCAAGATTTTTAGGGTTTGAAGCCCATGGTCAAGGCTTTATCCCTTTTTTGGAATTTTAGCCCCTTTCACCCAAGTATTAGCTACTTTGGGGGTTTTAAGCTCATTTTAGGGGTTTTAGCCACTATGAGAGCTATTTTTTCCCTTTTTAGGGGTTTTAAAGCTATTTTTCATATTTTTGAGCCTTTTTTAGGGTGTGGGGGTCAAATGAGGGTCATGCATGGATGTCCTTGGGTGGTGTAGGTCATATAGAGATTAGTGAGGGATTTTTTGGGTTAACATATTGTCCCCTAATGTGTGAGGGTAGGATCTCATCGTATGGCCGACAGACATCATAGGATTTTCTAGGGAGAGGTGGTGCTTCCAAGGCAGGGGCATGGTGGATTTTGGTTTTTGTATTAATATGGTTCCCAAAAATGTGTGAGATACAAATAATGTGTGACATGTATATGGACGAGGCAGGTATCCCCATGCTCATAATAATGTCAAAAGAATAATGTGACCTTAGCTCTGTAATACAAGAGCTGATTATGTACAACTGTTGTTACAATAGTGGTTTCCTCAATGAGAGGATGAATACAATACTGATCTAAATAACTACTACATTGGACCCATGGCATTCTTATGGAATGCTATATCTTCATGAATGACAACCTGCTGGATCTGTAACAGTACATAGTTGTAGGGACCCACTTGTTAACCCAAAAATCCCCCACTCAGCTCTCAATGGCCTACACCACTGAAGGACACCATCTCATGACCCTCATATCACTCCATTAGACCACCACACCCTAAAATAGCTAAAGGATGAAGAAAAGGGATTAAAACCCCTAAAAAGGAGCCCAAAATAGTCTCCTAGGAGCTAAAACCCCTAAAAAGGGGCTAAAACCATAAAAGGAGCTAAATTTAGGGTGAAAGGGGCTAAAAGCCCAAAAAAGGGGCTAAAGCCCTGACCAAGGGCTTAAAACCCTAAAACCCCTTGAAAAAGATATAAAAGGAGGTTGGGGGGTCACTCTCAAACAACTTCTCCCTTGCATATTGTTATGCTTCCCATGGATGCCTTGAGACCTTTGCCTCTCAAGCCACCCACTCCCTCTCCTCCATTCCCATTGAGCCAAATATCCCCATCCAAGAGAGGTGCTTCCACAAGCTCGGGCATGGTGGCCCATTTCCACCAGAGAAGGTATAGCTTGTCTTTTATGTCTTGTTTATTTGTTTTCTTTTCTTTCTAACCCTTGTTTCCATTTGTAGGTTTTATATTTAAAATTGTTTTGCAGGTCTTTTGAGGTGGAACCCTAACTTGTGTTTGTAGACGGGTTCACCATTGCTTCTATCTTCTTTCTGTTCTTAGCTTAGTTTACTTTTCAGTCTATTTACCTTACGTTTTATTTTATACATTTACCCACTATAAGGAACCTACCCTTCTATCCTATAGATAGAAGGGAGCCATTCCTGCCCCTGTAGTAGGAAGAAATCCCTGCTACAGAACTGGTGACAATACCAGGTCGATCCCATAGGATCCATGGTCCAAATTTTTAATTTCCAAGTTTTTAAATTTTTTACCCTAGTTTAAAAAAAACATTATGTTAAATCCATATTAAATTAAGTTTATTTCCTATTTTTAGTACTTCCGAATCCTCTGCTAGGCAAAACCGAGTCAGATTGGCCACAACACAAGTTACTGTAGGCCAGATCTGACTCTGTCTCACAAAAACTCCAAATCCGAAGCAGGGCACTCTTATTGGGGCCAAAAGTGAGGCTGGGGCGCACTTAATGGGAAAACAGGTGCACCCAGGGCACACTTAATCCCCCGATAAGTGCGAATTCAACCCAGAAAATTAGTCCATGACTCTTTCTGCATTCTGTGCAACCCCCTCACCGGTTTTTGAAAAAATCTCCTGCCCCCCTCGCTAGATGTGATCAGAAATGTGTGGCATATAAAACAAAACTTCAATTTTAGTTTAATAACACTTAAATTTCAGTTTTATAGGACTGTCAGTGTAGCTCAGCTGCCTCTGTCTAGCACTGCAAGTCAATTTCAGTTTCTATTTTCATTTTCTGCAATTTCCTTCATAAACAATGTTAAATGTCAGGTAAATGTTAATGGCTTAATCAAATGAACCTAGACTAACTAAAATCAACATAAATTAACCATATTGCTTCCCCTTCCTCCTCTACCCAGCCATCACCCTGGGGTATTCTGGGATACGATGAAAGGCAAGCTCGTATAGATCTAGACACTCCACTATATTGTTCCAAGCTATTAAAACCGGGTGACCTGGAAGGTATAGGGGATAGAGAAGGAGGGCTTCTCACGGTGATAAGCGTCCTCCCTATTGACCAACCTAGCATCCAGGAGGTGACCTGAGGATCTACGGATGGGCTTAGTCCCATTGTGTTGAGAGCCCATCACCTTCTCTTGGTTGAAGAGGAATATCAGTGTGAGGTAGACATCTAGTTAGGCAAGCAAACATTTAGGGTTAAGCACTGTATTTGTTCACAATTTCTGATTATTCAATGCGTGCATACATAAACATAATGAAATGAAATCTACCATGATGAATTCATAAACCATTTGCAGCAACCAAATACCAGAAAAACAAACAAACAAATACACCATACCAATTAATTAACCCAACTCGGTACATGATGTTGTTTGAGCCTTAAAATTTACCAATTTACATTTAGTACAAACAACTCTGTAGTCTTTGAGGATATAAAACCCTAACTGCTTCAACTATGGGAAATACTTGGGCTCTGCCTAGAAACTCATTGTGAGGAGTACCACAGGAACCCCAAAGTAGCTGGCAGCTGAAAGGAATTACAAAGCGAAATGGGAAATGACCCCTTCCGATTGAGTAGAAACACCTATGAGGAACAAGCCAAGTGCTATCTTCTGGCAGTATTGGTGGCCGAGTGACCACATGCATCCAATAGGAAGCCACTGAAACTGAGGTCCAAATATCATTCCCACCAGTTTCATACATAAAATCAAACATAATTGATCCTCCATGCTCTTCCTCACGCCTAAGAGGCGAACCACCACCATTCAGAGCACTTGATCAACACCATCGAAGCCATTTTCAGTGATCTCCCACACCATCAGAGGGACACACAGCCTCTAATTCTGATTCAAACCCATATCAGTCTGAACCAGACCTCCACACCACACCATCAAGCCCCATGTCTAGTGCCAACCCGGATCCATTTTCTGGCTTAACCTTAGCAAGTGGACCCATGTCCACATCACAACCTGCCACCCAAAACCTGGAAAGTGGCCCAAGCATAGTCATGCAGACTATCATTAGTCAGTTGCCACCACCCATAGTGACTAGCCAAGCTGGCCCACTTGCAACACATGGGGGAAGTGGCCCCTCCACACACACTACCCTTCCTGCCACATAGGGGGGCATTGGACCATCCACTTACACTGCCCCTACTATCATACATGGGGCCAATGTCCCTGCCACTCAGACTATCCCACCCAAAACATTTGGGGGCATTAGCCAGTCCGCAATGGTACCACCGCAAGCACCCCCAGCTATGCAGATGCATTATGCACCTGCAAACCCCACCACCATCGCAGCCCCATCCCACATCAAATCGGGGTCAAATCTTCCCTTCATGGATCATCTTAACTTGCCTGATTTGGCTAGATTAACAAATGACCCCATCTCCCATCAAGCTTTTTGGCCTCCAATGCCAACTAAGCTGGCATCAGACATCCCCAAGTCTAAAGGAAAAGCAAGGGAATGTCCCCAAAACCACATAATGACATTCCATCTATGATGCTCATCCAATAGCATTGTAGACGACTCCATTAGGCTGAGACTATTCCAACGTACCCTTACAGGTGCCACGGCCAAATGGTACATTGAGATGCTACAAGTGAAGTACCCAAACTTCAACTCTCTAGCCTTCATGTTCCTATAGTATTTCCAACTCCCCGTCAGATATGATGAGGGGGTGGAGATCCTGTTATCCTATCATCAAAACACTGCCACTCAAATAACTGACCATATCCATGAGTTCCGGCGACGCCATAGCCTATGAAAAATCCAACTTGATGACAGGATCTTCTTGGATTGGTTCCTTAAGACCTTGCTCCTGCCCATAGAAAATGACGTCACATCTGAACATCCCCAATCTGAAGAAGAGGCCATATTGAAGGCCCAACAGTTTGACCTTATCTATGCTCAGTCTGGATACCTATACACCGTAATTCCAGATGCTCCCCAGCCGAGTACCTCATACCGTGATGCATCGGGGGAATCCCATGCTACGAACAACATCATAGGATCGGTCTCCCAATAGCCACAACCTCAACCAACACCACCTGCCATTACACCACAACCAAGAAACACTGCTAGTGTTGCTTACCAGAACCAAGCTCTAGACTACGTAAGAATGATGTCTTAGTCCAGAGCAACAACTTCCTATGCACAGCCTACACCACTGTAGTAGGCTCAGGCCATGGCTTGGCCAACACAGCAGTATGTGGGGAAAATGCCCACATTTGTGGCACAACCACCCTCACAAATATATTACACACCACCAGTGCAACCAGTTCAAGCCCCCGCCCCCACTCCACCCACCCCATTGGGACAAGTGTTCACACAACAAAACTGTCCCAACCATCCTGCCCCCAACAATCAACAAGGGAAAGCTCGAAATAACTGGCCCCCCAACCAAGGCAATAGCCAACCATAGGGAGGTGTTCAACAACTGAACCCTCCAAACAATGCCACGAAAAACTAGCCAGCCCAAAACCTCCCACAACAGAATGCACCAAGATGCAATGCTCTGTTGTGTACAAACCAATCGTGCACACTCTATGATGTTTATGGGCATTACACATTTGAGTGTCCCCTTATGGCTCATGCTAAGCAGTCCAATCAAAATGATGCCCAATAGGCTGCGAACGCGGCAAATCAAGACCAACCCAACCCAGCACCACAAGGACCTCCCCCCATGGTGCTTGAAAACCCACTACCAGTCCAAGGATTGATGGCAACCTCACCCCCTCCCAGGCCAATCCCAATGCTTCGAGGGCACCTCCCATTGTCGAAACATGTGTTCACCACCTGCTAGCCATGACGACTGAAGAGGTCAACTTGCAAACCCTACGGAATCAGTACGGTACCACCACCGAACCCACTGACACATCAAAAGCATCAACATCCAAAACAGTCAACCTACCTCTTCAGTTACCCCCACTCCCGTGCCCCCCGTACGTAGGATTTCCAATAACGCCACGGCTAGAGCTACAGTCAGCTATAGCATTGTGGATGATTTGGCTCAAACGCCAACCACAATGGAAAGCCTTACTAGCCGCTCTAGGGGCAGTAGACACCTCTGAATCCAAGTTGATCACATTTGACATGGATAACAAGGAACCGTGCATGCCCTCGACCATCACCTTCCAAATCTAGGTGTCCATCTGGAATTTGGTCATAAATCGGTCTGTTACCACCTAAGTTGTACTTAGTGGTTTTTTATCAAGTGAGCCTGGTGAAACGGACAAGGATAACTTGTTCAGACTTCAGAAGACCTTTGGAAGTACTTCTGGGAGGTTCTTGTTGTACCATATCACATGTTCATACCCCATGGGGGAATTGTAATAAATGTTCTAGCATGATAGTGTCTATAAAAGACTCGGTCTCTTAGACATTATTTGTCAATCCGATCAGCCTAGGGTGTTTTTTCCCTTGGTTATTATTGGTTGTTGAATAAACGAATGATAATTTCTGAGTTTTTCACTTCATACCTACAAAGTTGGGGTGGTTGGCTTGTCATTTAGGCCTATTGAGGTTATTAGAGTCTATGTGTCAATGTATAAACATGCTATACATCATGGTCGATTCATATGAACATGTCTAAGTCCCCCTAGGTTTTTTCAATTTTTCAATTTTTTAGTTTTTTCAGTTTTTTTTTTAAATTTAATTTTTCCAAAACTTAGGCTATTTTTTAATAGTTTAATTGGAAAAATTGATTTTGTAATAAAAGTGGGCCAAATAATCAGTTTCAGTCATGTAGGAGCTGATTTTCAAGATAAGAGCACCATGTAAACTCATGGACCCACTATTTCCTAGTTTTGAGTGATTTTCCATCACTCGGGTCAGAAAGCCCCAAAAAATCAATTATTCATGATTTTAATTAATAAATTGATGAATAATGGAGCAAATCCAAAATCATAAATCAGTTGATTCTCAGCCGATTTGATTGAAGACAGTCATATCTGAAGTAGATTGACTGGATCTGACAAATCCTTCACTGAAGGAGGTGATCAAATCAGATCCAGAGTTGATCTTCAATAGTCTTTATGGGGAATTGCGCCCTCTCTCTCTCCTCCACACGTGTGGACTCTCCTGGATGCTCTGTGGACTGATGTGTGTTGATTAAATTGTCATTGATGCCAACAGGTGTGTGTCACTGTGCCTTGGTATGAGCTTTTGAGGGTTGAGTAAGTGACAGCATCAAATGAGACCTTTTGACTTTGTCCAAGCCTAAGTCTAAAGCCCTTGGAGCCATTGGGACAATGGAAAAATCCCTGAACACCCTGTAGAGTGGTTAAGTACCCCAAGTTGGTTTGATGGTTCCCCAGTTGTGTCATTGGTTACCCCCACACCTTGCTGGTTATGAGTCTTCATTGGTGGTAATTCTAAGAACAAAATACCCTAAGAACATTTTTTTCTAACATATAAAACTCTAATAAAATTTTAATAAGTGATAAAGTACAACCATTTTTTATAATCACACATATTGGTAATCATTAAAATAACCAAAATAAAATTAAAATATTAAATCTAATATATTTTAATTAACCCCTAATGTCTACCCATCTAAAAAGTTAAAACAATTTAAAAACAAAAAAAACAAAAAAAAGGGACTTCACTTTTAAAAGTCAACGGCCCCGTAATTAAATTATATCGGCCCATACTCTTCCAATACTTACATGTATATTTATTCAACTACACGTTTGGCCACCAACTAATTTGAGCCTCCACAATGTCAATAATACACCCATCCTGTGAACTTGCATAGTGATACTCTTGATTTTTTTATTTTATTTTTTTATTGCGGTTTGGACTAAGAACCATATAAAAATACCTTCATTTGTCTAAAAACAAATATAGAGATCAATGAGTCAGTCGCTGAACTAAGGATTTTCACCGGGTTATATTTTTTTCTGGACTGAGGCGCAGTTCCATGAACCTTTCATCCAATTTTTTTTGGAGTCTATGGGCTCTGAACTTTGACAGAAGATGCCCAGGAACTTATGTTTTGTGGTATCAACCTCTGTATCGTGCTATGAGAACTAAGAGTGCAATGCAATTACAGTTTGAATCTTTTCCTTGTTTTATATGCTTCACATTGGATTTTTTGTTTTTGCTGATGTGTCTCCTCTGGTCATCTTTACAGGGATGTCATTGGCATTGTCAGCACCAGAGGATATGGAACGTTAGAACGGAAATCATAATTTCAAATGAGCAACCATTAAAACGGTCAGTTAAATTATTGATCTTGGCAATGTTTTTCTGCAAATTGGGAGAAAATCTTTAGCATCTGCCCATGATAAAACCTCAGACAAGCTACACAATGAACCTACTCTGCTTCCCATCCAGCACGTAATTTTTGACAGCCAGATCTAAATTTACATTGTCTGTTGGATTCCCAGCTAGCATCTATTTGTTGGCTGTCTGAATTGGATTATATCTCCTTTAATCCAAGATTTGAGGTGTATTTTATCTGCTAGTATTTGGCATTTATATAGCGCTCTGAATTTCGGTCAAGAAGCAAGGTGTTTGGACTAAGGCAACTTACAGTGCCATATCTTTATTGGGATGTGACTGAAGTTTTCATGGGTATTATAGCAGCAGCAGATATGAATTCTTCCAACAAGTTTTGTTTGGGATTTGAAGAGTGAATAGTTCACTTGATAAACCTTGTGACAGCTTGCGAGTTTCTATTGATAGACCTCTTATGACAGACAGTATTGCTGCTACCTACAACCACAAACTCAAATTTGATGAGTCTCATAGCAGCGGTATGAACAACCTGATGTCTGCACACTTCGTGAACAGAGAAGGTATGTGAGAGTATACAGTGTGTACCTATGAATGTGTAAACAAGTGCAAGTAAATGTACATGATATATGTATAGTGAAGTGTAGAGGTGTTATGTACAAGGAAAAGTCCAGTAGTGTGTACAAGTGTCTGAATATACAGTGATATACAAGTGTAAAGTGGTATATTGATGCATGATATATATATGATGATACATGCTATATTGATGAAACAATCCTATACCCTATGATGATGTCTAAATATTGTACATGATGAGGATGTATAGAGCAGTGTGTATGTCAGTGATAAGGATGACTTGGCAGTAAACAGTGAACAGAGGTTATCAGCGGCAGGAAGTTCTACACATAGCACAGATCTATTGAAGGGACAAGCAAGTAACCAGCAGTGTTGATGAGCAGCTTGATTAGCATCTTTTATGTTTGATATGACAGTGATGACATGGGAAGAAAGATGATTTGACAGTGACTAGAGTGCAAAGAATATCAGCAGCAGAGTTTGGTGTGTGACAGGTCCACAGGTTCGACAATCTTCCTCTTATCAGGGTGGCAGGATGGGGCAAGGAAAGGAGGTCATAGCCTCCTTCTGGTGAAGTCGGAAAACTAGGGAGTGGAAGCTTCCTTCAAGTCATAGCTTGTAAATCAGGGGGTTGTAGCCTCCTTCCAGTTGAAGCTGGAAAATTGAAGTCTATATACTAAGGGAGTTGTTCCTTCCTTCCAGTTATTTCTGGAAAACTATTTTTAAAAAGGATTCCATGGTTTTACCCCCAGAACTTGGGTTTCCACGTTAAAACTATTGTGTACTGTGCATCTTGTTATCTTTATCCACATTGATGATGTGTTGTGATTGGTGATCAGCAACCTGGTTTTGATTAAAGTTTTATAATTGTATAAATATTGATTCACCCCCCCTCTCAGTATTTCAACAATGTGTCGGTTTATGGGTTGATGTGTCAGCTCAATCAAGCCCCTGATTGAAAAGTAGGCTCAGTTTAGCTTTATATATGCATTGATTGACTCTCCATCAGCTAATTTGATATGTCTCCTTGGGATTTGCGCCCCCCTTGGGCTAGATCTCCTAGTTTTTGTATATATCCAAGCACAGCAGCCTCTTCCAAGCGAGTTAGAACTGGGATTGAGGTGCTACTACTATTGTACTATTGTTATTGTTAATTTGAAATAAAGAGAAGCTTTGGAGGCAATACGGTGTTGTGCCATTGTATGTGTGGATGATCATTGCCATCTTTTTACTGAGGTAACCTGTATCTGTGTTCATAATTTGCTAATTGCTTGTGGATTCATTGCTAAGATTGATAATAAGCTTATTATAATCTTGATAGGAAAGGTGCTTTTCAATAAGTTTATTGGCCATCTCTTTCCTTTGATGCATGTTTAGAGATCTAGATTCAGCATGTTCTATAAGCTTATATGCATGTTATTCTGAATCTCTGTGTATGTACTAATCAAATCTCACAAGTCTTTCAGCAAGTTTTTTTTATTTCAACTAAGCTATAGGTTCCTATATTGGAGAGGATGCTGATATAGTTTGATTCTTTACTCTCTCCAAAACCTTCCAAAGGCATATTCCCTCGACATTCCACCTGAAAGATCCACTGTGGATCTTCAAGGCTACCAGCATTTCTCTCCTCCTCTTCCTCCCTCAAAATCAACTCTTTTACCTAGTTACTTTGTTCATAGCTTTGATATTGTTTAGATCTATCATATTAAAAGTAAATTTAACATAGATATATCTTCTAAAATCCCATATTCTATATCTTGCTCTTAAAAGGTTTCATAAGCATTCTAGATCTAGCTTTAGGGAAATCGTCCTTTTTGCATGGAATTTTAAAGAAAATTGGTAGCTTGCATGCATTAGATTTCTGTTTGCTTTTATAAAATATAAATCTATAAATCAGTGCACATCATATTGGCTTCCCAAAAGGCAATCTGAGATCCCAAGGAAAGCTTGCTTTCCTTGGTTCCTTTTTTACCTTCTTTTAACTAGTTTTTACTTAGCATTTTTTGGTTAAAAGTAAGCTGAACCAAAGGTACTTTCAGAGTGATTTTGGGAATATTTCAGTCTAATAATATTTCTGGTTTTTAGTAGGAATAACATAAAAAAGGAGGAGTTTCTTCTCAAAAGTGACTTTTGGGCCTCTGAATCCCCCCAGGGGTCCCCCTTTTTGACTGAAATCTCTAATTTTCGTACTTTGTAAGCTATTGATTTCATTATATATAAGAATAAAGAGGAATCATATCATTTTTCTGATATTGTAGCCGCTGGTAATAAAAATAATTTTTGAATAGGCTCTTTCGAGCCCATTCCCCACCCCCCCTGGGGGGATTTGCATCCATGTCATTTTTTGCTTTTCGTTCATATTTTTCAATATAGCATAGTATTAATCTGTAGTGTAGTATACTTTTATATAAAATCAATTCCATACTTCAATTCTATTTTTTTCAAAGTAACTTTAATACTTACCCCACGAGCCTCCTTTTGAGTCGAAAGGTGAAGAAAGGTTCGTGGTAGTCTAATTAGAAAATTGTGGTTTGCTCATCTTTTTATGTTTCATTTGCTATCATCATTTGTTTCAGTAAACATAATAAAATCAACCCCTCCTTGATTCCCCAATTGAGGTCCACTTGGACTGAAAGAGGCTCTTGGAGGGTTTTTTTTTAACAAGAACATCCATCTCAAAATTTACTAAAATTGACAAGACTCCGGTGCGTATGCTCTGCACTGAGCTACAGTTTATCTGATCAGTAAAGATGTATCAAAATCATTTGAGTGACTAGTATATACAGGATTCACTTTCCCAAATTGACAAACTATCAGGGGAAAATCCAACACCTAGATCAAACCATTACGGTGGCAAAATACCCAAAGGAAGTGGGAACTTCTGAAAAGTGACCTCGAGGTGCTGATCTCTGTCACACCCTAACGGGTGCATTATGAACAATATCCCTAGAGACTCCATTCATCCCACATATTTCTTGTGGGTAGCTGTGCAGTTTTGGACATACTCTAAGTACTCCCAGGTATATCTGGAGTCCACCCCTTCGCCTAATTTTAATCAACTCATATTTCACATTAACTTAAAACGTACCAAGAGGCAATTGCAAAACATTCACTCCAAGCACATGCAAGTACATTGATTTTATTTTTGACTCCATTTTAAGGCACTGGTTATTTTCTTGCTATATATTTATATTGTGTCTCAGCATTGTGCTTTCATCTACTCATCTTGTATCTTGTCATCTATAGTTGTTTATGGTTAAATTTCAAACTCCTAAGTAACTCATTCAGTTCAACATCACCTTACTAAGTAATTTAGCCTTAGTAACTTAATAGGGTCTACCCCCCTTGGCTTCATTAGGAGTTGAGCCTAAACGGAGGAGTCAAGAACAAGGTGACAGCCTTGACTCGAGACTTTCCCCCAAGGACACACCGAGTGGCTTGAATATTTCTTCCACGTGGCCTAGGTGTGTGAAAAGTGGCAACATGGTGCATAGTGGATGAGGGGGCATCCACATGCGTTATGTCTACCTTGGTTTGGCAGAAACTTGGATCACCAATTCTGCAACCATCCTCCACAACTCTACGGGCTTATGATAGACATCCCACTAAATCCCAAGGAATCCTCCCCCACGTCCCCATCACATTAGGTGGGAAGACAGTTTTGATCGACATAGAAGTCATCAACGCTCAACTAGACTACAAAATCCTCCTCGGAAGGACTTACATGTATGCCATGCAAGGAATCACATCAACTGTCTTCTGTCTCATGATGTTCCCCCATGAAGGGAAGATTGTGATGGGGTATCAGCTCACTTATCATGATCCGCAAGGGTTTACAGCAAATTCCAATGTTATCCCTACCATCACCACCATTGAGCTGCAAGGGGCGACCACACATGCTAATGTCGTCCCTGCAATCAACACTATGGTTGATAACACACCAGCACCTCCATTGTTGAATGTGGGCCTTGGGTTGTTTGCAGATACCACCATGACAACTCCTTTATCTTTAGTGTCACCACCACCGACACAAAAGGAAACTACGAATTTGTGCATGGTCTCATCAAGCACCGCTGGACCCAAAAAACAATCGCAGTCGCAGCCCCAACCACAACCACAACATTGTCCGTAGCCGCAACACCAACAGCAG
This sequence comes from Pseudotsuga menziesii, assembly GCA_001517045.1. NCBI lineage: Eukaryota > Viridiplantae > Streptophyta > Pinopsida > Pinales > Pinaceae > Pseudotsuga > Pseudotsuga menziesii. The sequence goes on along the minus strand of LPNX011031760.1, from coordinate 95,266 downwards.
CCGCAACATCACTTGCAGTAGCAACATTATGCGCAACCACAACCACAACCGTATCCCCACATGCAACTATTAGGGAGTTATTTTGGCTCATCCCTAGTCCATATGATTCCCTTCCTCTTCCCCCCACCTGGTGTCACGAGCAAACCGGTAATGGCCACCTTAAGCCTACCCAACTTCACATCGGGAATTCCGGTGTGGTATCTTGATCCACCAGCTCAACCAGTAATGCCCCAGGTTGTTTTAACCCCGGTGGAACCTATCGCGGTTGAGTCCCGCCCTCCAACTGGTCCGCACAAGCCAACCGCCACACCCACACCTGCACCACCCCAACCCAAAAGGGCTAGGGGAAAGAACACCATAGCCATTGTAGAGCCACAAAAATTCCCCCATTGCACCGTCTATGAGCAACAGGGCCATCCAACTCAGAATTTCCCTAAAATCCCAATGATCTGTGCGCATCTAGATGCCATGGATACAAACAAAAACATCCTAGTGGTTGAACACCCAACCGTACCAATTGTCAAAAACAAGTCATTGAGAACAAACCATGCTTGCACCCTCTGTGGTTTCTATGGACACTATTCTCACCATTGTCAAGACTTGCTCGAATTCTGAATGGCTCTAGCCAACCTTCGACAACATTCCCTTGAATCTGAGATCACTCTTATCGAATAATCCCATCCCCCACCTCCTTCTTCAGACACCATCTCCATTTACATGATGTCCAGTTCTACAGACCCTCTTGTCTCCACCATCACCAACGGTCCATCATACCTCTCTCTTCTAATGTTTCCCCAACCACCACCACAACCTCAATTGCAACCTCAACCTCAGTTACTAGGGAAACATTGGGGTTCATTCCTGATCAACCTGATCCTTTTCCTTGTTCTTTTCCTTTTCCTTTTCCTACCAACCAAGATCATGAGTAAGTCTACCTTGGAAACCCTCAATCTACAGGATTTCAGACTGGGAGATCCTGTATGGTACCTTCAACCACCTACCGTACCTCTGAGGCCCTAGGATGTGTTGACTTATGTCCATCCAATTGAGATGATGTTGTACCTACCTCGAGGTCCATCGAAGACCCCTCCTGTTTGTAGGCCTGCCCCTCTTCCTCCAACAGAGACTGGGGGCAAGGCCACAAAAACCACAACCAATACCATTTACATGATCTCTAGCACCAATTTCCCTTCTATCTCATTAGCGATGGAAGATCCACTTGATCTATCACGGAACCACTTACGCGATGACAAAGAGATCTGTAAGACCACCTTCGGTTTTACCACATTCCCTTTAAACCATAGTGTAGAATTAGTTCTTCCCATAAAAGACCAGATTCTGTCATCCCGCCTTGCCAATGACCTTCGTCTTGGCAAGGGGGAATACCTCTTCGCTGACTCAAACGATCGACTCTTGAATAAGCTGGGAAATGGGCTCCACCTCAAGAGAATCTATGCTTGATATAACCATTATGAGTCCCTTATAGCGTAGTTTTTTCCCTTTCTTGTTTTTCAACATTTTTTTAGCACAAGTCAGGGGCAGCACCATCAACTGCTAGTCTAAAGTCACCCGGAATCAGTTCGAGACACCTCTCACATCTCCAGGCTCAAACTTCTATCTCTTTCTGAGACCATCGTCTCATGTTTAACAAGTCAATTTCGGGACCATTTCCCACCAGTCACCTTGATTTACAATCCATGACATGACGATGCGAGTGTCTATGGACCTGTACTTGTATCACACTTCCCGACCACAACTCATGCAAGTTTTCGGGCCACCACCCGTTAAGGAATGTAATTTTACTTTTATTTTTATATTTATAATTGTCTTTTCCACCAAACCTTACGTGGACATCTGAACCATCATCCACAAAACCCTTTATTCTTCTTGCATGTATTTGGCATATAAGTGCCTCCGGACTTGTACTTACATCGCATGTAGTCAATTATGTCCATCGCAACACACACACATGCTCTTCTGACCTCTGTCCGAGAGCCACTTTGGTTTTCATGCCTCTGTCGTGCTGACTCGTGAGCCTTTGTTACGATCTATCCCATGCATGTATTGGTATGTTTGAGAGCCTTCTGCTCCATCCATACTATGCAGATGACATTTGGACCTCTATCCACCATCCCGACATGGGGCACTACTTGTGCTACCACAATTGGTTGACCATATTGGAGTTTCATTTAAGCTCTTTTATGACTCCTTAAAACAATGAAAAAATTGTTGAGCACAGCTGCTTCCTTTTCCGCTCGCTAAAGTATAGGAAAGGGAATCTACATTGTCTCATTTACCTCCTTTTACGGACCATATAGACCAGTAAAATGAAAAGGACACCCTTGGCACACTCAAGCCAAGACCGTTCCCCTCTGCATACCTTTATGCTTTCTCAGGCATAGGGGACACACTTTACAAAAAATATCACCATGGGTTTTCGTTAAGCTCTTTTCCAGCCTTCTCATGAAGAAAAGATTGTAGGGAAAACTTGGTTTCATTCATGCTCGTAAAAGTATCCGAATGACTATCCAGTCAGCATAGGTTTAACCTTTTCTGGCCTGATTGGACTACCAATGGTAAATAAGTCTCTCATCCCCTCCGGGATGGGTGAGTTCTCATATGCATACTTTTATCCCTTTTCGGGCATAGGAGCCTACCAACGAAAAAGATCCCCCATTGGATTCTTCTTCGTGCTTTCAGACTCTCTAAAATTGAAAGCACCATCAAGCATTTACCTTCTCAGGCTTGCCAAAAATCCACAAGATCGTACCATAATGGTGTCCCTAGACACCACCCCATAGAAAAAAGTTTGACAGCATTCCCCCATTGGGTCTCCTTTGTTCAAAGTACTCTGCAATGTGTCTTCCTTGGATCCCATCAGTATCAAAAGTGTCTACCTCCTCTAAGTATTTCCCATCTGCAGTGATATCCTTGGTATTTCAGCTATGATCCCGTTCCCATGAGTCAGTTTCATTTGCTGCCTGATCTGCCATGCCATCATACTCTGAACAAAGGAAGTTTGAGTCTCCCTCCCCCTACCCCTATTCAAATATTTCTCTCCCCCCCCTCCCCATTCAGTGAGTCAACCTGCAGATTGCTTCACACCTTCGAGTTATCTCCCTCGTGCTCCTGGTCAAGGAAACAGCATTTCCTTGGCTAGGGGTAGGTCTCTGTTGTCGCCTTTCACACACCTGGGTCATGTGGCAGAAATCTTCAAGCCACTCGGTGTGTCCTTGGGGGCAAGTCTCGAGTCAAGGTTTTCACCTTGTTATTGACTCCTCCGTTTAGGATCAACTCCTAACGAAGTCAAGTGGGGTAGACCCTATTAAATTACTAAGGATGATTTCTTAGTGTGGTGATGTTAAACTGAATCAGTTATTTAGGATTTTGAATATTTTAACTATAGACAATTAAAGATGACAAGATACGAAGATAAACACACGAAAGCACAAAGCTGATACACAATATATATACATAAAGCAAAAAATGATCAGTGCCTTAGAATGGAGTCAAATCAATAAGATCAATGTGCTTGCATGTGCTTGAAGTGAATGTTTTGCGATTGCATCTTGGTATGTTTTAAGTTAAAATTGAAGTATGAGTTGATTAAATTAGGCTAAGGGGGGACTCCAAATATACCCGAGAGTACTTGGAGTGTGTCCAAAACTAAACCTTCACGGCTACCCGCAAGGAATATGTGGGATGAAATTGAGTCTCTAGGGCTATTGTTCATAATGCACCCGTTAGGGTGTGACAGAGATCGGCGCCCCGAGGTCACTTTTCAAAAGTTCCCGCTTCCTTTGGGTATTTTGCCACCATAAAGGTTTGATCGAGGTGTTGGATTTTCACCTGATGGTTTGTCAATTGGGGAGGGTGAGTCCTAATTATGCTAGTCACCCAAGTGCTTTTGATACAGCTTGACTGATCGGATGAACCATATCCAAGTGCAGAGCATACACATTGGAGTCTTGTAAATTTTAATAAGTTTTAAACTGGGTGTTCTTGTTTAAAAGAAAAGCCTCCAAGAACCTCTTTCAATCCAAGTGGATCTCAATCAGGGAATCGAGGAGGGGTTAATTTTATAGTTGTGGATAAACAAATGATATAAAAAATAAAATAGATACACAATCCTAGTTTCTTAATTAATCCTACCACAAATCTCTTTCCCTTTTCAGGTCAATCGGGAAATCATGGGGTAAGTATTACGATTAATTTGAAATGAAAGATATGGAATATGGAATTAATAATGAAATAAACTATTCTACCCTGCATATTATATCAATACTAGTTAAAAAAAAGAAATGAGGAAAAGCACAAAAAGGACACCGACACAAATCCCCCCAAGGGGGATGGGGAATGGGCTCGAAAGAGCCTATTCAAAGAATAATTTTATTACAGTGGTTACAATATTATAGAACTGATAAACCATAACTTTCTTGGTCCTTATACAGGTCGAAACCAATTTTTTACAATTTTGCAAAAAAGAATTAAGATTTTTTAGTGAAAAGGGAGACCCCTGGGGGGATTTGAATGCTCCTGAGACCACTTCAGAAAGCAGCTTCCTTTTTCTTTCTATCAGACATTATAAAGGACAATGAACAAGTTAGAATAAAATATTCCCAAAATCATTTTAATATTACCTTTGGATCATCCTACTTTATCTCAAAAAATAATTCGGTTAAACTAGCTAAACCGACGGAAAAGGAACCAAGGAAAGCAATCTTTCCTTGGGATCTTGGCTTGCTGTTTGTGCAGCCAATTAAAGTGCACTGATATTGAAGAATATTAAATTTTATAACAGAGAAAGGAAATCTAATGCATGTGATCTACAAGTTTTCTTTAAAATTCATGCAAAAAAGACGATTTCCCTATAGCTAGATCTAGGATGCTTATGAAACTTTTTTAAGTGCGAGATATAGGATATGAGCTATGAAAAATTATATCTATGTATATTTTACTTTTATGAAACAAATCCAAATGAAATCACAGCTATGAACTGAAAAAGTAACTGGGTAAAGTGTTGATTTTGAGGGAGGAAGAAGAGGAGAAAAGTGTTGGTTTCCTTGAAGATCCGCAGTAGAGATTTCAGGTGGAATGCCGAGGGACTATGCCTTTGAAATGTTTTGAAGAGAATGAAGAATCAAACTAGATCAGCATCCTCTCCAAAGTATTAACCTGCAACTCAGCTGAAATCAAAGAACTTGCCAAGAAACTTGTGAGATCCAATTAGTACATACAAAGAGATTCAAGATAACATGCATATAAGCTTATAGGACATGCTAAATCTAGATCTCTAAACATGCATCGAAGGAGAGTGACAGTCAATAAACTTATTGAACAACACCTTTCCTATCAAGATTGTAATAAGCTAATTACCAATCTTAACCACATATCTACAAGAAATTAGCAAAAAATGACCACAGATATAGGTTACCTCAGTAAAACAATGGCAATAATCATCCACACATGTAATGGCACCACACCGTATTTCCTCCAAATATTTTCTTTATTTCAAATGTAGAATTACAACAATACAATAGCAGCAGCACCTCAATCCCAGTTCTAAATAGCTTGGAAGAGGAGGTTGTGCCTGGATATATACAAAATATAGGAGATCCAGCCCAGGGGGGCTCAAATCCTCATGGAATCAGATGAAATCAGCTGATGGAGAGTCCATTAATGCGTAATCTGTGTCTAACTGAGCCAGATCTGAGTCTCACTGAGTGCAACTGTCAATCAGGGGGATGATCTGACTGACACCTCAACCTGTTGACTGAAGCATCCACCAAAATTCATCCAGATGAGCCCAAAACGTGTTGAGGAGAGAGGGAGGGTGAAATTCCCCATAAAGGATGCTCAAGATCAACTCTGGATCTGATTTGATCACCTCCTTCCGTCAAGGATTTGTCAGATCCAGTCAATCTGCTTCAGATCTGACTGATTTCAATCAAATCGGCTGAGAATCCATTGATTTATGATTTTGGATTTGCTCCATTATTCATCAATTTATTAATTAAAATAATCAATAATTGATTTTTGGGGCTTTCTGAACTAAGTGATGGAAAATCACTCAAAACTAGGAAACAATGGGTCCATGGGTTAACATGGTGCTCTTAGCTTGAAAATGAGCACCTACATGAATGAAACTGATTATTTGGCCCACTTTTATTACAAAATCAATTTTTCTAATTAAAATATTAAAAAAATAGCCTAAGTTTTGGAAAAATTAAAATTTAATAAAAAACACTAAAAAAACTAAAAAATTGAAACATTGAAAAACACCTAGGGGGACTTAGACATGTTCATATGACTCAAAAATGATGTCTAACATGCTTATACATTGACACATAGACTCTAATAACCTCAATAGGCCTAAATGCCAAGCCGACTACCCCAACTTTGGAGGTATGGAGTGAAAAACTTAGAAATTATTAG